>OX451410.1:9755197-10245616 GCA_949629135.1 Eremobia ochroleuca
CATTTACACTTTAATACCTTAACAATTACGATAGCGCACAGTTGCTAATTTGCCTGAACTAGGTTGAACCTGTGCTTCAGGCTAGAATATTATCGCTACGCCCACGCTCGCGCCGTCATATATTATATTTATACTTAAAATATTTATTCCTCAATTTTCATGATTGCACCTACTACTGTTTGTGTCTGCATCACCCAAAGGTTGACTGGTAGAAAATGCCTATGGCATTAAGTCCGCCGCTGTACATTTATGCGCTTGAAAGTATTAAATAAATAAATAACTTGAATTCGATCAGCACGTCTAAGTGCGCACACACAGGAGCGGCACTCGTCAACGGCAGAAGCAACTGCAGTCGTAGACACTCGCCGACAATCGCCGTTGATGCGTCGGCAACTGCCGTCGACAATCGCCGTTGATGCGTCGGCAACTGCCGTCGACAATCGCCGTTGATGCGTCGGCAACTGCCGTCGACAATCGCCGTTGATGCGTCGGCAACTGCCGTCGACAACGTACCGCTCGTGTATTTGAATACGGTGCTCAAATACAAATCAAATCATAAGTCATTTATTCAAATTAGGCTGAGAATCAGCACTTTTCAAACGTCAAAATTACATAAGACAGTACCCCAAAACGCCCACCCTTTACAACTTCCTAGTGCTTTACACGAGCGGCATGTTGTTGACGGCAGCCGCTGACGCGTCGACGGCTGCAGTTGCCTCTGCAAAGCAGAGATGTAACAGAACACGACAGTTGAAAACCCCAATAATTTGTTTTTCGTGTATCAAAATTATAGTTGTAAGTTAGACTGTGTGGCTGACAAAACAAACTTAAAAATTTTAATTCCTTTTATTTCAGCACTAACATAAGGCGACTTTTAAGAAAAAAAACGTCTTTCTACATCGTTCTCACATGTATAATTTCAACTTGAATGATATAACCAAAATTTTTGTAACAATTTTTATGATTTAAAAGAGTGTCCGTGGAGTTTCTTGCCCGTTCTTCTCCACAGGTACCTGCTACGCTTTGGAATGGGCAACTAGCTTCCATCTTTCTGACTGACCGACCCCTTGACAATTCAAAAGTGCCTGTAATTGATTTACTTGAAATAAATGCTTTGAGTTTGAGTTTCAAAGCTACAAACAACCATTTACCAAAACTATACAATAGAAAATCTGACACGTATCATGTGTCCGTTTCTCCCGCTCCTCCCCCGAAACTAACCCTTTGTAAGGGATAGGGTGTAGGCGGATCTTTACAACCATGTCGGGTAGTCTAAGGCAATAGTTTGTCTAACTTTAAGGCTACCTGTCAAAGTTTTGGGCCTAGGGCTTAGACTGATCGTGTACTATTAAACGAGTAGTGCTGAAATGTTACAGGAAAGTATAATATACAACGTGTAACGTTAAATGCGCAAAACCACAGACACCTCAACTGATTTTTAATTCAATTGAATTATTTCAGAGAGAAAATATTCATTAAAAAAATTGTAAAGGTCTTATGTGCTGTTTTCGTTTTACTGGCCATTCTGATCGTTTCATGCGTCTGTGACGACGCTTTACCGAGGGAGGAGTCGTCACCAGGCCGCTGCGCCGCGCTGACATTGGCTTGCTTGACCTATTAATAAATAGACTCGGCAACGTTTTTAATGAAGATTTTTTGAAAAATGTGACCTCTATTAAAAAGTGGTTCAATTAATTCTGCTCGTTATTCTGATCAAACTATTTTCAGGTTTAGCGCATTTAACGTTACACGTTGTATATATATCTATACTATTGATAAAGCTGAAGTGAGATAGTTTGTTTGTTTTAACGCGCTGATCTTCGAAACTACCAGTCGGATTTGAAAAAATATGTTTGCATTCGATTGCCCAATCCTTGAGGAAGACTACGGGCTGACTAGATGCGCAGGTTGGTAGATGTCACATGTCTTCGAATTATTGGTTATAGGACAAGCCGGTTTCTTCACGACGCTTTTCTTCACAGCTTTGAGAGCAGTGGTGATGAAATTATTTACATAAAATAAAGCGCCTGCTTGGATTCGAACCCACGACCTGCAAGTTGTAAGTCTGGACCGTTACCACTCGTTCACCACTGCTCAGGCATGCTTTTGTTTTTTCCGGCGTGGAAAATCCTCATGGATGTCCGGTGGCAGGCGGCGGGGTCTGTCAGACTTTTACTGACTAAAAACCACCCCGGTGTTCCATCTCACACCTATGCCAGGGGTCGCGGGAACTTAGGTGCGTTAATGTTTATTGTGGCGAGAAAATAAATACTTATTATTATTATTGTCCTTATTTTGGTGGTCTGAATGATTTCTAAAAGTTTGTCCATCTATTTTAATGGGACCTTATACAGGGTGGCAGGTACATCGACGCGCAAACGGTAACCATGAATTCATCAAATGATTCTATACCCCCTAACGTCGAAATGTTTCGTCTCGGCTTTCGTTCATGACAATCCTCCAAAAACCCCGCACTTCGTGGTGAAGGGCGGGGTTTTTGGGGGATTTTCTTATGTAATATTGTATTCGAAAAGTGCCGATTCTCAGTCTTATTTCAATAAATGACTCTTGATCTACGAGATAAGAATTTCAAGAAAAAAAAAAGCAGAATTTCAAGAACTCTCAAAGACGACAGAAATCGGATTATGATTATTCCGTACCCGTAATCTTCTTTCATTTCATTTGTCGGAAGAAACGACAAATTAATTGCGGTCCCCTAATCATGTTCTTAATTACTTATCAATGGTAAGAACGTACAATCTCCAAAGAATAGAGATTGAAATTAATTTGCCTTAATTTTTCAGACTGACATTATTTTGACAACATCAATGTGAAGTATTTTGTAAATTAGAGCTCCATTGATTATATTATCTTTAAAGACAATTTAGATAAAACTGTTTAATGTTACGAGTATATCTTACACAAGGTGTAACTTAAATAACGCACCACCTCTTAAGGGGTCATTGTACTCATCATTATGAACAACTTTTATTATGGGACCAAACCGGAAATCGCGAAAAAAAAATCAGCTGTTCCCTACATTTTGACAAGTTATGCGAACATAAATGTAGGGAACAGCTGATTTTTTTTTCGCGATTTCAGGTTTGGTCCCATAGTAAAAGTTGTTCATAATTATGAGTACAATGACCCCTTAAGAGGTTGTGCGTTATTTAAGTTACACCTTGTATATTGTCGTACAAGGATCTTTTGACGCGAGACCAAATCGGAACTCAAACCTAAACCTAAACTCAAAGCATTTACAGACACTTTTGAATTGTCAAAGAGTCGGTCAGATAGTCAGAACACTTTGCCCAACCTAGAAATCGATCCCAGACCCCACGCTCAGCAGTCGCGCATGTGACCACGAGACGAACGGGGCTTACAATACTCCGACACACAGATGATTTTGAAGGAAACATCCCTTTTTGAAGTGAAAACTTTAGCATCGTTGTAATTTGAAACTCAATGAAATGAAAAAGCGACCGTAAAAAGAGATAAACACATACCACACACATTTTATTTGGTTACATTATGTATAGGATTTAACGTGCGAGAGAATGAGATAGAAGGCATTAGGTATACAGTGTTTCTTATATTTGTGATCTCATCTTTGTGCGCTGTCCGTATCCTCTCCCATCTTCATTCGGGAATATTCGTAAGTCTTCGTAGATTGTTGGTACTGCTCTGGGCGCCTTCAAGCAGAAACCTAACACGCTGATAGTGGTGGTACGTGCTACGGACAACGCTTGGGTCCGAGCGTTGTACGTGTCTTAGTACGTGATTATGAAGCTTGGTTAAAAGCATCATAACAACCGTGGTGTATTTATTGTACACGTGTATCGTTTACATAAATATTTTTTTATTTTAATAAAGTGATTTTTCAAGTATGCCGAAAACGAATGCAGAATATTGTACACCCTACAATTATCCTACTCCTGAAATTCTACATTCATCTCATTATCTTGAAGTTAACATTTTTGAAGGTTTCACTTATATCGCGTGTGAACTGCACACACGTTTTTTTTAACTTTCTACTCATTCTCTTAACATGTGCAAACCGTTTAACCATTACAAAAAGAGATCAGAATGTTTAATTCGGAGCTAAAAACCTCAAATGCCCGTTTAATTTTCGGTAACCACTACACATACGAACCATAATTTGGATCCAAACTTAATCCCTTTAGCCCAAGTCACGCGTCGGGGCCCACTACTTCGTTTTAAATTCCGTCAAATCCAACATTTTCGGCTCATTTGTGGTCTTATTTCGGACTTTCGTTGATTTAATTAGCTTCTTGTTTGTTTACGTGCGCGATATTTTACACAAAATTACACTTCATCATCTGCCTAGATTATTCCCAACTATGTTGGGTTCGGCTTCCAGTCTCACCGGATGCAGCTGAATACCAATATTTTACATGGAGCGACTGCCTATCTGACGTCCACAACCCAGTTATTTGGTAATACGAAACCCCTCGGTAAGACTGGCTATCAGACTTTCGGGCTTCTGACGACCCGTACCGACTGTAAAAGATCCACGAATGACAGCCGAGACCAAAATCAAAATCAAAAGTCATTTATTAAACTAGGCTGAGAATCAGCACTTCTCGAACGTCAGAATTATAAAAGACAGTCCCCCAAAACGGCCGCTCTTCACCACTTCCTAGTGCTTTCGCTGGGGAGAATTGGCCTTCAGATGTATGAACGTAAACGAGGAAAAAGAAGTATGTAAGGATCGTAGCAGGTGGCTTTCGGTACTTTCTGCCTGCTCCCACGGGAAGAAGTCGGTGAGTTTATGTATGTGTGTAGTTAAATTCATCGTCACCATCATAATCAGCCTAGAGCAGTCCACTGCTGGACATAGGCCACTACATGCAATTGCACGCCATTTATCAATATTCTTTGCAACTCTCATCCCGCTGCTACCAGCCATCCTGCGAAGGTCGCTGCCTCACCTAGCCTGAGGGCGTCCTACTTTACGTTTGCCGATTCGCGATCTCCACTCAAGAACACGTCTACACCAACGGTCATCGGTTCTACGGCTAACATGGCCGGGTCCAGTGTCACTTCAGCTTACTTATTCTGTGGTCTATGTCGACAGCTTATGTTCTCTGTAGTTAAATTAATTAAGTTATATTAACCCTTAGTAGGTATCGTGGGTCAAATTTGACCCAGAAGCGAACATTAAAGTTTTTCTTACATTTCTATTTTTTTTTATGTTTTAAGTTCACACTAACCAAAAAGTGCCAAAAAATTAGGTTGGTTACAAATGCGTGTAAAACATGATATTTTTTTTATATTCTAAAATTAAATCAAGATAATTTTGTAAAAAAAATGTTTTTTTATTTCATAACTAACCATATTTTATACAAATAATAAAAAATATTACCTTCTACAACAGATTTTTTGGTATGGGTAAAATATGACCCACGATACCGGTAGTGTTGCCAAAAAAGGCGATACCGGCTAAGGGTTAATTAAGTACAGCGTGAAGGGTAAAGCGTGGCACCAACACGCTTCTGAACGTGGTGTCGGATGGAGTGGACGTTCAAATCCTGAGGCGTTGGTCGTCCATTCATGTCCAAAATAATAATAAGAATTATAAATTTTACTAACATAGTTTTAAGTATCCATCTACTTACAACATATGGACTTGTAATTCCAAATTATTTTAGTATGAAATAAATATTTTCATTTCATTTCATTACTAGTGCCATTTTGATAACACCCATAGTGTTACAAACACAAAGGTAACAGAATCAATAGGTATTATCCTCGTTTTATATCAGACTAAAATAATTTGGAATTACAAGTTTATTTTATTTCATAATTGCGGTCTTTGTTAATATACTAATTACGCTATTAATACGGTTATTTCATATGGTAATTACTGTTTATTTATTCATTTATAGGAGAACCAACGGCTATAACAGAAGGATTAAAATTGTATATGCTCAAATTATTGCGAATGAAACCTCGGGGCACAGTTATCTTATACAACATTAGTTTTAGTATATGCGAAACCCGAAACACGTGTCTAGTATTTTTATATATAGAATCTATGTACAAAATTTCAAAGCTGTATCATGAAAAATCACAAAGTTATAAGCTTGTTATCTTACCTGCTTGTCCGTACAAAAAGATGGTTACCACTTACAACGCGGTGCCCCCGCGCCGCTGGCCGACCGGCCGTGACCTGGGTTTTGCGTTGTTTTTGGTTTCTTTTTATTGCGGATATGTAATTAGTGTCGCTCGGTGTCCAACTTGTGAACTTTTATGAATATTTTTGGGACAAAATATAACATGGTCTAAAAATCATTGGAATCGATTAAGTTACTTATTCTGAACAAACTATATTCAGGTTTGCAATATATACAAATACACATAAAATAATAATTGATGTGTCTGTTCGTTATTTCAAAATAGCAGCTTCTTACTATATTCAAACCTATATACTTATAATTAAAAACAATGTTTAAAAAAATTGTCTCGCTGTCTGTCTTTTTGTTCCGACTAATCTCCGATACGGCTGGACTGACATTCACTAGCAGATAGCTGATGTTATAAGAACATAGGCAACACAGGTTTTTGTCCCAGTAGCACGTTCCTTTCCGACATCCACGCAGGGCGAAACCGCAGGCTGCAGCTAGTTTATTAAAACCATAGATATCCGATAATAACCTAATTAGTTTAGAGTGTTTTACGAAACTTGATGGTAGACCGTTACATGTAGCAAATTTTATTTCAAATAACATAAACTCAGTCTTCTTCAAAGGATTAGGCAGCGCCAGTTAGTGATGGACTCGGGCTTATTCTCTGTGGAGTAGGGAGCGGCTCGTAATCTTCCACTCATATCTTCGATCTCTGGTTCTGGGATAATTAATAGCCACCCGACCGATTTCGGTCATGGTGGCAATGTTTGCATGTATGTATGCTCGGGTCGAATCTTGCAACTGAATTTGAAAGCAGTTATCCTCAACCGGTTGAGATGAAATTTTGCATACACTTTTAGTTTGGATGACAATGCATGGTCATGGACAATGATAGTTATTGTTTGTGCACTCCCATAATATAGATATCAAATGAAAGGGTTTTCCAAGAAAAATACGAAAATAAAATGAAGGTAAAAACCTTTTTAAAAACAAGCTTTTAATCAACTAAAAAGTGCTAAATAAAACTTGTTTTTAAAAGGTTTTTACCTTAATTTACCAAAGAATCAGCATTGCCATCCAACGTGGTAATGCTGCCAGCCTTTTGGGCACTTACAACCCCATTGACAGCGATGCGGACGAATTTTTTGATGCCCAATGAGCTCCTGCCTTTTTCTTTACATATTTTTTTTGTTTTTGTTATATACTTGTATATAATATTTGTATATTTTTTTGTATTAATTAGGTATTAGTTGTTATTTACTTAGTTATTATTTTAATTTACAGAAATAAAATAACTAAAAATAAATCATCAAATATTTTCCTTAATTTTATTATAATATTATTTCTATAAATTGTTTGGTAAACTGCTGTTGGAGAACCAAATAAATCATTCATCACGCTTGTCAGTCCCGCTAACCCAACTCGCTGTCCGGTTATTTTTTCAAACTGGATTATTTTATGTGTAGAACATAGGTAAACAGTACAGATGTTAATATTAATGAAATGGCGGCAAAACGGCGTATAAATATTTTTTACCAACAGCTTTACGGCAGACACGCGCGACGCGATTCTAGTCGAACAATTCCTATACAATGTGTAACGTTAAATGCGCAAAACCTGAAAATAGTTTGATCAGAATAACGAGTAGATTTCATTGAACCACTTTTTAATATAGGTCACATTTTTCAAAAAAATTTCATTAAAAATATTGCCGTGTCTATTAATTAATAGGTCAAGCAAACCTATGTCAGCGCGTCGCAGCGGCCCGGTGTCGACTCCTCCCTCGATAAAGCGTCGTCACAGACGCAAGAAACGATCAGAATGGCCAGTAAAACTAAAACAGCACATAAAACCTTTACAATTTTTTTAATGACTTATTTTCTTTATGAAATAGGTCAATTGAATTAAAAATCAGTTGGGGTGTCTGAGGTTTTGCGCATTTAACGTTACACGTTGTATAAACTTCATGGAATTTACTGCCAGAACCGCGTCGCACCCAGCAGCCTTTAGTCATTCTCGAATAGCTCGTACCAACTCGAGTGAAAAGATCCACTTACCATTAAACTTAATGAAAAATTCCCCATAAAAGATCCTTTCTTAAAATCCTAATTACATCTCAAGAAAAACCCATACATTACTATACAGCGTGTAACGGAAGGGGGGTATCAACCCTGAAGGAGGTGAATGTGCTCATGAAACTCAACAACTTTCCCCAAAGAACATAGGTTGAATAAGAAAAAAAAAATTTGGCCCTCCCTTACAAAACTGACTACCAGCTGATTATACCTACTACTATGGGAGGGCCAAATTTTTTTTTCATATTTCGACCTATGTTCTTTGGGGAAAGTTGTTGAGTTTCATGAGCACATTCACCTCCTTCAGGCTTGATACCCCCCTTCCGTTACACGCTGTATAAGCAAAAGCATACTTATCTCAAACAATTATAAGACCGAGAAAAATAAATAAAATGCAAATACACTTATCCCGACCTTTTTCCCGTTACAGAAAATTATCAGAATAGGACCCCTAGAAAGGGACGTTTGACCCTTCCGAGTAAATATTAACAATGCTATGAAAGGGTTAAATCTTGTTTTGTCCAGCCCTATGATAACAAGGCACCTTCAAGGTATTCTAATAGGAAGCAATTGATTGTGTCTGGTCGTTTGATAAGGGGTTAAGTATCTCCTTTATCAGTAAGTCTGTTTTGAAAGGACTGTAATTGGCTGACGACCTTGGCTTTTTATGTGATTTTGTTTTTCGTTCACAAAGAAGATTTTTTTGAGGGAGTTGGGAAGTTTATGAAAACGGGAAGTCGACCTTAAGACTTATTTAACCTTCGTTAGGAAAAACTAAAATTTTATCACTCTAGGATAGGTACTGCCATGATTGCTTCTGGTCGTTTGATAAGGGGCTGTCTCCCTTATCAGTAAAGTCTGTTTTGAAAGGACTGTAATTGGCTGAGGACCTTGGCTTTTTATGTGATTTTGTTTTTCGTTCACAAAGAAGATTTTGTGAGGGAGTTGGGAAGTTTATGAAAACGCGGAATCGACCTTAACACTAATTTAACCTTCATTAGGAAAAACTAAAATTTTATCACTCTAGGATAGTTACTGCCATGATTGCTTCTGGTCGTTTGATAAGGGGCTGTCTCCCTTATCAGTAAAGTCTGTTTTGAAAGGACTGTAATTGGCTGACGGGTGGTTGACCTTGCCTTCTTTTATTGGATTTTGCGATATTTTTTTTTATTTTTTTCGTAATAGGTAATGTGTCTAAGGAAGAGGGGCTTGTAGCTAGCTACTAATAACAGCCGCTCCGATCGATCGACTTGCCGCGGTTGGTCCGTGGATGGGTGATCTTCACATACCTACACCCCTCCGTGCCTCGGAAGGCACGTTAAACCGTTGCTCCCGGCTGCCATTCGTGGATCTTTGACAGTCGGTACGGGTCGTCAGAAGGTTTGACAACCAGTCTTACCAAGAGGTATCGTACTACCCTGTAACTGGGTTGTGCAGGTCAGATAGGCAGTCGCTCCGTGTAAAATACTGGTATTCAGCTGCATCCGGTGAGACTGGAAGCCGACCCCAAAATAGTTTGGGAAAAGCTAGGCAGATGATGTTGGAGAACAGACTAGACAGGTATTTAGAGTTTTTAAGTGGCATAGTATAGCTCTGAGTTTGTTTCGGCCTTTCTTCTCAGAGTAGTCAGATAGGAAACGCCGACCTCATCTAGTTTAAAAAAATATGATTGACATGTAAAAGTGTTTGTACAGACGCCAGCACATCAAGCTGCTACAATCTGTCAGATTTCTTTAATAGATTTTCAACTTTAGCGCTAATGCATAAGGTTCAAAGTTGATTGGGAAAATCTGACAGTTTCGGGTAGCTTGATGTGCTAGCGTCTGTACAAACCTACTTACAGAAAATAAATCATTTATCATTTATAGGAGTCGGCTAAATATAGGCATAAGAGCTTGGCTAAATAATAACAGTTGCACAGGTCGATTGGTCAGGTTAAGCTACGCTTGCCGCGGTTGGTCTGTGGATGGGTGACCATCTTTACATGTCGAGACCCCTCCGTGGTGACCCCTCCGTTGGGAAAAGGCTAGGCAGATGATGATGAAGTGGCATAGCATAGAATAATCAACCTCTAATGTTCCCACTGCTGGGACAGGACGACTCGGTTGGAACATAAATTAGAACTAAGAAAGCACGCCGTAAAACGACATGTGATCGAGAACGATCTATGAACGACATTATAGTTAGGATCGGCCCTAATTATCACAAAGGGATCTTTCCATCTATGCATAGGTACTTATCTATACATATAAATAAAATTATAGTGTCTGTTTTTAATATTGAAATAACCGTTTTTTACTACATGCATATGAATATATATACGGTACATACACCAAAATAACATTTTTTACAATTTTTGTCTGTCTGTCTGTCTGTTTGTTCCGGCTAATCTCTGAAATGGCTGGACCGATTTTGAGGGTTTTACCGATTTAATAAGGAGTAACTTAGGCTACTTTTATTTTAGAAAAATAAAGTAATATCGCAATGTCCAAGTACTGTCCAGTACCGCGCGCAGCTCACGTGCATGCCAACACTGTGCCGTCACGTCGGGCGCCTCCCACCGCTTCTTCATTAATAAAAATGTTTAGTATATATGAAAAGATTATTAAGTAAGTAGTGATAGATTATTAACATTACGCAATGTGTGAGAATGAAGGACTACACAAGTCAGCCAGAAAGTGTCCTATTTGGGGTACCTCAAGGTAGCATTTTGGGACCGACTTTATTCCTCATTTACATAAATGACTTGTGTGACCTTCATCTCACACGTGGTAAAATAATTACATTTGCCGATGATACGGTTCTTTTGTTTAAAGGCAACACATGGAGTGAGACTTTTAAACTGGCAGATGAAGGTGTTCGTCTAGTTACTACTTGGCTCGACTGCAACCTTCTTACCCTAAATGCCCAAAAAACAAAGTACATTGCCTTCAGCATTCGTAATAGGACTCAACCATCTAGTAATTCCTCATCTATCAAAATTCATTCATGCATAAATCCCCTGTCCTGCTCCTGCTACAATCTCTCACGGGTATCTTCCATCAAGTATCTGGGTCTTACTATTGACCAAAATCTTTCATGGAAGGAACACATAGCCTCCATGACTACTCGAGTTAGGAGAATGATCCACTTATTTAAAAATCTGCGGAATGTTTGCCAACCAAAACTACTACGCACTATTTATTTCTCCCTTTGCCAGTCAATAATAACTTATTGTATCACTGCTTGGGGAGGCACTTCTTAAACAACACTGTTATCCCTAGAAAGAGCGCAGCGAGCGGTACTTAAAGTAATGAATTTCAGGAGATTTAGGTACCCCACACATACACTACATAAAGAATTGTCATTACTTACGATTAGACAATTGTTTATAAAAACTTCGATCCTACAGCAACACTTTAAGTTACCCCTTACAACAACCAGGCGTAGAAAGGATTTAGTGTATTGCGTTCCTAGAACCAAAACGGTATTCGCTAGCAAATTTTTTGACCACACCGGGTCTCATTTGTATAGTCAGTTGTTGAATTGACAAAACACGTAACCTCAAACATCTAGTGTTTGAGGTTACGTGTTTTGTCAATTCATGATTGCAAAAAGATTTTAAATGAATTTCTACTTCAGATTAATTATGTTGACACAGAAAAGCTATTAGTAAGCCTATCATAAATACAAACACAGCACGTATTCACACACGGGTTCCTTCTATTTGGCAGAATCTTGATACTCCGATTTTTATTTGGCATAACTCACATGGCATAATCTTATTTAATCGAATATTTTTAAGGCATAAAAATTATTTAGCATAACTTTTGTTTGGCAGAATATTTACGTGTCCGAATTTACAATGGCATACTTTTATCTTGGCAGAATTTTGTTTCGCATAATTACCTTTGCCATAATTAATATTATGCATAATTTTGTTTAGCATAACATTTATTTAGAGATACGATTATTTGGTATGGGTGCATATTTGAACAACAAAAATTAAAATAGATGTATCTTCTTGTAAAAATTAGTGTTCAAAACATCAAAAACACACATTCAGTCACATAAACAAATTACATCAACACACAACATCATACAAACATCAACACAACTTCTTCTAAACATTTTTTTTTTTTGTCTAAATGTTTTGCATATACATAATAACTTTTAGTTTTACCCACCTTACGAATGTATGAATTAATACCGAACACCTGTTAAATCTCTCGATGTTCACTATAAAGTGCTTAAATGTTGATTATTGGAGAACGAGGAAGACTAACCTACCGTGATACAGTTTTTACTAGTACGGAGGTCAGTGTGAATTACTCTCTAACAACCACATTTCTACGCACGACATGAGATCTACTTTTTTGTTTTGTTTGTAATATCTTTCTTTACTCTGAAATTTTTATTGTTAAGGTTGTTATTGCGATGCTAAAAATAAATGTTCTTTTTTTTTTTTATATATATTAACAAATAACTATACAATTTAAAATGACCCAGCGAAGCGGGTATTCACAGCTAGTCTATACTAACAATAATAATGATCTTTCCATGTATGGCCAAACTGTTTGTTTGAACGCGCTAATCTCCGAAACAACCAGTCGGATTAAAAAAAAATCTTTTTGCATTGGATAGCGCATTTTTTGAAGAAGGTTATGGGGATATATTTAATTTCACGCTATGAACCATATAGGAGCCGAATAAAAAAAAACCGGCCAAGCGTGAGTCGGATTCCATATCGTACCATTATCTATAAAAACTGCAAAAAAATCATGTCTGTTGTATGGGAGCCCCCTTAAATATTTATTTTATTATATTTTTTAGTATTTGTTGTAATAGCGGCAATAGAAATATATCATCTGTGAAAATTTCAACTATCTAACTATCACAGTTCATGAGATACAGCCTGGTGACAGACCTTCGGACGGACTGACGGACAGCGGAGCGGGAGTAATAGGGTTCCGTTTTTCCCTTTGGGTACGGAGCCCTAAAAACCAAGCGGCAAAAAGTTAAGCGAAAACGAAGTAATAGCCCGCGCGGGCGATGTGATGTGACGCGGTGCGTAAATAAATAAATAAAAAAAAAATGGATAAACTTTATGTCAAAACCACAAACACTAGGGCCTCGCGGTCCGAGTGCTCATCAAATATTCCGGGACATCACGAAGCGGTTGGTTGACTCTTCACGTGACCAGGGCCTTCAGGGCTGTCCCATTTTTAGTCCAAAGAATCAGCATTGCCATCCAACGTGGTAACGCTGCCAGCCTTTTGACAGCGATGCGGACGAATTTTTTGATGCCCAATGAGCTCCTGCCTTTTTCTTTATAATTTTTTTTTTTGTTATATACTTGTATATCATTAATATAGTCTTTTTTGCCCGCCATTTTGTATATTCACAACAATTCGCAATCCTGCGCTTTCATTCCAACCACGTGGGAATCATTCGCATTATTTTACTACCCACATAAATCTTACAACGTACTCCAAGATTGACAAACTGCGTTCCCGTAACTCACAACTTTATTGTTCCAGCAATAAAGTTGAAAGTTTATCGTTACAACTGCAGTATAAGTTTGCATTTTACAAGGGTACGTATCCTTGTTTCTGGTAGATTTTATTGCGGTATTTACAATGCAAATACACTATAGAGATGCTTCTCAAATGTTGTTATTGTAAGGTTTTATTTTAGGATGCTTATCGTGGGAAATCGTGTAAGTTTTATTTTTTTTCATTTCGTTTTTTGTGTAATGCTTCCGTTTTTAAGCAGGCTCTGATGTTATTCTTATATTTTTATTTCACCGGTATTTTTTGTCGTGCAAGTTAAATGTTTCTTCTTTAGTTTTTTTTTTTTTTTTGTTTTTTTATTTTAATTTTTTTCGAATGGACCTGCTCCTGACCTCGATCACGCCGATGAACGACGAGGGACTCCATGCAAAAAAAAAATCAGCTGATCCCTACATTAAATTTATGTTCGCATAACTCGTCAAATTGTAGGGAACAGGTGATTTTTCTTTCAGGTTTGTTCCCACAGTTAAAGTTGTTCATAACGATGAGTACAATGACCCCTTAAGAGGCTGTGCGTTAATTCTGGGACATGTTTAAATAAGTAATAATTCAATACATACTTTCTCGTATCCTAGAACTACTATGGTTTGATCCCACATAGGACGAAGGGTAGGATTTCAATCACTGTTCCCAATTTTCTTGTATCCGAAAACCCTAAATGCGTCTTTCTTTAATCTCGATTCTCGTAACAAAAAGCTTTATAAAATTAGTAAAATTGTTTAGACAAATCACGGAAATGTACGTGCATACAGGTTGAAATTGAAAAAATGCGACAAATCGAAATGAGAGATTGTACTCATCATTGTGAACAACTTGTACTATGAGATAAAACCTGAAATCGCGAAAAAAAATCAGATGTTCCCTTCATTTATGTTCGCATAACTCGTCAAAATGTAGGGAACAGCTGATTTTTTTTCGCAATTTCAGGTTTGGTCCCATGGTAAAAGTTGTTCATAATGATGAGTACAATCTCCCATTTCGATTTGTCGCATGTTTTCAATTTCACCCTGTATACATATGCACCTACATTTCCTTGATTTGTGTAAACAATTTTTGGATGGGTAATATCCTGGGAGTTGCTCAATAAAAGCGGAAGTTTTGACGTCATCCGTTGGTTTTCGTCATCCGAAGTTTATGGAAGAGAGCCGGAAACAGTTTGTTCGAAATTGACAGTTGAGATTTTGTTTCATCGATTTGACTTTTGCAAAATTTTATATTATAGTTTGATCTTTCAGAGTTGAACTGAGCCAATGCTTGAAAATCTAACAGTTCAATCAAGCGTTCATTGAGAAGTTTCCTAGTGTTACTGAAAACGGGGCTTCCTTCAGTCTTTCCATTTATTTCTGGCTGGACATTTTGGAATCTAAGGTCAATACTTTAGGTAGGAGTCTAATTACTTATCCTGCCATCTCAATTATCACTACATAGTATAAAACAAAGTCGCTTCCCTGTCTGTCTGTCCCTATATATGCTTAGATCTTTAAAACTACGCAACGGATTTTGATGCGGTTTTTTTTTAATAGATAGAGTGATTCAAGAGGAAGGTTTATATGTATAATACATGCATAATATAGTAGAGAAACACTGATAATTTTAGAGGTTTCTAATGTGATGTCGTAAATAAACACATTTTTTTGCGCTTACATTGTAAACGCTGGCTGAACCCGTCGAGATAGATCAAAATAATGTACTACAGTATTGTACACCTTAAAAAGTTCTACAAAAAAGTCCGCGATGGTATACGTCTATCTCTTAGGGATAACCCACAATAACCATTTTTTATCGCATACTTTTACGAGAAATAATCGCTCTACAATTATCAGTGTTTCTCCATTGCACCCGTGCGAAGCCGGGGCGGGTCGCTAGTAATTAATAAAATAGTTACGATAGGAATGCATGACTTGCGTAGTGGGGCACACCACGCGCCCCAGCTAAATGGACCACCAACCTCAAAAAGGTGACTGGGACAGACTAGATGCGGAATTGGGTAAACGAGAGAAATAGCTCCTTTAACTTCCACACAGTTTATTGTTACAGAGTCAATTACTAACACTACTGTACAAATTAATACTCTGAACTTAAAGACTGCAGTTCCTAGGCCAATAAGTGTCGCAAATGTCTTAAAGATTACTGTCCCTCCACTCCATGGTCTGTATCGGACACCATATTCCATCCTAGACTCCGCACAACGCTAAACAAAGACGCTTTGTGTCTCAATTTAAATGCATACTCAAGAAAAATCCGACATATACAGTTTGGAAATCACATATATATTTGCAATAAATTATACCACATACTTGTTATCGCCTTTTCTGACGATATACTAAAAATTAACGAAATCGGTCGCGAAAAAAATCTGCTGTTCTCTAAATTTCTCGTCAATTTTTTTTTCCTTCAAAACGTGAACATTAACTGTATGGAGTGGCCAGCACGCAGCCCGGACCTCAACCCAACCGAGCATGCTTGCGACGAGCTCGGACGATGTGTGAGACACCGAAACCCTTTCCCGATCACGCTTCAAGAGCTCAAAGTTGCGTTCGTAGAGGAATGGGAGAGTTTTCTCCAACATCGTATAAGAAACTTGGTATACAGCATGCCAAACCGTATAACCGCAGTGATGACAGCTCGTGGGGGTAGTAAAAAGTACTAAAAGTCAAGAAAATTTTAAAGTGGTACAAAAAAAAAAATTGCTTTTCTATTTTTGTTATAAGTTGAGATTCGTTATTTTTTTCGTTCATGTATTTTTTTATGAATATAATACAAAGTGACACATACATTTTATTACTTTCATTTAAGGAACATTTGATTGTCTATTAAACACAATTTATTTCATTAAGCTAGCATTCTTAGTTTCCGAGACTTTATGTGACCCAAAATCATTGCTCTCGAGTGTATTTGAGCATTGCCAGCTGATTCTGTTACTTGTTTTAAAGCCTCGTATAATATGGCAAATATGTCAAATTTCTTTAATATATTTTCAACTTTATCGCTAAAGCATAAGGTTCAAAAGTGATTGGGAAAATTTGATCTGGACATTAAATACTAAACCCTTCTTACCTATTCCATTTGTTTACCAGTTTAACAGAAACCCCATACCGTGATACCCTTTTCATTGAATGGGACTGTCGGTATAAAAGCTTACCGTATTATATATGGTTACACAACAAACTGCCATTCAATCTGTCCCATATATGGAACGGACCGAAAATGGTACAAAATATATCGGGTTACGGGCAGGGCTGGCAGCTTGTGGGGAATGGTCAAGGAGTAATTGTTTCTGTGTTCATTTCATAATAATAATTAATTTAAGAAAGAAAAAAAAACTGTTTATTCTGCACAAACAAAACGCACATTAACCATTAAAAAAAAAACATAAAGTAGGTATACACATACAACGTAGTCAAATGCCTCGTACTCGAGCATATAAAAAGTTGTAAATTTTTCCATTAAAAGAAAGAAAAAAAAGAAAGAAAAAACGTTTATTCTGCACAAACAAACCGCACGTTACAAATTAAAAAAATAAATAATAATAAAAAATAAAAAGAAAGACATAAAATATACAACATTGCTTGATGTCATTATACAATTTATATAAAACTAGCGACCCGCCCCGTCGTCTCGCATGGGTACAACATGTATTGAAGAAACGACATGTCAAAATATCGAGATTTCTGTGTTAAATATATGTTAAATATTAATGTATTGTACATGTAAACTTTCCGGAATAAATGCTCTAAATCAGGGTGAAACCCGCATCAAAATCCTTTGCGTAATTTACAAGAACAACGCGGTCACACAGATAGACACGTAAAGCGAATTTATAGTATGTGTAGATTCTTGACGATAGAAAACATAAAGCCTGCCGAAAAGTGTGCCATGAAACCAAAGATTTGACTTCGAAAGGATTACTTACTTACCAAAAAGTAAGAAAAAAAAAATTTATCAATTACTGCTAAATATACAGGGTGTTTGGCAGAACGTTGAACATACGAAAATGGTGGATAGGTGGGGTCATCTGCTACTTACTAAGCCCTAATTTATTTGGCCCGGGCCCCTTGGATATTAAAAAAAAGATATTTTGCTTTATTCTAGTTTCACCACTTTTTTAACTTTAAAGTGTAAAGATGTAAAAAAAAAAAAAATATTGCCTGCTTTACCCATTTTTAATAAAAATTACACATTAAAGTAAAGAAAGTGGTGAAACTAGAAGAAAGCAAAAAAAAATATTTAAAAATATCCAGGGGGCCCGGGCCAAATAAATTAGAGCTGAGTAAGTAGCAGATGACCCCACCTATCCACCATTTTCGTATGTTCAACGTTCTGCCAAACAACCTGTATGTACTAGGGGAATGCAATCTCGTTCTCGCGAGATCTCGGCCTTTTTTAGCGAGATTGATCTCGGACGAAAAAAAGGGCGAGATCTCGCGTCATCAGCGTGCATTTGTTTTGTTTACTAATAGTTGTTGCTAGCTAACTGATTTTATTATTTTTTTCCTAATTTATTCAAATATTGTGATTATTTGCAAAAAAAAAACACAAAACTGTTAATCTCGCGAGATCTCGAAATTGGCGAGATCTCGCAGTATTGTTATTCATAAACTCGCGGGATCTCGCTTGAGCCCCAATCTCGCGAGATTGACATTCATTGAGATAAACTCCCGAGATTTCGTCCGAGATCAATCTCGCTAAAAAAGGCCGAGATCTCGCGAGAACGAGATTGCATTCCCTAATATGTACCTACTAATATGTAGATAGCAGATGATGAGTTTTATTCATAACATTTTCAAATCTTTGAGCAAAGATTTGATTGGCTGGCTTGATTGGCTTTAAGCAAGTTTATAAAAAAATAATACCTGTGTAAAATTAAAAAAAAACACTTCTGACTCACTCTGCATTTGAAATCAAAACACTATTAACCTTCATTCCTCTCCAGCAACATCCTGTTTTACATACCACACTAAAACAACTAGCCACCTTATCCCAAGATTACCAAGTAATCAAAGAAAACCATAAAATGTTTGTTATCCGTAAAATCCTTCTGAGATAAGTATAGCCAGCATTTGCTAGAACATTCTAATTGTAAGAACACAGTTGTCATTATCTTTATAGTGTCCCATCTCTATGAAGTTGCATCGTAAAATATTCATGCATAAGAGGCAACACAAAGTATTATGAATGTTGCCGTAATCATAATTTTTGTGGTCGTGTAAATATTTTGTACGTGTTTCCGCCAGTGTAAAAGCGTTTTGTGTGATTATAACCGTCTTAGTGTGCATACACACGAGGGACACGCGTCGAAACGGTGGCTGTTGCCCTTATGTATGTCACTTTGACGTTCAAAAAGTGCTGGCTCTCAGACTAATTTGAGTCAATGACTTTAATTTTGGTGTGCATTTTTTGGGAAAAAAAATCCCTTTCTCATTCTCCATTTCTTAACTAGGCTCTCTCATCAAACTCAGGTCGGTTGGTCATATTTGTGTATCAGCTCCTTTAAAATAATTCAGATTATGATTGAAGGTGTGTTACGAAAGGGGGGGGGGGGGGTTATCTTCCATGTGAGCTGAAAGAGATAAAATAGGAATGCTTTTTACCGGTATACCAGCAGCTTTAGGAAAAACGAAAAAAAAAAGGTAGACTAGATAGCAGGCTTATAGGAAAAACTCAGATTTAACACATGCCTTATAACGAAACAATATTCATCTACATTCAGAAACAAATACCATTGCCAAATCTAAATCTGTCACCCCTAACTTTACACACGTGTCAAAAACAGATGACAATTGACATAAAGTAAGTAGTGTTGTTTGAATTAACGGGATCGCGTGACTAGTGACGGGCACTGATTGGATTTATTATCGATACATTTCGTAATCGATGACGTCCGGGCATCATAACTTGTCAACGACTGTCGGCAATGTTTTCCGGCTTGAAATAATTTGTAAATATTATGTTCTACTGGTTTTTAGATGGTAAGCGGTTTGAATAGGAGTTTGACAGCTGATGTTGTTGCTTTCCTTTTTTTTTTGTTGTTGTTATTGATATTTTTTGTTAGAAATACGGTTAGGCTGGAAATCGACCTTAATATACTTGAGAAAAGGCTAGGCAGATGATGACGATATTGATATTTTTTGTTCTTTTGCCAGGTAACCCTGGTAACACGTTGAACACGTTGACTATATACCATTTAGGAAATGGAGGAAGCCTCTGCACGGCACACAGACAGTCGGTGTCAGTAACATAATTATTTTATTTTCTTAAAAAAATTATATTTACAACTCTTACATAATTTTATTGAAGTTGCATCCTTTTTAAAAGGTTATTATGAAACCATTTGGTATGTGAAGTTTTTCTATATAGGTTATTAAAAAAAGAATGACTGTTAGAGAATGCTTTCTACCATAAATACTAGTCTTTTATGGTACATAGAAGTTTTTTTTAAAGAAATATATAATAATGCTGTCTGGTCCAATCTGGTCTTTCCCTTTGTCTCTAGTCTGGCCTGTTTGACTTCGCTTGTCCAATGCGTTTTATTTTTGCATGTAAACAGGCGGATAGCTAGTTTGCCTTAGCTTTGCTTTCCCGTTTATATTTCAAGGCATCTCTCTGGTATTTTTTGTCGAGTACTACATCATCATTTTATTTTTATTTGATGAATAATAAAGAAAGTGTAAACAAAGCTTCAACATAAATACTGTTTTTTTTTAATTTACGAAGTAATAATGTTTCTATACGTTAAAACAACAAAAGAGAGAACTGCCGGTCGATTCTGGAAAAATCTCACCGTGATAACTAAGGTGAAGTGAGCTTAGAGTGAGCTGTGACTCATGCTGATGATAGGGATTGACACTGTTGACGACTCACTCCACGCTCACTTCACCCAAGTTTTCACGGTGAGATTGTTACAGAATCGCACGGCAGGTACTTTTCATTAACGTTCGTTTATTTGTAAATACGTACTAAGAATACTCGGCCTATAATGTTCTCTCACACTACTGGAACTCAGGCCTCCCCTCTTCGGGAGGGAGTGGGCTATAATCTTCTACGCGGGCCCAGTGCGGGTTGGTAGATGTCACATGTCTTCGATTTTTGGTTCTAGAACATACTGGTTTCCTCACGATGTTTTCATTCACCGCTTTGAGAGACTGCTCTCACAATGCTCGACACAATGGGCGGTCTTATCATTAAGAGCGATCTTTTAAAGATAACCTTTGGATGGAGTGAAAAGGGAAGGAGAGACAAATACTGTAGGTAGTCTGTGGTGTACCATTTACACGATACAATGAATACATACATTACGTATATGATACTAATCTAAATTATTATATACATATAAAAATAGACATGAAACAGGAGTAAAGAAAATATAATGAAATTATTTATTTATTATTTTGAACCCACGAACTACAACTCGTAAATCGAGGGCGTTACCACTGAGCCACAACTACCCCAAACTATATTATCTCATCAAAATACCTTCTCAGACACTAATCTACATGGTCCTCACATGATCTGACCGAGATTATGTGTACACTTTAAAAAAAATACTTTGACCCCGGAGTTTGATTCGCCATTTTTCTTCTCAGACGTAGTCAGATAGGAAATGTCGACTCCATCTAGCTCCATCTATTTTTTAGCCTCTCACACGTCGAATGTACAGCATGTTTGCAGACAACAATAAAATTTCTATTGTGTCGGCTAATTGGCGCGCGACGGGTTATTATAAAGTGTAGAAGTGATTCTGATATCCTATTTACCGAATAAACCATTTCATTTCATCTCACTTCATCTTTAATACCTCTAATGGTCAAAATTGGACAAACCTTTGTTACAAACAAACACAAGACCAAAGTTCGCCATGATTCTATACACATTTCCCATTTATCGTAACGCAACTCTCATTTACACAGAAAACAGCCAATATCCAGCAACAACATCGCAAACTAAGTCACCTAACCCACAGCTAATTAATCCTATCGACAATCGATAAATCGATTGTGCACGTCACTATAATCCGTCACCCGTTGCCCGCACACGGATATCGGATTACAAATGCGGACCAACGAACAACACTAGATATTTTATCTTCCTTCCCTTTCACACTAAGCATTCCCAGTATGGGTGTGAAAGAAATGGCGATAAGTAAGGATATCTCGAAAACTACCAAGTGTGAGATTCAGGGAATGCTTTCGGGAGTCAAAAGTTTGCTTGAATTGAGGTCGATGACTCTTTGTAATAAGGATATTTTGGGTGCAGTTCAGATGTGTCTAATTTACTTTTTGTTGAGGGGAGACAAAGTGATTTGGGTCAATTGATTGTGTAGATATTATGAAGCTAAATTGAATACAACGAGTCACTTGCCATGTGTATCGGTAAACTAAAACATTTCAATCTTCGTTACAATGAAGGGTAGCAAATCGATTTCTGGAAATCGGGAGTATTCATTGGTATGATTTTATTATTAACTAGTTGTCCTGGCAGACGTTGTCATGTCCCAATTTCAACAATTATTCATACAAAGATCCTATATAAAAAAGGACGTTCAGTTTTCCCGAATTTGAACATTTTCGGGAAACTTTTCCAATTTATTTTCTACTAGCTCCTGTCCGCGTGAATTTCAGAAATTCGTCTAGTTCATTTTCTCTTTCTAAAATAAACGTAGCATAAGTTACTCTTTATAACATCAGCAATCTCCCAATGAAAGTCCCGTCAAAATCGGTCCAGCCTTATTTTTTTGTTGATTAGCCGGAACAAACAGTTAAAAAGACACATTTTTTTTTAAATTTTACTTAAAACATGAGCTTGGTACGTATTCCGACTGACAGGTATGGTATGAAACAACTGTCAAAAATTCTAAATTTATTCTCAGCATAAGACTAAATGCTAGGTATTATAGTTTGGAAAATCTCCCATACAACACTCACAAAGATACCTATTATAATAGAATCCATAGCAACAAAACAAAAGAACCAATATCTTCCAATTGATTGATTGATTTCCCATCGAGTTCGTGACGAGGGGGTCCAATTCTTGTCAATTAATTAGCTCGAGAAATGAACGAAGTATTTTTTTATTTGCTTTCGACTCCACTTTTCCTTGATTACAGCGGCAGGTTGGCAATCATAACTGAGGAGTCAATCATGATTATTAACCGACTTCAAAAAGGAGGACGTTATCAATTCGGATATTTCTATTTTTTTTTTATGTATGTTTGGACATAGCTCCGTCATACATCGACGGATTTGCAAAATTCTATTTTTGTTCGATAGAGGTTTATTCCGAAATCGTCCCATTTAAATTTCGTCACGATCTGATGATGAGTTTCGGAGACAGACAACGGAACTCTTCAATAAATGCCTAACGTATTAAGTCCGCCTTTGTACCTTTTTTGTGTACGAAAAGTTTATGAATTTGTGTGGGGTAGGTATAACTAAAAAGTGAAAAATAAAAACTTTTTTATAAAAAAAAAAACAACCGACTTCCAAAAAACACTACAAAGTGAAAAAAACTCTAATTTCGGAAGTCGGTGTCAAAAAACGAAAATGCGGAACCAACGACACCGAATTCCAAAATTAAAGTTATTTTTCACTTTATAGTGTTTTTTGGAAGTATGTTGTTTTTTTTTTTATAAAAATGTTTTTATTTTGTAGAACGTTTCAAACTAAAGTTATGATATAGCCTGGCCCTGTAATACTCGCTAAGTAATAACAGCCGCACGGGTCGATCGATCAGGTTAAGCTATATTTACCGCTGAATGGATGGGTGACATCCTAATACCAAGACCCCTCCGTGCCTCAGAAAGCACGTTAGGCCGTTGGTCCCGGCTGTAATTCGTGGATCTTTGACAGTCGTTTCGGGTCATCAGAAGCCCGAAAGTCTGACAACCAGTCTTACTAAGGGGTTTATATTACCCAGTAACTGGGCTGTAGCGGTCAGATAGGCTCATGTAAAATACTATTACTCAGTTGCATCCAGTTAGACGGGAAGAGAATGAATTAGAGGGCTAACCTCATAGTTAGCCCTCTAATTTCATTCATACGAAAATGGGAAAATGGAATGGTTACGCGTTTCAAATACAGCCGGTCGATTCTGTTAGATTCTTACCGTGAGAAGTTAGATGAAGTGAGCTGTTATTCCAGTGGATGCTAGAGATTGACACTAATAACTGCTCACTTTAAGCTCACTTCACCTTATTTATCACGGTGAGATTTTGACAGAATAGCACTACAGGTCTGTAAACGTTACCCCGAATTACCTACTATCTCGGAGACTTGATTTGTGCCCATTGGTCGTTCAAATTATAATCAATCAAATCAGAATATTTTATTCACATAATCCTACATGGGCACTTATAAAACGTCAGAAGCTAGGTGCACCGTTCCAATTGGTCGTTTCCTAGGGGAGAAGAGCTGGCAAGAAACTCCATGATTACTCTTTAATAAAGCAATTGGCTTTTACAATGTTTTATTTACATAACAGTGATGATAGGTATGGCAGGACAGCCTACGCTTGTCCACAAGTACCTACCAGGTACTTAACAAAACAGAAAATGGTGTACGGTCACCAAAAGAGATAAACAACCAGGGTCGTCGGACATAGTTGAAGATTACTAAGAAACCGCTGGATGTTTTCGAATGAAATTTAATTTGTTTAATGAACAGATTGTTTTCTATGAATTAAATTAAATTTTATTCGAAAACATCCATCGATTTCTTACTAAAGGACATTGTCCACTTAGTATGGGACTTTGGATTGGCGTGAACAGACACTTCAAGTATAAAATATATAATACAGGTCTAATAGCTAATTCCAGTAGGGAAGAGAATATTGTAATAAGATTGTATCATGATGCTTGTAAGACTTGTTTTGCTTACTTGCTTTTTTTTTTTAATAAATACATTTTTATTCATACATTTCATTATTATTCTGACTCATATGTTAGTAATATGTTGTCTAGGAACTGGGCAGGTATTATTATCTTGGTACCTTGCCCAGCTTGAAAACCAAATCATAGTCATCTCATGAGCGCAGCAACCCACTGTTCTTCGGCCCAGTATACAATTGCAGCAATAGATACTGCTTGATTGAATTTCGTCCCCAACTGTTATTTTCGTGTATTATATACACGCATGCGGTATCAGTGTTCATTTTCAAAGCCAAAACAATACTTGCAAACAATAATAAGAGTAAAACGAGCAAAACAATATTCGCGATGCCAAGAAACAAAGTCATGACATGACAAGTGACTTGAAGTGACAACTGACATTACTTATGTCAATGTCAGTTGTCACTTCAAGTCTTTTTTTTTAATAATCGATTTATATTAGATTAAAAATCAAAATTAATGACCAACTACGATATTTTTGTTTTCCAATTATATGGATAAAACATGTTTGAGTGAATGTACGTGATTTCAAATAACAGCTTTAATTGACTGTAAACTCGACTCTTGTAAGAATGAGGAGAACTTAATAAAACTTAAAAAATAACAATTATAATCGATTTATAAATAATTATTTTACAAATGGCAACACCGTGAAGGTCGAGTACTGTCAATATGTCGAAGAATAAAACAATTTCAGTACTTTTTAAATACACTATTCGTACATACAAAAAGTTTAGAATAAATAAGCGTCTAAAAACAAAACATGATTTTTGATTAATTTGTTTTTTTTGAGCATCGTGTCCACGCCAAGCCGAGAATGGACAATTTTCTTTCAACTATATCCAACGACCCTGGTTGGATATCTTCTTTGGTGACTGTACAAATGCACAGTTTACAAGGCCTACAGCGTTGTCATATTCACAAAATATAAAATAATCTAAATCTGCACCCTAATTGCGTAACACACTATTACTCTCAATTTGAATCATTTTGAAGCATATTGCTAATCCATTGCTCCATATGTTCGAAAAGTGTTTCTGCTCAACAACGTAAATAACGCAATGAATGTTGTTGAACTGTCAAAATGAAAACCATTGCTACTGATAGTGTGTTACGCAACCACCCCGCTGTACTGATAATCACGCTCAAGAGTTTGTTTGAACGCGCTAATCTCTGGAACAGCCAGACGGATTTGAAAAAAACTTTGCATTACGCATTTAATAGCCTAATACTTGAGGAAGGTTTATAGACTATTCAAATCACGCTAAGACTTTTAAGAGCCGAGCAAAAACAAAAAAAAAAGTCAGAAAGCACGCTAAGTTAACGAAGGAAAAAAAATACCATTTAACACTTGACATGTGTGTATTTTTACGTCTTTTGCAGTCTGTCACTACAGCGCGGGTCACGTAAAAATACGTATTTAGTAGATTTGTGGCCCGCTGCACGCGTGATTCGGCGGCGAAGTATGCCCGCATGCCAAGTGTTAATAGCGCGGGCAGGTGATACGATGAGACGGGGTGGGTCAAGAAATCTCACTTGGAATAAGTCGCAGGCAGAAGCTAGGAAAGATAAATAAAAACCTATTTTAACCAAATGACATGATTGCCATTACAACTGTAACAAAGCTGAATTACGAATATCCTGTCAATTGAAAATCCTATTATCGTTTGGTTTCCAGTAGATAATTTCCACATTATTCTTAGAATATCTAATACCACTAACAGCAGAGTCATTAGGTATTTCCACGGACATTTAACCATTAATGAAATTACTGGAATTTGCCTTCGATTCTACTTAGCTTTGCTTTGTGTGGTCTATTTTGTACTTTAAATAGAACACCGACACACACAATCTAACACCGACATAGCTTGCAGAGTAAGCAAACTGAAGTGGCAGTGGGCTGGCCATGTCTGTCGAAGGGCCGATAGCCGGTGGAGCAGACGAGTCCTGGAGTGGAGATCGCGTATCGGCAAGCGTAGTGTGGGACGCCCCCTAGCTAGATGGACGGACGACTTAAAGAAGGTGGCTGGGGTAGACTGGATGCGGAAGGCGGAGTCCGACCACCGATTGCAAATGGAATGAACAATATTTCAGTTGGAACCTCCGGTTTTCGCAAACTTTTAAATGTTATCTGATGTGAAAGCACATTAATCCGTTGGTCCCGGCTGTCATTCGTAGATCTTTTGACTGTCGTACTGCTAATAGTCAGAAACCCAGAAGTCTGACGACCAGTCTTACCAAGAATCTTTTGGCACGTGGCAAAAATCGGAACTAACGTCGCCATCTTGTTTATTTTTCTTCAGTAAAATTTCTCAAAATGTTCACCAACCATGCCCTGTCAAATGTCATTCAAGCGCTAAATGACCCATGTAGCAGTATAGCTACAGTCTGTTCACACTTATTTTTACCTCTGATTTTGCATGACTGTCTAAATCACAGTGATCTTTATTCTCATTCAGATAAGGTTGCTGTTGGGTTGCTTCTATTCACAAGTCTGTCAAAATTATTATGAATTTTATTGTGGTTACAATAAGGTTGCTTCTTTCAGAGGTAAAATAACTCTGAACGGACTATACAACGTGTAACAGAAATAATATTTACAAAATGAGTACATAACTTAGGTACATAAAAAACATACAAAAAAAAAAGCTTCTTTCATCCAATATCAGAGACAAACTTCCGCCAGCGTACTCCATATTTAAATAATAAGGAAAACTTTTTCTATTTATCTAAACAGTCAGATTTTATTACTGAGGCAAATGTATCAAGATTATTATATTTTTTGTGTAGGACGTAAACAGTTAGAAGATCTGTCTGTCGGCCATTTTGTCCTAAAGTTGTTAACATTGACCTTGGGAGTAAGTCCGTGGGTACCTTTTATGGAGACGAAATTCGCTAAATTTACTTAGTCGTACTCGTTGATAATATTTTTCTTTTCTTGTTTTGTTAACTTAATGTTTTTTTGTTTTTGGAACGAAGTTCTTTTATGGAGCTTGCGGTAAGAGTAAAATGGGAGAAATCGTCACGTAATGAAGAAGCGGTATGCCCTCCATGCGACTTTTCATTTATGTAATAGAAACAGACAGAGAGAGAGAGAGAGCGAAAGAGATTTTACATGATTTTTGAGGGCACTGAAGCCAAAAGTGAGGTCAAATTAAAATTCCAAAATGAATGGCTGCAAAAATTTTCGTCATTTTGAAATTTTCGTTGCCGCCATCTTGGATTTTTATTTTGAAATACGTTCCTCGAAAAATATCATCAGCACGAAATGATTAAATACTGCTGTGCCCGCGACTTCTTTCGGGTGGACTTTGGGTATCAAAAATGTGTCGTTTAGAGAACGTGTAGATACCACTCCTCCATTGACATAGTATAATCTATTTTTTCTTTTCTCGCGGAACCCTAATTCTTTTTTCTAAAATAAAAGTAGCCTATGTTAGACCTTACAACATCAGCTATCTGCCAATGAAGAAAGGAAGCCCCGTCAAAATCAGTCCAGCGGTTTCGGGGATTAGCCGGAACAAGCAGACAAACAGAGAGACAAAAAAAATTGAAAACAAATTTCTGTTATAAGTAGGTACCGTTTACACTTTCATATGAATTTATTAAAAAGTTATTATTTTGACATTTTAAACAGACACTTCAATTTTATTTATTTTTACAGATTTGTATGGAAAGTGTTTGATAAAAGAAACAAAAAGGCTTCTCTTTTTTTTAAACAAATTGAAACATTTCAAAAACAACAAGATTACTAACCTTACTTATTGAAATGAAAACAAGAATTCTAATACAATTTATTGAATCAGCAGAATTTGTGCGAAACCTTTGTTGGACGTCAAATTTTTGTTTATCTGTTATTTCTGCTGGATGAACCGCTGATGAAAGTTTCCGCTGTATTTAGTTTACGCAACGTTGGTTTCGTTTTGAAAAATTGCGTTTTTATTGGGAACCATTCATGTAATATTTCCCAATAACGTCGTTTTTAGGGTTCCATAGTCAACAAGGAACTCTTATAGTTTCGCCATTTCTCCCGCCATTTTTCCGTCCGTCCGCAGCTTAGCTCAGAGACTCTTAGTACTAGAAAGGTATAATTTGCCATGGATATACATATTAATCACGCCGATAAAGTGGTAAATTAAAATCATGAAAAAAAAATTATTAGGGTACCTCATGTACACGTAAAGTGGCGATGTTTTTTTTTTTCTCATCTACCCCATGGTGTGGGGTGTCGTAAGATAGGTCTTTCAAAAATTTTGCGTGTTTGTGAAAACAATTTCAGGAGTTTTTGATTCAGGGATCCTTTTGGGAAATATTAAGCTTTAAAGTGCTATTTGTTAGTATCAAGTGTCCCCCCTGCCAGCTAAAGGGTTGTTTTTGGTTTTGTGGAAAAATTCACGGTAGTACGAGTAGTATATACAACGAAGATAAAAGGAAAAATATCACAGCTAAGTAGGCTTTACAGGTTTACGAGTAATAGTCGACCAACTTATGTTTGCAGTTGCAATTTATGGCAGAACATGATTTTCAACTACAGTGTTAAGTTTGTTCTTGAGATAAATGCATTCCATCTACGGAACCCTTCATTGTGCTTGGTCCGTCAGTCAAGCCTATCGCAGTCCGTTGCTGGACATAGGCCTCTCCCAGGCTTCGCCACAACACACTGTCTTCCGCATCCAGTCTACCCCAGTCGCCTTCTTTAGGTGGTCAGTCCATCTAGCTAGGGGGCGTCCCATACTACGCTTGCTGATGCGCAGTCTCCACTGTAGGACTCGTCTGCTCCACCGGCCATCGGTCCTTCGACAGACATGGCCATCCCACTGCCACTTCAGTCACATATTCTTCAATCCTCTTACTCTGCAAGCTGTGTATGGTGGTATTTTTTCGGTGACTTTAAGAGCGGCTCTGCACTGCATCCGATCCGAATCCGAATTCAAGATCCGAGTTCAATCCGAATTTGGAATGTTCTAAACGCGAACGGACAGAGTTCGGATCTAATGCGCAACCCCTCATACAAATAGTATTATGGTTACTTCGGACTGACATTTCTCGGATTTATATCGGATGCAGTGCAGAACCCCTCGAAGCGTTAAGTTTGCGACGAGAAGCAGAAAATCACACATTTATAGCTAACTTTTTGGCATAGCATAATGTAGATTTTGTAGCAAAGAGTAATAATAAAATTGGCCGCGTTCACTCTGTAGGTATATTTTACTGAAAATTCTCGCCAATGAGCGAATATTTTATAAATTACTCATCTGCATTTCCCAGCTAGTTGGGATCGGCTTCCAGCCTAACCGAATGCAGAGGAATTTAACATGTAGCAACTGCCAATCTGACCTCCTCAGCCCTGATACTGAGTAACAAGATATCCCTTGGGGCTTGGTAAGACTGGTTGTCAGTCTGACTACTAGTAACGACTATCGAAGATCTACAAATGACAGCCGGGTGGGGCGCGGAGGGACTCGATATTTTTATTTTCTCGATTCTTTGTTTTTGTCTTTCTCTATCTGTCTGTCTGTCTCTCTGTCTGTGTGAGACAGAGATAGTTTTCATAGTTTTCGAGCTGAAATCAATAGTGAGGTTAAAATAAAAATCCAATATGGCGGCTGCGAAAATTTTTTTCATAATGGGGTGTCGCTTTTATGGTTTTTGAGGATGCTAAAGCTGATGTGAGGCTAAAATGAAAATCCAAGATGGTGGCAACTTTATGAGATCTAAACTTCAACTAGATGGCTCTGTATTAAAAACGCGTAATCATTTCACACTTTCTCTCTCTCTGTTTCTATATACGAGTGACGTCTTTCCTGATAGGGCTGTTCATACCGCACATGTTTTTTTTTTTTTTAATATAAAGTTGTTGGTGTCAAATATAATAAAAAAATCAGCAGCCATTCTATTAAAAATCTACAAACCCAAGTGTACCCGAGCTAAGCATATTTCATAAAACGGCCCGCCCTCGTAAAAGTAAATAAACCGTATATCAAACAGTACCCATTTGTATACAAAACAATCATTTTGCATGAGTTGCCCTTTTCTGTTTATCTTCTATGTATAAAAATGTTGGTCTATCTAGCTTTATTTGCTTATAAAATGAGGATATTTTGTGGATTATTACATTGTTGGGAAAGAACAACGGAGTATGCATATGATTTTTAGGTTTCTGTAGCAGTCCGGAGTCTGTGCCCGGTTGGTGGCAACTGACTCGCCTCTATTACATGCGACTTAAATTACTGATGAATTGCGTGTCGTTTTCTGTCATTAAACATGATTTTCAACTACATTGTTATTTATTTATTTACTTATTTATTTGGGACAAACACAAACAAACAGTAACACATTATATCTGCGCAAATAATATAAACAAAGCTATTATATAAATGTGAAACTCACACCGTTATCCACAGCATATACAATTCATATAACTTTACTAATGAACAATCTATGCGAGTACGACTACAAGACTGTTCAAATAACTATACATCGGAATCCTTAAGTTTCTGTAACAAAGCAGAACGAAATCTATTTACTGACACTGAGAATAAATCTAATTCTGTAGTTTCTGAACAAAAATCATTATAGTTTTTGCACAACCGACTTAGAGGCGCCCGCAAACCAGCATTGGTGCGGCTATGGGACACAGCAAAAAGAGGAGTTATTTTAAATGAGTTTATAAATATCAAACGCCCATTATGTCCACCACAGATAAAAAAATACTTTTCTACATCAATGTATAGAGAAAAAAAAAATATTTACTACAAAAACATTGGGCAAAAAATAATGTTGTCCGTACCTGCAAATAAAAATACTATGATATCTCCTTTTCACTTATTATGGACATATTGGCGTTTGATATTTATCAACTCAAATGTGTTCTTGGGATTCATTCATTCCAACTACGGAACCCTTCATTGTGCCTCGTGGCCGCACGCACTTGGCCGGTTTTTGAAATGAAGAATGTCAAAAGGAATTTCTAATTCTGAGAATAAATTTTAAATTTTTGTCAGTTTGTCCATACTAGAACTGTCAGACGTCAATTTTATTCCACGGATAAAAGATCTGACTTTGGTAAAATCAGCCGCTGGTGCGTTACGCAATTACCGCACAGGTTGTGGTAACTATGTCTAAATATAGTTATGAAACCCTAACAAAGGTAGGAAAACTCTTTTTTTTTACCTAAAACGTTTTGAAAATGCCCTGTATTTGCGACAAAAAACATCAAAATAGCTTTCGTTCCTCGCTAATTCTGTCATATGTAACTTTTTATTCTAAATACCGGCATTTCCTTGCTAAGTGGCTTCCGCTCCCCAATCCTGTGAAATACTCTTAGTATAAAAGTGGTTCACTCCACTTCCCAACCGTCTTTAGAGCCACGAAATACATTTTCTTGCAGGTTTTTCTGCGGTCTTGAAACAAGGTTCTCTAAAAATTTCAAGAACATTTTCATTTTTAAAGAAATGAGCTGTAATTACGTAATGAAATGGATACGTAAAGTCGATTCAAGTCCTTTTTTCCTATGGATGTTGTTTCCACTAGTAGGAATATCAACTTTATGAATGTATACATTAAGTTGATTTTAGATTGACTAGGAATATTGAAAAAGTTATAAAATATTTGATATCGTAGCGCAAAACTGAAGCGTATGCATGGGTTTTGAAAAAATACGCAAAATACGCGCATTGATGTGGAGTTGCGGACACCAGCCCGTATTACCTATGGGTTTTGAAACTGTTTTTACAAAAATGCATATTGGTTTACATATTTGGAAATGAAATTGCGAACGCAGTGTAGGTATAAACGGCATTTTTTCGCAAATATCTTGATGTTCAGCGGTAGTCTCTGCTTACACCAGAACCCTGATTGCGTAAAACACTTTCAAACACAATCTGAATCATTTTGAAGGATATTGCTAATCCATTGCTTCACATGTGCGAAAAATTTGTTTGCTCAACGACGTAAATAACGCAATGAATTTTGTTGAACTCTCAAATTGAAAGACGTTGCTATTGATAGCTCAATTACCCCCCAGTTGTTAACTGAAAGAACGTTTACATAAGTCTCGATTCTACTGTGTTTACTATTCATAATCAGCCTATAATTTTCCCACTTTTGGGACACAGGCCTCCTCTCTGTCAGAGGGAGTGGGCCATAATCCACCACGCGGGCCCTGTGCGGGTTGGTAGATGTCACATGTCTTCGAATTATTAGTTTTAGGACATGCCGGTTTCCTCACAATGTTTTCCTGTGTACATCAACTAGTACATATTATGTAAAACCATTTTGCTCGTCACCCAGAAACAAAAGTTTCTGCCTGTAGTATGAAGTGCATGTAATTTCATCAGTACCCAATACCGTTCCTCAAACCGGAACTGAGCAACGTCGCCGCTTGGTGGAATTTCTTCGAAAATATTAGATTCTCGTCTCACGTTTTCAATTAAAATAACAATCATGTTAGGGCCGGGTTTCAGTCTAATCGGTTGCCACCACACTTGTATTTTACATGGAGCGACTGCCTACCTGACGTCCGTAACCCAGGTACTGGGTAATACGATGATACCACTTGATAAGAAAGGTTCTAAGTCTTACAAAGTGCTATGGTATTACCCTGTACCTGGGTTGTGGAGGTCAGATAGGCAGTCGCATTCAGCTGCATCCAGTGAGACTGAATGCTGACCACGACATAGTTGGGAAAAGGTTAGGCAGATGATGAACCTTGGAAACACTGGATTTCATTTACTTTTGTGCTTCTACGAATGACAATGACTAACGGCTTAACGTGCTTTCTGATTTACAGGGACGCGACGTCTCGATATTTAATGGATATTCACCCATCCACGATCCGACCGCGCCAAGTGTAGCTTAACCTTAGATTGACCCGGACGGCTGTTACTACTTAGCCACAAGCCACAAAATACCCTTATGAAGCAAAAAGTGATCAAGTTTGTTAAAAATAAATGTTATTAAAATGAACTCTTAGTAGACGTGATGTGTTGTGGGCGGGGTCGAAAAACACAATTTATTTATTTATTTTATTATTTATGTACACACAGTAAAATACATATGGATATGACATAATTGTAATATTAGTACAAAGGTACTGCTTATTTCTTAAGAAATTTCTTCCCGCAGACCTGCGAAAGGAGAAGTAAAAAAGAAATGTAGACAATAGTGTGTGAGAACATGAAGAGAGAAATATGAATGTGTGAAGTGTAAAACCAACATATTAAATATACCTACACATATAATGCGAAAATTAACATAAGTATACTTAAATAAATACATAATGCTAAAATATATACACTTATATATAGAAATACTCACAGTATAAAGGAAAGATAATGATCTCCAATTAAAATAACATCTAACAAAAAAAATCAATCTAATCCAAACCAAAAATCAATCATATATGTCCTACTTGAACATCTATGATTGATTACAAAAATTTTAAACACGAATTGAAACTACCCACACCAGTACATCTTAACTCAACTTCTAACCCCCCCAAGTAACAACTCCATCAAAAAGGCAAGTCCCCCAAAGTTTACGATTTGACAAGAAGTCCCCCTAAAATATATATATGGCCGCTCCTTACCGACCGTTTCATGGCGAGTGTCTTTCCATGTAGAGTCTAAATTGTAAAAAATGTTTGCAACCCCCAATACATATATCTTTATCACGCTGACTTGTATATACTTAAGGGAGTAATCTTACTTGTGAGTTGAGACTACCTCTATCGCGTATTTTGATTAAAGTAGAATATTTCTGATGTTACTCAGGTATGTGCGTACTCATAGGTATTTAAACTTAAAATATTTTGTATATCCTAATATTCTAAAGAGGTAAAATCTGTCAGTTTGTATGTATAGGATGATCTTCGGAACTATTTAATTATTTATGTACACACAGTAAAAAATATATGGATATGACATAATTATAATTTGAGTACAAAGGTACTGCTTATTTTTTAAGAAATTTCTTCCAGCAAACCTGCGAAAGGTGAAGTAAAAAAGAAACTATTGATCCGATTCCGAAAATTCTTTCAGTGATGCAAATGGTTTGAAGAAATTTCATTAGGACAAAGTCGCGGGTAGTTTTAAATAAACCTACTTGGGCACTTATGAAACGTCAGAAGCTAGGGACTCGGTTCCAACTGGTCGTTTCCTATGGAGAAGCACCGGCACGACATTCCACGGTTTTCCATGGTTTAATTGTTGTCATTTATTTAGTTTACTTAGATGGTCCTAGTTAATCATTTGTGATTTCAAGTGACAGCTATGTGAACAGAACCCAGCATTGCATAAATATGTGAGCGGTCACGCCCTTTATACTTGGAGGCTTTTATTTAGATAGTAAGTTTTTGTTTACATTTTTAATTTATTTATTTATTCATAGGATAACCAACAGCTATAACTAATGAATAACGACAGTATAAGAAACATTGAGCCAATTACAGGTTCTCACGGATAGAAATATATAAAGTAATAGAAAACAAATCGGCGGGCGTTTTAATTTTGATATATTATTTTTTTGCTTGAGTACGTATAGTTTTTCTTTTATTTGTTGGTATATTGGCGTGGCTAGCTGACATATAGCAAATAATTTATTTCAGGGTTCTGTGTCTTGTAATGTTAATTACTTTGCGTACATTGTATTGCATTAAATCAAGTATTTTCTAACTAAACAGACAGCTGTGCTGCTGGGGAGTTTGTTGCGCCACTTCTTCTCCCCAGCGCTAGCACTAGGAAGTCGTGAAGGGTGGGCGTTTTGGGGGACTGTCTTCGTAATTATGACGTCGAAAAGTGCTGATTCTCAAACTAGTTTGAATAAATGACTTTTGATTTTGACTACTGATGCAAAGTGGGTGTTAATACTGGGATATAGCACTCCTACGACGAATACAGGTCTTGGGGTAAATATTAATTTAATCTTCTTAGCGTGTCGATAGCAATTTAAATGGACTCGACCCAGAATTCGGCTACTTGTTTGGCGCCATCACCAGCGTCCATCAGTTCCTGTAACATGCAGCTGACAACACGCAGGACACGATATTAATTAGTGTCCCATCGTTTGTGGAGCAGCACCACATTTACACTCCAAGGCGGAGTCGTCTATGAATAACCACCTGAACAAGTTTTCCTTGCTTCGGCCTACCTGGGTCCGGAGTCTGTTTAAAGACTTCCAGGTTACCCAAGGTAACCCATTTCCTGGTGGGAGTTCTTCAGCGGCTGGAACTAGTTTAATTATATAATCATTTGCGTAGCCTTTTCTGAACTGTATTGGTGTCGGCTTCCCGTCTAATATTCCGGTATAATAGTCGTTTCTCAGAATTTACTTTTATTTTATTTTTTATACGGGGTTATTTTTCAAAGACTAGCCAAATCTAAGGATGTGGGACAGACCATCAAACTGAACAACTTTCTCCATGGGACCAATATCGTATTCGCGAAAAATTTATCAACTGTCCCTTGGAAAACTTCAATACCTAACCTCGACCTAAACGTATGGGATGGCTGAATTTTTATTCGCGAATACGATGTTGGTCCCCTGGACAAAGTTGTTCAGTTTGATGGTCCGTACCACAACTTTAAATTTGGCTGGTCTTTGAAAAGTAACCCTGTATAGATATGGCATTTAAATTGGATTCATATTTTGGACTTGAATATTTTCTAACTTTTTTACTACTGACATATTTCGTAATTATTTATAATTCATTTTTTAACATACACAATATTTGCACGCCACAGTATATGGCAAACATGTCTGAACCTTTTTATGTTATCCTGCATGCACGTTTTTCTTTTACTCTTGTATGTGTACACATGTTTGAGCAAATAAATATCTCTATCTCTATCTGACTGGATGCATCTGAATACCAATACTGCCTACCTTATTTGCACAACCCAGCTACTGTTTAACACGATACCATTTGGTGAGACTGGTTGTCAGACTTTCGAACTAATTTAATGATATAAAGACTTGAATTTAGGTTGAACCTATCGTGCGAAACGTCAATGTTGTAAATACACGTTGGTTTTACCCGAAATCACATCAATGTGTTTTGACCCTTAGTAAGGGTCAACGCTCGCACGTTGACTCAAAATTGGGTTACGCAAAGGTAATAAATGAAATCGGCAGTTCCTTGTACGTGACATTTTATTATTTCGGGAACTATGAATCATTTTTGATCGATTGTTGTTCGAGCTTTCCGTATTCTGAATAAGTAAATGTGCATTGTTGTCTGTATTGTTATTAAAATTGTATGTTGTTACATTGCTGATAATAATATTGCCTGTATGAAGTTTGTTTTATCATATTACACAGGCAAAATCAAAATCAAAACTTATTTATTCAAACTAGGCTGAAAATCAGCACTTTCTGAACGTCAACATTACAAAAGACAGTCGCCTAAAACGCCCACCCTTCACCAGACAAACAAAAAAATACAACAGAATCGAGAACTTCCTCCTGTTTCTGAAGTCGGTGAAGTAGTTGATTTTGTGGCCGTACGCAGACCTAGGCAAAACTGATACACGGCATACTATCGCTGTGTGAAAATGGTGAAGCAAAACATCGAAAGAAAACTGGCGTGTCCTAGAACCAAAAAATTCGAAGACATGTGACATCTACCACCCTGCCCCGGACCCGCGTGGTGGATTACGGCCCACTCACTCTCACAGAGAGGAGGCCTGTGTCACAACAGTGGGTACATTATATGCTACGGTATTAGTCTTTTCACACGAATAAATGTAGGACGAGTTGATGAATAACTCATTTTGATTTTATGTTTTTCTACTAAAAAAACGACGGGTTGCACTCCGGTAGTGCCGGCAGAAGTGAAAACTTGAATATTAACGTTGTGCCTTTTTGATATTTTGGAATGGTTAGGGAATAATTTTGCACGAATTGCTTTAATTATCAGTATTTATATATATGAAAAAAAAAATTTGGCCCTCCCATAGTAAATCAATCAGCTGGTAGTCAGTTTTGTAAGGGAGGGCCAAATTTTTTTTTCATATTTCGACCTATGTTCTTTGGGGAAAGTTGTTGAGTTTCATGAGCACATTCACCTCCTTCAGGGTTGATACCCCCCTTCCGTTACACGCTGTATATAATATTTATTTATTGCGCTATCGTACACAAACATGACAACCGCGCCGTAGAAAGAGAGGGGGATACTTCCTCTCCTACGCCGCGCCGGCTGTCTACTCTCCATCCGTCTTACGAATTTTCGATCAGGTCACGTGTCCTGACGCGAGTTTAACATTTTTTACCCATTACAAAAAAAGTATACATCGCCGCTAAAGAAGTTTACACTTCAAAATACTTGTCAGACATGAATATTATTCCACAGATAAAATATATGTCTTTGTTACAGTTAGCCCTAAGTTTGCACATGGCCTTAGTGAAAAATTTAATTAACTTTTAAAATCGTTATACTCAAAAGATTTAATTGTTCGTCATACTAAGAAGGTCAAGTTGTTGGTTATCTGGGTTGTGGAGGTCAGATAGCAGTCGCTCCATGTAAAATACTGGTGTTCAGCTGCATCCGGTTAGACTGAAATCCGACCCCAACATAGTTGGGAAAAAGGTAGGCAGATGATGATGACTAAGACGGTCAGGTTAACTAATTCCAACTTGAATCCCATTACTCTCAATTTGAATCAGTTTGATGCATATTGCTAATCCATTGCTCCATATGTTCGAAAAATGTCTGCTCAGCATCGTAAATAACGCAATGAATGTTGTTGAACTGTCAAAATGAAACTCATTGCTACTGATAGTTTGTTACGCAATTACCCTGCAGTCCCGGGTCGACGGCGCCTTGTGTTCCACGCGCGCCTCAAAGAGATCTCAGCAGTAACTGACGGGGTCCGCTGGGGCCGATGCCTGCCAGGGTCGCGGGTTGTTCGAAAGAGTTACCGTGGCCCTTGGTACAGGCAACTGTAGGAACATGGGTGGGTTTTAGTCAGTAAAAGTCTGACACGCCCTCCCGCTTCGCCCAGGGAGGGAGAAGTTATTTGATAAATTTCCCACTAAAAAAAAAAACAAAAACATCTTTCAATGTAGGGTGACTGGTAATTAGTGACCGATACTTAAACACATGATTCTACTCATGACAACAAACAACTTTTACTATCGGACGAAATCCGAAATCTCGAAAAAAAAATCAGCTGTTTCCTACATTTATGTTCGTACGAGTCGTCAAAATGTAGGGAACAGCTGATTTTTTTTCGCGACATCAGGTTTGGTCCCATAGTAAAAGTTGTTTGTTGTCATGAGTAGAATCATGTGTTTATTATCATCGGTCACTAATTACCAGTCACCCTATACAACGTGTAACGGAAAGGGGGTATCAACCCTGAAGGAGGTGAATGTGCTCATGAAACTCAACAACTTTCCCCAAAGAACATAGGTCGAAATATGAAAAAAAAAATTTGGCCCTCCCTTACAAAACTGACTACCAGCTGATTGATTTACTATGGGAGGGCCAAAATTTTTTTTCATATTTCGACCTATGTTCTTTGGGGAAAGTTGTTGAGTTTCATGAGCACATTCACCTCCTTCAGGGTTGATACCCCCTTTCCGTTACACGTTGTATACTCGAAAACGTGTCAAGACTGTCGAAATTACCTTTCAAAGCGTTAACCTGTAATAGTGTCTACTAAAAGCTAGTAATTTAATATCTCTCCTGAGTATTGGCTTGTCCAATCACCGTCGACTGACTACTCCTAATTAAGGCCTTCGGCACAAAGCTGATGTACTGTTAATTACATCTGATGTTTTAATTGGAACTGAACAGATTTAGTCCAAAATCGAGAGAATTTAGTAATTTGATCGCGTTTGAAGCTAGCTGATTGATTAGTACGTAAGCGTTAGGGGACGGACGCACATCAAGCTACTGTCAAATCTACTACAATCTGTCAAATCTCTTTAATAGATTTTCGACTTTATCGCTAACTAGCGACCCGCCCCGGCTTCGCACGGGTGCAATGCTGATCACTACATAGTATAAAACAAAGTCGCTTCCCGCTGTCTGTCTGTCTCTATGTATGCTTAGATCTTGAAAACTACGCTACGGATTTTGATGTGGTTTCTTTTTATAGATAAGAGCGATTCAAGAGGAAGGTTTATATGTATAATACATGCATAATATAGTAGAGAAACACTGATAATTTTAGAGCCATTATTTCTCGTAAAAAGTATAGGATAAAAAATCGTTATTGATGGTTATCCCTAAGAGATAGACATATACTATTGTGGATTTTTTTGTAGACCTTTTTAAGGTGTACAATACTGTAGTACAGTCGCCAGCACATCAAGCTACCCGAAACTGTCAAAATTTCCCAATCAACTTTGAACCTTATACTTTAGTGATAAAGTTGAAAATCCGTTGGGTAGTTTCAAGCGCCACTGGCCGACTCCCCGGCCGGTAACGCCCGCATTTTAAATATGTAATATCTTCGAAAATATTCATTTAAATTACATGCTGTAAAGGGCCATAATGATCTATATGAAATGCACACTGTTTTAAGGTACTTAATTGGATAAGGATTAATGCTGTATTGCCTAAAATTGCTTCTTAAATAAGCCATTATTTCTCGTAAAAAGTTAAGGATAAAAAATGGTTATTGTGGGTTATCCCTAAGAGATAGACATATACCATCACGGACTTTTTTGTAGAACTTTTTAAGGTGTACAATACTGTAGTACATTATTTTGATCTATCTCGAATGGTTCAGCCAGCGTTTACAATGTAAGCGCAAAAAAATGTGTTTATTTACGACATCACATTAGAAACCTCTAAAATTATCAGTGTTCCTCTACTATATTATGCATGTATTATACATATAAACCTTCCTCTTGAATCACTCTATCTATTAAAAAAACCGCATCAAAATCCGTTGCGGAGTTTTAAGGATCTAAGCATATATATTATAGGGACAGACAGACAGGGAAGTGACTTTGTTTTATACTATTTATAGATATTGAAGCATTATAGCGACCTGCGTATCCAATACAACAACGCTTTCCGGGTGTTGTTGGGGCTGCCGCGTTTTTGCAGCGCGTCCGGTATGTTTGCCGACGCAAATGCTGACAGCTTTTCAACCGTCTTTTCTTTCGGGCTTCTGCCGACCCGTAACGACTGTCAAAGATCTACGAATGACAGCCGGGACCAACAGCTAACGTGCTTTCCGAGGCACGGAGGGGTCTTGGTATGTAAAGATGGTCATCACACACAAACAATAATATGACTTAATTCCGATCCAGCTCGTCCCTTGCTGCCCTCTCCCAGCGACGACCTAAGCTGAGGTCCTTACCCCACAGGGGGTGCCCTTAGCGTGTAGTCGCTTAGTTTTTAATTTTTTTAAGCCCTGGCTGGAGGCCTTAATTTATTGAGGTATCCATAGGCAAGCTTGTTTAGGCAGACGACAACTTCTTATGTTGAACTGCGAGATGCCATACCTAAAAAAAAAAAAAAAAATATGACTGACTTGACGACCTCTTTGGTCTAGAGTTGCTATTGTGTTGTTGCCACTGACAATTCTGTCAAAATCATTGTGATCTTTATTCTCGTCACAAAAAGGTTGCCATTAGGTTGCTGTTGTCGGATGTAAAACCACTGCTAGCGGACTGTACTGACCAGTCTACTGTTCCAAGTAGTTACCGACCAAAAAGGTAACGTCACTCGTAGAGCCTCTTACAGTAAACATTCAACTCCTCATAATAAATAAATCCATGCAGATATTAAAACTCAATTCCCATGAATTCTCTACCGAATTGCATTCGAAAACCATACAAAGGCATAAAACCTCGGACCATAAAACCCCTGGTACATAAATCAACACCTACACAATTGACGGTATGTATAAAAACCTTATTGTTCTATGACCCGACGTTTTTTTTTAAGATAACCTTATATTAGGTAAGGTACACATTATTGGACCGCCCGCGGTGGCTCTGCTTTTGTGGTGCGGTCACACTTTAAGTATGGACAGAAGATCCAGTCCACACTGCTCTTGGAAAATCCTAAGTTTTTCTGCCGATAACGGTGGAGAAAATGAAGTATGCATTTTATACAATTTGGAGACGACAAAAAATTAAAACACTGGCAATTCCGTGGCTAACTAATAAATAACAGCCGCACAGGTCGATTGATCATGTTAAGCCACGCTTGCCGCGGTTGGCCTGTGGATGGGTGACCATCTTTAAATACCGAGACGCCTCCGTGCCTCGGAAAGCACGTCAAGCCGTTGGTCCCGGTTGTCATTCGTGGATCTTTGATAGTCGTTAGAAGCCCAAAAATCTGACAACCAGTCTTACCAAGGGGTATCGTATTACCCAGTAACTGGGTTGTGGAGGTCAGATAGGCAGTCGCTTCATGTAAAATACTGGTATTCAGCTAAACCTGGTTAGACTGGAAGCCAACCCCAATATAGTTGGGAAAAGGCTAGGCAGATGATGAATATTATAAACTATACCACGGGAACGTGCTACCGGGACAAAACCTACTTACCGGGTAGCATATGTCCTTCCCCAGGATGCTATTTAAGTATCTCCTTGCCAATATTTAACGAAATCTGTTCAGTGGTTTAGGCGTGAAAAGGAAACATGCAGACAGAGTTACTTTCGAATATTTATAATGTTATTATTATGGATACAGATGCTTATAATGGCAAAGCATTTCATGCACATCTTCCATGACATCGTTATTTAAATTTATTTATTCATTAAAATTTTGTAGTGCTAGGATGCAACACGAACGATCTATCAACGATACTGCGATCTTGGCAGAATGGCTGGTAGCAGCTGGATGAGAGTTGCCGAAAATCGAGTTGAATGGCGTGTAATAGGAGAGGCCTATGTCCAGCAGTGGACTGCTATGGGCTGATGGTGATACAACAGAATCATACAATTTATATATAGTTCGATTATAAACGCGAGACGTATAACTAAACCATGACACTGATTGGTCTATTATTCCAAGGTAAGGATGTAATTCAGTAACCCGAAGAAGTTTATTATAGTAATAATATTTTATACACACGAACTTATAAAAAGATTTTTCGTAGCATAATTCTCAAAATGTTGCTTAAACGATCATATTCTATCACTATGTTATGATATAACAAAGGGAATTCAATCAAATAAAACGTTTATTTTTTTATTTAATATTATTTTATTTTGGTGGGCATCCGATTGAAGTAACATCAAACGCGTCGCTATTTGAAACTTATTGCCGTGATGCGCTATTGTCAATCAAGTACCTAAAAGTTTTCTTCTTTCCGCGCCTTCAACACTGGTTCTTCTGCCCATTTCTGTGATATGTTTAAACCAACTACAATAGAGTAAAGGCTTACATCTGTTCTGTTTTTGTGAACATTATAAATTGGATTACTAAGAGGTTAGTGGAGGATTAATGTTGAATTTGGTTCCGCACACGTTTATATTTATCCCTTTTTAATAAACTACTATCTTATTAATAAATAATAAATAAATATATTACTAACTTATTAATAAATTATGGATTTTTGACCCATTAATAAAGCTATAGGGTTGAATGAGCTCTGGACACGTGTGTTTTAAGCCTAACAGGAAGTTTTAAGGGGTATCGTGTCACCAGTAAGTGGGTTGTAGAAGTCAGATAGGCGGTCGCTTCTTGTAAAATACTGGTATTTAGCTGCATTCATATGTATTTCATTTAAGTCGTTATAGTATTATATTATACTTTTTATATAAGCCTATGTATGTGGTACTTCTTACTCGCTTTTAAAATAAATAGGCTAGTTTAGGACTTTCCCACCTAACGTTCTGCCAATTTAATAAACTTCAATTCAGTAGTTACCTAATATTTAAAAAATACCAAACTAATAAAATATAATATTAGTGGAAGATAATGCAACTACACACTTCGTTTCTGGTTACCGTTCTTTGTGATTTTTTTTTGTTTTTGCTCGTCTCGTATGCGTGATCTTAAGTAACATATAAGACCTAAACCTATATGGCCTTCCTCAAGAATTGGGGTATCAAATGTATGTTCTTTTTAATCCGTGTGGTAGTTCCAGTGACTAACAAACAAACAAACTCTTCTGTTTTACCATTAGTATAGATAGATACAATCTGTTTTCCAAATAAAACTCTCAAATATTTTTCTGAAATTTCCTCAGACACTAACAAGGTCCAGTTCCATGGGACTGTCTGGTCTTCACAAATTTAACCCTAGAAAGATAATCTACGTTCGCAAGACGTATCGTGATATTAAATTTCGTTGTAGTTTTTGTATTATTATTTTTATTTAAACAATTATTTCAACCTATAAGGCATGATAATACTTAGGCTTACTAAAAAATCTTAATTAACTAAGGTATCAATCAAATCAATCAATCAAAATCAAAAGTCATTTATTCAAACTAGGCTGAGAATCAGCACTTTTCGAACGTCAAAATTACAAAAGACAGTCCCCCAAAACGCCCGCCCTTCACCACTTCCTAGTGCTTTCGCTGGGAAGAAGAAGTGGCGCAACAAACTCCCCAGCAGCACAGCTGTCTGTTCAGTTAGAAAATACTTGACTGAATACAATACAAGGTATGCAAAGCAATTAACATTACAAGACACAGGACACTAAATTCAATTATCTGCCATATGTCAGCTAGCAACGCCAATATACCAAGAAATACAATAAAAAAACTATACGTAGGTACTCAAGCAAAAATTAATAAATGAAAATTAAATAAAAGCCTCCAGGTATGAAGGGCGTGACCGCTAACATATTTATGCAATGCTGGGTTCTGTTTACATAGCTGTCGCTTGAAGTCACAAATGATAAACTAGGACCATCGAAGGAAACTAAATAAACAAGTTATTACTAATTATAACAATAATAAAACCATGGTCAGCAAGACGACCAGTCACCACAAGCAGCACCCGTTCACGAGCATAACGCAAAGATCAGCCATTACCCCCCTCGCCATATTTGAGGGAAGGAGGCAACCCGACCCCCACGCTACCGCAAGCAGTGACATCTGAGGGAGCATGACGAACTTGCTGCCGGTTGCTCAGGTAAGAATAATATGATCAATCGTCGAGGTCACTAGCTAACCACATATTGCAATCAACTCATTAGAAAACATTTAAATGGGTTGATTATGTCAATAATATAATAAAAATAAAACTAAACTGATTTGACTTATACAGCCCAATAAAAACAATTGTATAATGAGCTCATAGTATAATAACCTATCAGTAATCTAATTCTGGAGAAAGAACATAAACATTGTCTTGAGTTAATCAGGGCGACCAACTATTCTTATCGTTTAAGTAGTCGTTGATGGAGTAGTATGCCTTTGAACAAAGGTTGGATTTTACTTGAGCTTTAAATGCATTAAAAGGCAAATCTAGCAAAGAAGAGGGTAGCTTGTTATAAAAGCCTATACCAAGACCAACAAATGTGTTATGAACCTTATGAAGCCGGTGAAAGGGAGCACGTAGTTTGTCCTTATTTCTGGTGTTAACATTGTGAACATCACTGTTTTTAGTATACAAGTGTATATTTTGCCTAATATATATGATGTTGGCAAATATGAATTGTGATGCAACCGTGAGAATACCAATATCTTTAAATAAATCTCTTAGAGAAACTCTAGCACCTAGCTGGTAAATAGCTCGAACAGCTCGTTTTTGAAGGACGAATATATTTTGTATATCAGCTGCTTTGCCCCACAGCAGAATACCGTAGGACATAACGCTATGAAAATAACTAAAATATACTAAACGAGCTGTATCAACGTCAGTGTATTGTCTTACTTTCCTGACGGCGTAGGCAGCCGAACTGAGCCTTCCTGCTAGGCTCGATATATGTGGTCCCCACTGAAGTTTGGCATCTACTGTTATTCCCAGAAAAACTGCTGAGCTCACAGTCTCAAGCGCCTCTTTATCTAAGACGATGTTGGGTCCTAGATTTCTAACATTGGGTAAGGCGAACTTTACACATTTCGTTTTCTTGGCATTGAGAACTAGGTTATTTGACGTAAACCAATCCGTAACTATTGAGAGTGCACTGTTTACCTCGTCAAAATCTAGTCTATTCCTGTCTACTTTAAAAATAAGAGATGTATCATCAGCAAACAGTACAACGTCACAGATTCCCTTTAAATGGAATGGTAAATCATTGATATAAACTAAGAACAAGAATGGGCCCAGTATTGAGCCTTGCGGCACACCTAACTGAACTGGTAGCGCGGAAGATTTCACACCATTAACATCTACACATTGGAACCTATTATGTAAATAATAGGTTCCAATGTGTAGATGTTAATGGTGTGAAATCTGACAGACGTATGATTATCTTTTACGCTGCTATATGATTATCTTTCTAGGGTTAATTTGGTAAAAGATAGATCACATGTCTGGAATCGATTGATTCGAGTTGCTTGATTCGATTCTCGTTGTTTGCTAGAACTGATAATTTCTTGTATAGGTAATGGAATTTTGATGTGATGCATTTTAATTGAAGGCGTTGTGGTATATAATGGTCATTGGGTATTTCGAAAGTATTTTAATACATAAGAGTGAACCAACTGATATAAAAGTTACAGCCTGTCGATTCTGGAAAAATGTCACCGTGATAACTAAGGTGAAGTGAGGTTAGAGTGAGCTGTGAGTCATGCTGATGCTAGGGATTGACACTATTGGCGACTCACTCCATGCTCACTTCACCCAAGTTTTCATGGTGAGATATAGACGGCTGTTATAGAACGTTAAAAAACAGAAAAACGAATAGAACCAGTTTATAGAATGTTTTGTTTACCCCAGTTTATAGAACGTGGGATCTCCGTTGGAAACCAGGCAAATCAGAGTTGTCCGAGATGGGAGATATAGGGATTGAAATTGTAGCCGGGTTAAACTGCAATTCAAAAATCCATAGTGCAAGAAAGGCGAAGTCACTCAGAAATGCAAGAAAGATAACCAGAAACATAGCCAATTATATTTTTGGACAAATCACAAGAAATCACAACAAAATATTCATGATGCTGTCACACGCGGCACCACAGATTTTTAAACGACAATACACGGAGAGAAAATTCTTAGAAAAATTACTGTACTCGTAACTGTAAAGTGAGTGCAAGTGACATCTACAGAAAATTTTCTTAGTGAGATTGGGAAAAATTCACTGTTTGTACAATAATTTTAACTGTACAGCATAAGAATTTTTACTGTGCTAGAATTGTAATTTTTCCATTATCACTCATGCACTCAGATTATGAGACAGCACAGTAATTTTTCTAAGATTTTTCTCTCCGTGTAGAACATTGTTATAAACGTCAACGTATCGAAAGCTGTGGTGGGATTTTAAAGCTCATCAGTTATTTGTTTTTTAATATTATTAACTTTTTGTCCGCACTAGGCCAAAAAAACCCATGTCCTTTCTTAGTATAGAAACTGGACCTTATTGTCACTAATGAGCGTATCTGTAATGGATTATAAGGGCGAAGGACGACTGGTTATGACTACGGAGAAAGCCAGTTCTCAGTAATGAAGTTTACCTTATTTAGATATACCAAATTGCCTTCATATTACGCTGGCAATTCAACAAATCACAACCCATTTGCAACTCAATCTCTGTCCAGAGATAACAATCTAGTTTCATTAAAATGTACATGACCAATGCTAATTTCAATCCTTTAACCATCGAACTTAATTAGTTGAATCCATTACATACATAAATAAACTCACGTTTTCTTTCCATAGGGGACGCCATCTGGAACGCCACCTTGTACGATAATTACATACTTCTTTTGTTTTGTTTAGGTTCATACATCTGCACCCAAATTGCGTAACACACTTATATCTCAATCTGAATAACTTTGAATGATACTGCAAAAAAAAAAAAAAATAAAGAAAATTTGTTTATTCTGCAAAAACAAAACGCAAGGTAGTCAAAAGTATCGTACTCAAGCATATGAAATGTTGCCATTGCTTCATATGTTCGAAAAATTTGTCCGCTCAGCAACGTAAATAACGCAATGAATGTTGTTGAATTGTCAAAATAAAAGCCATTCCTATTGTTAGTGTATTACATAATTACCCCACTGGCCAATCAGCATGGTCATCTGGTCCTCAAGTCCAATACATTCTTCTGATAAACCCAATGCATCTATCTGAATCGCCATATAAAGACTTAAAACACGATTTACAAATAGTGCACCATTACGCACATAATTCATTGCTCCCGTAAAGGTAGAAAAGCGGCCATGTGCGAGTCGGACTCGCGCACGAAGAGTTCCGTACCACCACACAATATTTAACACTACATATTTTTTCATTTCTTGTATTGGAACCTCCTTTAATTTTTAATTTAATTTAATTTTTATTATTTGTTGTTTGTTTGTAAATACTGGTATTCAGCTGCATCTCGTTAGACTGGAAGCCGACCCCAACATAGTTGGGAAAAGGCTAGGCAGATGATTTGTTTTTATAGTGGCCATAATAGTTCACACTCACTGATTATTTCTATTGTCAACCTATTACCTACCGTTCATAAGATACAGCCCTGGTCTACTCGCTAAGTCTGTCAACAAAGATACGGGCCCGGCAGGAAGTAGTTGATCCGTCAAACGAGTGCTAAATTCAATTTTTCGGACGGGCAAATACATATTGGGAATACATATTGGCAACTGTTAAATCATGTTGTTATTCATTTTTAGTTTGGGCCCCGAACTAATCATACGCACGTAGGTGATACGGATTAGGAAATGCTCGTAACTTGGGGCGATATTAAAGATTTTATCCCTAAGGAGGAGACCCCCTGTGTCTGCCGGATGCGGCTCGCTGGCTCGAGGCTCCGTTGGACGGACAACGAAGTCTAAGGGTCAATTCATACTAGCGCAGAGTCGAAGCGATAAGGGTGAATTTACTATGTTAAGTTTCAGATTAACGCTTCGATGCGCTTCGACTCAGCGCTAGTATTGACCCAAAGTAATAGGGTCCCGTTGGCATTTGGGTACGGAACCCCAAAAATAATTATGGCTCACAATGTTGAACTAAATATGGTATAAGGATGACAAATGGGGGCCCACTGGGCATTCAGATAAATACATGCCATATTACGTCACAATTTTAAATGGGTCCCCGTTCATTTGTTTTATTTATGGCAGTGCAAAATGATCAATGTGCAACCAATTGAGATATTTTATCGTGGCTGTATTTTTGTGTTCTGTTGGGGTGTTGTTTTTATTTTGTTTGTTTTTCTGATATTAGTTTGTATGAATGCAGAATTTTGGGATTTTATATAATTGAAGAAATTGAATTTATTCAATTTTCTAGCTTCAAACTAAAATCAACTTAACGTGGGTACTTATTAAGGACAGTAATTGTATTACAAAATTACAAATTGTCATTTACGTAGCTATCGTACAGACGCCAGCACATCAAGCTACCCGAAACTGTCAAATTTTCCCAATCTACTAGAGGTTAGTGCGTACAAACAAACTCTTCAGCATTATTATTAAATAAATACCTTCACCTAAATAGGTACGTCTCTCTCGTTATTATCAGCCATATTTTATTTTCTGTGGGCGTACTGTGGGTAGTGTTGGTTATTGCGCAATAGAAAAACGGTTTGCAGTTCAAATCAGATTATAATTTCACGAACAAATTAATCGAACTAGCGAATCACATACACACTGTAAGTACACGACACAACTAGAAACGGAACGCGAGACATATTCTGAGCACATGTTGTCCGTTTGATGTCCGATGTCCAAGTGAGTCTCAGTCCACACCCACGTCTCTCGTCGACTCCCACGAACTCAGGCTACACTCTGTCAAGCGACACCAGATGGCGCTGCCGTTCCGATCAGTCAAACGAATGATGTATTTCCGACATATATGTCGATAAAAGATGTGTTATGTTAGGTACCGACGCCAGCACATCAAGCTACTACAATCTGTCAAATTTCTTTAATAGATTTTCAACTTTATCTCTATTAGCATTAGGTTCAAGGTTGATTGGGAAAATTTTACATTTTCGGGAACCTTGATGTGCTGGCGTCTGTACATAACACGTCTTTTATAACAGTCTAATTTTCCCTTTGCCACTTACAATTTAAGATCAACAAAAAAAATTACATAGCCTCAATATATTTTTTCCTCCAGTAATTCTTCTCACTGTCAACCACTTCATTAAGGTACAGCAGTCATTAATACTTGCAATAAACCCTCGTTGGCCCAAGGGAAATCTCTGAGTCGGATCGCCAACGATTAATCTTGAGTAAGTAGATTCTTTTGATATGATTCCTGCTATGTTCTGACTGAGAATTTTTTGAGATTATTGGGTGATAAAATATAAAGCGGCTTCTTTTTTTTATTTACTATACAGTGTCCTGGAATTTCTTAGTAGCCTTTTGGATTCCGGAACCCGTTGAGCAGCGGTGGCCCAGCGGTAACTGCCGCGATTTACGTTCGAACCCAGACAGGCGTTTACTTTAACTTCATCACCACTGCTCTAAAAACGGTGAAGGACAACATAGCGAGGAAACCGGCCTGTTCTAGAACCAAAAAATTGAAGACATGTGAGATCTACCAACCCGCACTGGGCCCGCGTGGTGGCTAACGCCCCACTCCCTCTCACCGAGAGGAGGCCTGAACATTATAGCCCGATTCTTCTAAGCAGAAAACTCAATATCAGCATTTCATTGACACACAAGCAAGAACTAAGGCTTCTTTGCCATAGAAGCGGAAAAGTGTCCACCAAAGCGGAGACGAAATGTCTCCTAAACGACCAATAAAAAGGATATGATGTTATGTTAAAGCTATTGCGAGACATGAATGAAGAAGCGGTATGCTAGATACAATATTTATTTATTTATTTATTTATATAATCACTTACAACTGTTATTACATGTACAACCCAATTCAATAGTGAAGCAGACCTTATAATAACAACTTATTTTCTAAAACTTATTACATGTAGAGTACATCACTTTTTTTATTTCTTTTTTTTTTCGCCTCAAACAGATGTCAGCAGTAACTGACGGGGTTCGCTAGGGCCAATGCCTGCCAGGGTCGCGGGTTGTTCGAAAGAGTTACCGTGGCCCTACGCACAGGCAACTGAAGGAACACGGGTGGGTTTTAGTCAGTGAAACACGCCCTCCCGCTCCGCGGGCTAAGTAATAACAGCCGCACGGGACGATCGATCAGGTTAAGCTACGCTTGCCGCGGTTGATCCGTGGATGGGTGACCATCTTCACACACCAAGACCCTTCCGTGCCTCGGAAAGCACGTTAAGCCGTTGGTGCCGGCTGACATTCGTGGATCTTTGACAGTCGTTACGGGTCGTCAGTAACCCGAAAGTCTGACAACCAGTCTTACCTAGGGGTATCGTATTACCCAGTAACTGGGTTGTGGAGGTCATGTAAAATACTGGTATTCAGCTGCATCCGGTTAGACTGGAAGCCGACCCCAACATAGTTGGGAAAGGGCTAGGCAGATGATTTAATATCAGTTGATGCTCAAATAATGCAAGGCTACCAACGTAGATTCTTTGAGACATATTCTCTCCTTTTCACTTTGGTAGAAAACAATGTATGTAATTCCACTATGGGCAGATTTTTGAATAGTCAGTAATAGTTGAATTGCACAATTTGTTAATACCCCCCCCCCCCCTCCCCCGTTGTCGGTCAATGTTTTTGTCAAAAGAACCTTGTTGTGCTATAAAGGTGCTAACACCATAGACTATATTGCCTCGTTCTTCTCAGCTCCAATATACAGCCTTACTACGAAAATTGAATCCAATCGAAGTTCGATTGATAGGAAACAGAATACCAATGAATGGGCCTTGATTAGTGCCTAACTCCGTAACTGAATTGATGAAGTACCCTGAGATTTAGCCAGAATTATGAACGTAGACAAACAGGGCTTGATTTCGCTATAATAGATTTAGGTTTTGGAGATTTTAGTCTAGTCAGAGAGAAAGGTTACTGTTTGAAGATGATGTTTCGATGATTGAATATTGGTATAATTCGCGATGTTGTACGTTTTTATAGGCCCGCGACTTCTTACGCCGCTTTCTTATTCTTCGCGTGCATGTCGGAAAACAAATTGGATTTCACGGGATTTTTTTTTTGCGCGGAACCCTTATCCTTTTTTTATTTTAATAAAAAAAATTGCCTAAGTTACTCCTTGTAACAATAGCTACCTGCCACTGAAAGTCCTGTCAAAATCGGTCCAGCCGCTTCGGAGATTAGCCGGCACAAACAGACAGACAATTTTAAAAATGATTTTTTTGTTATAAGTACCGTATATACATTTAGTCAAAAGTTGTTATTTTTACCTTACAAACAGAATTCTTCAATTTCATTAAAGGCTGATTTGAAAAAAACTGTCAGACGTCAATTTTATTCCACGAATAAAAAATTATCTGATGATTGAAAAGTCACCTTGTATAGATTTTTTAGACTTAGTAACTTAATTGGGGTGAAGTGAAAAATCACGAGGAAAGAAATCAGTCAATTTATTCTGTCAAAATCTCACCTTACGTAAAGTGAGCTTGAGGTGAGCTGTCAATAGTTTGATTCCCTACATTAGGTAGACTATCAGCTCACGGACTGTCAGTTTTACTCCCGCGTCCGTCGTCGAACTACCTGGCGACTATGTAAAATTCCATTTCACTTAAAAAGTGACAACATCAGCCGTGCGATTCTGTAACTATCTCACCGTGATAACTTGGGTGAAGTGAGTGTGGAGTGAGTCGCCAATAGTGTCAATCCCTAGCATCAGCATGACTCACAGGTCACTCTAAGCTCACTTCACCTTAGTTATCACGGTGAGATTTTTCCAGAATCGACCGGTTGATCTAGCATGATTTTTTCATAGATTTTGCTAGATATAGGTCTGTAATTGGAGGGATCTAATTTACTACCCGGTTTGCAAATTGGGACTACTTTACTACGTTTCATTAAGTAAGGAAACGTACCGCTCTCTAAACATTGATTAAATATGCCTGTTACGGAAGGGGCAAGTGTGTCAATAATATCTCCAAAACCTTAACAGAAATCCCCCATAAGTCATCGTCTGGCTAGCCTTTTCCCGTGACCTGCCGCTTTTTTTTCCATCTAGTGTAGGTTCTGTGCTTCACGAGTTTCATTATTCATTCTGTGTTTCTTTTGGTTTCAGGTAAGTTTCAATCGTAGAACATCAATTCATATGTCAACTGCTGGAATTTTACTCACAGATAAGTAAAGATATCTTATACCTTCTATTCTTTATCTCCGATATCTGTATCAGTACATACAGTGTGAGTTTTTATAAAGTGCACATATTAAAAAGGGTGGATCGACGGAAAAAATGTCAAAAAAAATCTAAAAAAAAAATTAAATTTTTAATTTTTTTTACTCTCGTCTGGGTACCCCATGCAAACAAACTGTTACTACTTTTAAACTAAATGGCATATTAAAACAAAACAAAATTAATAATGATCTCTAATAATAGGCCAAGCTAATAAAGCCATAATTTTTTGAAAAAGAAACCTCATAAATTAATTATTCATGATTTTTTGAAGAAAATTTAGCATTTTTACCATTTTTTACCATTAAAAAAAAAAAATTTTTGACATTTTTTCCGTCGATAAAATTGTTTATATTTTCACCCTTTTTAATATGTGCACTTTATAAAGACTCACACTGTATAATAAATCTATAGACGAGGCATTTCTGTACTTTAAAAATATTTAAAAAAATAATTTAGAGTTGTTAAAGAATAACCAACAGATGTCATTTATACCATTTTTGGATTTTATTGACTGTCCGTCGGTTTGTCTGTGGATGTGATGCCCGTTCCTTCTCTGTTTGAGAAGATACCTTTGCCCTAAAGTGGAAAAAAGAGATGCTGATCCTACTATCATAACCCATTTTTCTTTTTAATCTTCTGTTGCAGTTAAATCCGTCTTCTAACTAAAGAACGTCAAACAATTTTCTCTTGGAACGTACAGACGCCAGCACATCAAGCTACCCGAAACTGTCAGATTTTCCCAATCAACTTTGAACCTTATGCTTTAGCGATAAAGTTGAAAATCTATTAAAGAAATCTGACAGATTGTAGTAGCTTGATGTGCTGGCGTCTGTACAAAGATGGATAGGAAATGTTCAATTAATTGCAGCGTGAAATTAAATTAGATTGTTCCGTTTGTTTAAATAAACCTTGGTTTTATTCTTTTTAAGTAGAGAGTCTTAATTCAATTGTAAGTTTTAATTTATTGAGGAATTTCGTGTCGTATTTGGTTTAGTTTTTACTTACTTTCTTTGATTGTAATGAACACTGTTCATAACTACATAGTATAAAACAAAGTCGCTTCCCTGTCTGTCTGTCCCTATATATGCTTATGTCTTTAACCTTTTCGACGCCCATCTATATAATACGCGATGTGTCCTCCAGCGCCACGCTACAAATGTATAACGTATCTATAGTAAAACGTAGGGATGGGATTAATGTCCTATCGACAAATAATATTATAAGTTGAAATTAATGTTTATTCACCAATTTACGAAGCTAAATAAAAACTGATACCGTATTTTCATATTTTGTTTTATTTCATAAAAAAAATCAATATGAAAACCTAAATATATTTCCCATAATAAAAATAAAGAATTGTAAAATTATTAGACGTGTGTTCTAGAAGGCACATCCCTATTTGTCTCCAAATGTAATCCTTCTACTTCATATCAAGTCGTTGGCGCTCGAGGCACGTCAAATCCTTTCTGATATAACGATGTCTATGGTATTAGGTTGTCTCATAAATTATTGCCAGTTAAAAAACAAATTATTATTAATATGATTTTATTAATGAAAATACATTTAATAAATTATATAATCTCCCTCGTTATCAACAACAGTCAGCCTACTGGGCAAAATTTGAATACCCTTCTCCCAAAATGAGGCAGGCTGGGACTCGAAAAAATCAAGTTCAATTTTAATACTTCCAGATTTTTCTAATTTTTTACCTAGTAAATTAAATTTAAGAGGTCGAAATAAATGAAAGTCTGAAGGCGCAAGATCCGGGCTATACGGTGGATGTGGAACAGTCAGCCATCCTAGCACCTCCAGCTGTTTATGTGTTAACTTGGCGCAATGAGGTCGTGCGTTGTCATGCAAAAGTTGGACTCCAAGTCGTTTTGGCCGCTTAATTTTTAACATCTCTGCTAGTTTGCGAAGCTCCTGCGTATACAGATTGGCGTTAATAGTCTGATGAGATTCGAGGAGTTCCCAGAAAATCATTCCTTGCCAATGCCAGAAAACAGACAACATAATCTTACGACCGTGTTCATTAAGTTTAGGCTGGGCTGGTGGGTTTTCCCCGCGAGGAATCCAATAGGCATGACGCGTGTTAGTTTCATAATGTATCCAGCTCTCGTCACATGTAATAATGTCCTTGAGAAAGTCTCGTCTGTGCGGACGAAGTAACAAACTTTGACAAATGGCCACACGAACGGCCCGGTCATGGTCCGTTAACGCATGAGGTGTCCAACGTGACATCACTTTGCGATATCCCATCGATTTGAGATAACGATCTATAGTCGCGTGGGATACTCCAAGCGCCTTCTCTAAATCGCGCGTACTATAGTCTAGATGTAGCTCCAGTTCGTGACGCAAAGCATCTTCATCGAAGCTGGTTAGTCGGCCTGGGCGAGGTTGATCTTCGCAACTTATATCACCGGTGTCAAAACGCTTGTACCAGAAACGAACAGTCCGATCGCTAGTAGTACCCGGTCCAAATGCAGTGTTAATCTTTTTAGCCGTTTCTGTTGAAGAGACTTCGAGAAGTCGATGCTCATATAGCATAATAGCTCGCAGTTGACGCTGATCCATTTTCACTAAAGACTAATTATTGCGTTGCGTCCGCGCCTATTTATACCCTCACCATAAAAGATACTCATCCTTACTAGAAAGATCTAGAACTTTCTTGAATTCGTTTTAGTTTAAATACGAGAAAATTCGAGTAAAATAAAATATGGCAAGAACTTATGAGACAACCTAATATTTTTCTTTTTTCTATTCACTGTGGTCGAGTTACACGTGCATAACCTCAACCGATTCATGCATAATTTATTTCGTTTACTTACAACAAATAGAACCAAATACAATCAATAGAAGCTAGATACGTGGTTTTCTACGTGTTTTTTTTTTTTAAAGTAAAATGGAGGGCGACTGTTTTACGCAGATGTTACAGATCTTTTTTTTAATGGTAGGTATACAAGGTGCAGTTTTGCATCCTCGTCAAATTTCAGGAGGCTATTAGGAAAGACATAAATAGTCAAATTAAATTACGATACCTGTTCAATAATGAATACATACTTGTTTTTTAGTTATTTAAGTTTGACAGTATTTCAGAATAAACCACTTTCAAAGAACAGAATCGCCCCATTCGCCCCGTTTGCTTATTAGTGTCGCTGTGTGCGTGTATGTCGATGACCGGCAGTGCTACCCCTTGTCTTTGTAAAATTTTACCATTGTTTTAAAATTGCGTTTGGGCATTCCCCTGGGCCTTTTTATGGTCGCCAGCTGATGAGGACTAGCACTGTCTGTTAAGATTAGAAATTGTATGATTTACTGGTTTTACTTTTATTGTTTTCTTCCTGTCCGGTTTTAGAGAATTTATGTGTTCGTTAGTGGCCGGTTTCAAAATAAATAGGTAATAATAAAAACCTGTAAGAGGAGGTACGTAGTTATCCCCTGATTAATAAAATGTTAGTTTTGCATTAAGTATACAATTTATTTGATTTTGGATAAACGAACAGTAAACAATGAAATTGTAAATCTTAGATCTTACTAATAAAAACGGCGCCCTCGGCGCGCGGTGTTTTGATACATAATAAAAGTAAGTAATAAAAACCAGAGGGCCTGCAGTTAGTCAATTGAAAGTCATTAATTATCTGTGCATGAAATTGGTTGATTTGAAATTTTCCTTCCTATTTAACGGGCCTTAGGAAAACCAAAAATACTTCACTTCGTGTACATATCTACTAAATCTAAAATGGTTTTTACTTTCAAAAATGGAAAGCTTCGCTAGTTAAGCATGGGTTAAGGTTTAAGAGCTAATTTTGTTTAGGAGAACTGGTGTGAGCAGTAATTTTAGGTATTTTTGGCGCAGTTAAAAATTTGAAATCAACTTATTTTCATCAATTGATTTAACTAACTACGTATTTACAAATTATTGTCTATGTACAAATAAATAAATTACCTAAGCTAGCCGGAAGTATTGTTCGAAATGTCCACCTTCACGTTCTAGACACAGTCTAGCGCGACGTTGCTGGTTTTCCTTCAGCTTTCGCAACACAAACACATTCGTTTTTACAGTGTCGAAAGTACTAACCACTTTTTCCCTTCATTCTCTAACACTTGTTATTTCGTCTGTGTACACTAGTTTTTTAATGTCTCACCACAAATACGGACGTTAAGTCCGGAGAACGGGGAGGCCAGGCCACAGGTCCAGGAATGTGTGTTGATCTTCCCTCTTCAATAGACGACATGCTTTGTAGTGGTGCACTCCAAACTGCTGACCAGCATATCGCGTGCTCGCCCGTGGTTCTCGCTACAAGGCGACAGGCAGACCAACGCTGCCGCGAACTTGAGCGTGCCCAAGGGACGTCTAAGTGGCGATAATCCCGCAGTCTCTGAGTAGCAGCGAGCATGACGTTTTGGGACGGTGGTGGCCGATTGGGAAACATTTCTGCGTACATCTGCACAGCTCGACGAAGGCTGTCTCCACTTATTGCGTATAAGAAAGACGTGCTCACGACGGCGACATCAATCACACTAGTTGGTGTCTGGACGTGGCCGGGTGGGGTTAGGGAGGTAGTAGGGTTGTGGTGCGTGCGCGCAGGGGTAGGTAAAATTATGGTATTGTTTCTACGGCCGTGTTTTTATGTGTGTGTGTGTGTGTGAAAGGGCAGTTGCAGTGCGGTATCACACGGGCCGCGTTTTTACATGCGTGTCCCACACATGCCGATTTCCGAAAATTAGAAAAATATAAAAAAAAATACCTACTCATTTTATTATTGATTCGTGTCGAGAATCATTAGCATAGTTACCTCCTTGAATTTGACGAGGATGCAAAGCAACACATTGTATAGGTGTCGCAAAATACTAGCAATGATTTTTCTTGTTTTTAGAAACTAATAGAGAACGGAAGTACATTCCTGAAACGAAAGTTGACGACGAACTATTTCAAAATTCTGATTATTCACAAACTTTTTCTTATGATGAATCTTGTATATAACTCCACACCTTGTAAAACTCGCAATAATTCGTCATATTCACCGTCACTCATTTTTTGTAAGAACATGTGCGCCAACGCAAGATGTAAACATTGCACTACACTAAAATGCACAAAGTCACTATGACCTTGAAACCCGTCCGCTTATGACGTCACAGAATTACTTCTATACAAGTTCGTGGCGTTGTGGGCACGGAAAACTAGCCGCTTTGTAGGGATGGGTTTTTCAAACGGTGTTTCACTATCGACAATGATTAGAAAACCTATTTATTCTTGATTAAGGTGAATAAAACGTAGTTTATAGTTTACAATATTTATAAAATATTATTTATTCACGTCATTTTCTTGCAATAATAGTATTTATAATCGTTTCGACGAGATGAAATATAGCGAGGTCTTCATCGTGTCCCATCACTGGCTTACTTCATATCAAGTATTTGGCGTTGGGGGCACGAAAATATTTTCTGGCGTTTTTGTTTCTATTTAATATAAAACAAACAAGAACTTATAATGTGTGAAAAAGTTAAAAATATGGCGTATAACAGGGCAATTTTCCATAAAAACAAAATAAAAGGTCTTGTAAAAGTCGTAAATTTATTTTATACTATTATTACTTCTAATCAAGTAGTGGCGCTGAGGGCACGAAAATCTCGAACTTGTATACAAGTGATTGGCGTTCAAAAGGTTAAAACTACAAAACGTGTTTTAATGCGGTGTTTATTAATAGATAGAGTGATTCAAGAGGAAGGTTTATATGTATAATACATGCATAATATAGTAGAGAAACACTGATAATTTTAGAGGTTTCTAATGTGATGTCGTAAATAAACACATTTTTTTGCGCTTACATTGTAAACGCTGGCTGAACCCGTCGAGATAGATCAAAATAATGTACTACAGTATTGTACACCTTAAAAAGGTCTACAAAAAAGTCCGCGATGGTATATGTCTATCTATTAGGGATAACCCACAATAACCATTTTTAATCCTATACTTTTTACGAGAAATAATGGCTCTAAAATTATCAGTGTTTCTCCATTGCACCCGTGCGAAGCCGGGGCGGGTCGCTAGTGGAAGATAAATTATTGAGAAGTTACACATATTATGTACCTACGTACTCTGATATTTTTTGTACTGTGATTTCAAAACAGAAAAATCTGGAAATATCAACCGGTATTCGGCTGCATCCGGTTGCACTGGAAGCTGGCTCTAGAATAGTATAAAAAGGGGCTAGGCTTGATGATATTGTTTGAATAAATAAATAAATAAATAAAAAGCTGAGGACTGCTTTTTGCTAGTAAAGATATAGCATTAGAAGCTTCTAAAATTTAGCTAGCCCTACATTCTCTTCTATATTATTAAGCTCAATTATCTTATTGTACGACCAGGCATTATACTCGTAGCAGATTAAATAACATTATTTTCTCAAAGGTTTGTTTTTCTTATTTCCGAGAGCAAAATGAATAAAAGTCCTTTGACAAATAATTCAACTTATACGCACGTTTGTGCATCCCTTTCCTTAATACGAGCAACATGCTCTAAATTTACTTTATAGCACGCTGAATTAGATATTTCAATTTCGTCCTGTATAACTACGAATAATTATAAAATCTCAATATTGCAGTAAACTAAATATTGTTACGAACGTGAGTAATTAAATGCCGGTTTACTAGCAGAGAACTTTATTCACCACAAACAATAACAAATTTGTCTAATCAACGAATAACCAAATCACAATAAACACTAGAGTTCCGTTAAGTATCGCTCAGGTCGTTAGATAAGATCACTTCGCACACTTAGGTATCGCTCTCGATTCGCAGTCGAAAACAAACTGACTCACTTCCTCTTGGAAGTCGCGACGCCCCCGTTAGGGGGCGTGGCGAGCGGCTCCAGGGCATTTGCCCCCCGGCCGCAGATTGCCATACGGCGGCCCGCTAATACGGGCCTCTCAGTGTGTTGAGCGCCTGGCTGTTGGTATTATCGGGCGCGAGTAGTGTTACTCGCGCCCGTGTGAGTGGTTGCCTGTTGTGTTTCTGTAGGCGCGCCGCGACGCTGTTGTAACAGCGCCGCTTTCTTCACGACACCTCGGCGGTCTGTCCCCGCCAGGTGAGACCCCCAGTTACCTGGGGGAGGCCCGGCGAGAGACGACCAGCGACGGAGGTGCCGACTCGACGCTCCTACAGAATATAGGTGTGTTGCCCCCGCCCGCCCCGCTTCCAGAGCTAGCCGGTCGCGGTCCGGGGTAAGGGGCAGTCGTGTGTGTGCGGGCGGTATTGTTTGTGTAACACCGCCCGTGTTTACGTGCCCGTAGCCCGCACTACGGGTATACGTGTGTGTTTAGGCGTCTGTGTAGTAGCGAATGTCTGCGTTCGCTGCATAACGTGCCTATATTAACCTAGCACACGCTACGCAACGAGTGTATGTTATGTATGGTGGAGTATTATTGATTCGAGTGAGCCGCGTGTAGTCTGGATGCGGCTCACTCGAGGCGTCAGTCCGGTGCGATGGGGTCGTCGTCCGCTATTAGGTCGCGGGGTAAGGGTCTCGCGTCAGGGGGGCGCGCGTGCCAGGGCGCAATGTGCTTGACGTGGGGCCAAGCAGATGCGTCGGCACGCGCGAACATCTTCTTGGCGAGATGCCGCACAAACTCATCCGGGCTCTCGATCCCGAGGTCTCGCTGGATGACGTCGCTCCTCACGAAGCGAGGGGCGTCAACGATTGTCCGCAGCGCAAGGTTCTGTTGCGCGCGGAGCAGCTTTCGGCTCGACTCGCTCGTGAGGGCGAACCATGCCGGGGCGGCGTACGTCAAGATTGGGCGCACGTACAGCTTGTACACGCCCAACTTGACGCGCGTCGGGATGCGGGACGAGAGCACCGGTTTAAGGAGGTTGCGGGCGACCCTTACCTGTGCGGCGACCTTGCGGACGTGTGGCCCCATCGTGAGCCGACGGTCGATGGTGACCCCCAGGTACTTGACCCGGGGCGACCACGCGACGTCGGCCCCTAGTAGCTTCAAGGGTGGCGGGAGGTGCGCTGCTCCGGTGACCAGCGCCTGCGTCTTACCCACGTTCACCGACAGCCGCCACTTAGACAACCAGTCGGGAAGGAGCTCCAGGGCGCGCTGCATTTTGACCGCCGCGTGCTTCGCGCTAAGCGAAGTAGCGATGTACGCGGCGTCGTCGGCATACAGCGCGAGCATCACTTCCTGTGTCGTGGGGATGTCGTCCGTGTATCGCGAGTAACACGCAGGCGACACGCAGCTGCCCTGCGGCACACCCGCCATCACGGGGTGCACGCTTGACAGCGCTCCGTCGACCACCACCCTGAAGGACCTGTTGGACAGAAAGGAAGAGACCACCTTGACGACGCGACGGGGCGCGTCTGACGTGGCCAGCTTGTATATGAGGCCGTCGTGCCATACTCGGTCGAAGGCCTTCTCCATGTCGAGGAATACTGCTACCGAGTATTCCTTCTTGTTGTGCGCGGCTGCGAGGTGGTGCAGTACCCTCGACAGCTGGAGCGTCGTGCTATGCTCCGCCCGAAACCCGAACTGCTCCGGGCGCGGCGCTATGTGGGGCTGGAGATGTCGCAGCAGGAGTGCTTCGAACACCTTGGAGACTGTCGGCAGCAGGGTGATCGGCCGATAGCTCTCCGGCTTCAGTATGTTCTTTCCCGCCTTGGGCAGCATAATGACGCGCCCCTCCTTCCACGAAGCGGGAAAGGCCCCCGTGCGCAGTATCGCCGTAAACAGGCGCGCCAGCGCTGCTACCATACGGTAGGGCAGGCGGCGCAGCACTGCGTTGGTGACACCGTCGGCTCCAGGGGCCTTTCTGGGCTTCGTCATAAGGATGGCGCGTCTGACTGCGCCAGGCGAGAAGAAGATAGGGTCTTCTTCGGGAGCTATCGGCGTGGCGAAGTAGTCTCCCAGGTGTTGCTCGACTGCTGCGACATGGTCGGCATCGCAGGTCGGGTTGGGGCGGAACTGACGCTCCAGGTGCTCGGCGAAGACCTCCGCCCGGTCCTCCGCTACGTACTTGAGCGCCCCGTCGCTGTTTAGCAGCGGACGCACCGGGGCTGGGGTACTCGTGAGCTGGCGGCACAACTTGTGTACAGACGGCCAGCTGTCTGCAGTGGCGTCTATTCTTTCCTCCCAGCCCGCGGTGGTGTGAGCCTGTAGCTCGGCCTTCACCTTCTCCGCGAGACGGTTGAGTTGCGTCTTCAGTGTAGGACATCTTAACTGCTGCCACTGCTTACGTAGGCGCCTCTTCGCGGCGATCATCGAGTAGAGACGCGCCGGCAGGGGCGGCAATAGCACTCTCCCCTGCGGCTGCGTGCTCGTCGCCGCTTCTAAGGCGCTCTGGATGCAAGCAGTGATGTCCTCCGCCGTCTGGTCTACGTCCGCGGAAGTGGCAATAGGCCGAGTCGGCGTGGTGGTCTCTATCCTCTGTGCGAAAGTCGTCCAGTCCGTGTATCGACGTGGCGCTGGAGGTTTTAGTCGGGTCGGCATCTCCGATAAGACGACGAGCACGGGTTGATGATCCGACTGTAGCTCGTCGTCTATCACTTGTTGGGTGATCTGACAGCTTAGCCCCCGGTGGACTACGATGTCCAGCACGTCCGGCATCTGCCGGTTGGCGTCTGGGTAGTGGGTCGGCGTCTCTGGGCCGGACACCGTATAGCCGAAGGCTTCCGCGTCCGCGAAGAGTCGTTTCCCCTCGGTATTCGTACCCATAGAGTTCCACGCTGGGTGTTTACTATTTAAGTCACCGGCGAGGATGGTCGCGTTCCTATTGGCTGGATTCAGTAGCGCCCTCAGCTCAAGCATGTCTATGCGAGCTTTGGGCGGTTTGTAGGCTGCGTATATATTTAGGTCCTCGCCGGCGATGTGCAGCTGGATACCCAGCGCGTAAAACGAAGCATTCGACGGCAAGGGGAGCTCTTGGTGAACGACTCTTCGCCTCACTAGTACTGCCAGACCACGGTACTTCATGTGAGCCGACCTTTCGTCCTTCCTGTAGATGTGATATCCCGGGAGCCTAACCCTATCTTCGGGTCCCAGGAATGTTTCACTTAGCAGCGCCACGTCGATATCCTGTTCCCTCAGGAGGTGGCGGAGGAGGGTGACTCACTTCCGGTCGGGGGGCTCCTATTTATATGCGAAGCCAGGAACATTCTAGATACCGACGTCTCCAGAAAGGTTTCGTGGAATCGCGGGGTAATAAATTATTTTTATTACAAACATGTACCTCCCTCCTTTCACGCGAATTTCGACTCTATTCTTAATTATGGAAGGTACGAATTCCCTTATCTATCTAAGTACCTACCTACTAAACCTTATTTGATAATAATAGTGGTAGGTACTTTATGTCGGAATTTTCTCGATCTTGCCAGGTACTTCCATTCTCGGAGGTTCGTACAGCAATGCGTTTTACTTATTTGATCTTACTCTTGATTTAATCGAAGATATGGCGTGTTCAAGTTTCACGGCGTAACAATATTAAAGCGACGCTGTCACGTACCATGTAAAACTTATAGATTCAAACTTTTGTTCAACTCTGTACTAAGAAAGTCGTGGTCCTAATTACAGCGGATACTTATGTGCTTCAATCAACTCAGCCTTTTGCAGTCCACTGCTGGACTGAGGCCTCTACCAGGCTTCGAATGACATTAACATGATTTTCAACTACAATGTCAAGTTTGTTCTTGGGATAAATTCCAGCTACCCTTCATTGTGCGTGATGGGACACGCACTTAGCCGGTTTTTTTTTTAAATGCGTAGCTAAACATCGTTAATTGCGAGAACCTTGACATAATTCAAAAAGAGTATCTTCAAGTCAATCAAGCCTATCGCAGTCCACTGCTGGACATAGGTCTCTCCCAGACTGCGCCACAATACCCTGTCCTCCGCCTTCCGCATCCAGTCTACCCCAGCCACCTTCTTTAGGTCGTCCGTCCATCTAGCTGGGGGCGTCCCACACTAGGGTTGCCGATACGCGGTCTCCACTCCAGGACTCGTCTGCTCCACCGGCCATCGGTCCTTCGACAAACTTGGCCAGCCCACTGCTTGCACTTGGTTACTCTGCAAGCTATGGCGATAACTCTGGTTCTTTTCCGGATAATTTTCGGACTTACGTGCTTACTACTGCGGCAACTTAAGCTGAGCATAATCAGCCTATAATGCCCCCCTTCTGGGATACAGGACTTTTTTTTTTTGTTTTTCGGGGGAAACCTTCGAAAGGCACCCGACCTCTGGGGAGGGATTTTTACCTCACTAAAACCACCCCGATGATCACCATCAGCACATAAGGGTGGTCCCGGTTCCTCTTAAAAGACCAATTCCGGAACCCCCTCGTGCAACGCCTGTAAGGCACATCCCTGGGGAGACTGTAAAGGGGCCTCCCCTGAGCCTCGCTATGCACGGCAGCCAGGGGCGTTCCTTTCATTAAAGCCGAAAAGCCCGGCTTTCAGTCAAACGTGAGCCTAACAATAAAAAATTAAAAAAAAATAAAACTACACAAGTAAACTTGTAAATTAACCAACTCAATCATGTCGCAAGAATTGATAAGAATAATAAAAACTGCGCGCCCCGGCCGGCGGCCGCCTGCTATACGTTCGATGCAAGGTTGCCAGGTTTACATACTCGAAGAATAATATTTAAATCCCGCACAGTTTTCATCACGCGCACCGTTGCCAAACCTCTCCAATACCGCTATTGCGAGAACGCAACAATAAACATCGTCCCGTCTCGCTCGCACCAGCTGGCTTCTTATGAGGCTTCTGGACCTGTCACTATTTGTATACAAATGTTCACGTTGTTGATTACATCAGTATGTACTTATTTTCCAAATTGTACTGATTTTTAAGCCTGGCTTCTGATTTTTTATGAATGGAACGTAAAACGAAGCGTGTGTGTGTGTAAATAGTATGAATGAGCGCGTCGCTGTGCAAAGCTCGATCTATGGAATGGAATGATACATACAATTTCAAATTAGTTCAAGTTCGTTTCGAGCGGTTACTGGTGCATTTTTTGCTTGGACATTTTCTGTGAAATGAAGTGTTGTGATTAGTTTTGCGGTGATTATCTTTGTTTTGAAGTGATTAAAAAGTTTCTTGACATAAAATGAATTCGGAAACGCTTGCAAATGTGCCTTGTGATGGATTAAAGTATGTGCAATCTTTATTCGGAAAGGTAAATACTTTCAAGTTTTACAGACGAATATAATAATCTCATTACTTCACCTAAACCTACTTTTTGAGTACCTATTTCTCAGAAATCTAAATTACGTAATAGGCATTTTAGTCGAAAATTGCCTTCAGGGTGCCTTTCCGGAACTTTTAAAGATACCTAGCTCATTTAATTGTGATCATTCCTGCGACAAGTTGTTTCGCGGAACGTGTTAAATAAGTAGTATTCACACATATTTAATTAAGAAATAAGTACTCAAGAACAAGAACGGCTTTCCGAATTATCGAAAATTGCAATAGAAAAACAGCTGTTGGTAGAAATAAAACGTTCACCAAATTTTGACGCCGACTGATTACGCCGTTTTGAGTTAGAATATATAATTTTTATATTTTGTAAAGGCCGCTTAATTAATTGTAAAAATTAAAGCAGGCGCCAGGATCATGTTCTCTAAATGAATTGACAAAAAACGGCTTTCATCAAAGCTACTGAAGGTAAAGTAAATCTGTCTAGTAATTTTTACCATGCCTTCCGTGTGCGTGTGTGTGCGTGTGGTGTTTGTCATCTGTCTGTGATAAAGAAACGAAAATTGAAGAGTTATGGCTGTTCACATTGTGGGTAATTATAATTATAAATATTATCAACATCGTAAACAATGTGTAGTTAGAAATCAATCAATAACTTGTACGCCATCTAGTGGCCAGATTGTAATATTTTGCCTATAGCGACTGTTGCGAGCGAGTGAAATATGAACTAACTCTGAGCTCTGTTGTGCCAATAATGTTAATAGATGGCTCTTATACGTCTTATCATATTTTACACGAAACTGATAATATGAAAATGAAAAAGTTGCGATTTTGTAAAGGATTACCAATACTTTGAGTATATAATTTATAATATAAGAAAAAAATGGTGCTATTAAAAAACATTTCATTTTAATTGCTAATAGCAAAAACTTACAATTATGAAATAAGAATATTAGTAAGAACTAAAACGAATCAGTCGGTAGGCACAACTTGTGACAGGCGATACGGTAGGTAGGTACTTAGTTTTTTTTTTTTAAGTATGTTGGTTTGCCCTAAGTTTAACCACTAGGCACGCCACTGACGGCAGCACGTGATCACTGTGCTACCGTCTTCCCTGGGGTCACTTGGTGGGCGGACATAGTCCCCACTCTGTGCGCCCGCGACCCCAGAGGTCCACCCACCTTGGCTGGTAAGCGGGTTTCGGCGTGTTAGGCGCCAAGGCGGTTGCCTCCCCGACGCCTCCTTCTCCGAGCCGGATCAGCCCTCTCCCGATCCCGCTCAGCGGCCTCCTTCTTGACCATCACGGTCTCACAGAAGGAGGCTACTTCCATTCAATTCTCTGTCTCTGCCAGCATAGCCCTCACTACTGCTGGCAGAGACAGGTTGGGATACAGGCCTATCGACTCTGTTGGAGAGGGAGTGGGCTATAAATCTAACACGCGGGCCCAGTGCGGGTTGGTAGATATCAAGTCTTCGAATTTTTGGTTCTAGGACATGCTGATTTCCATACGATGTTTTCCTTTACCGTTTTGAGAGCAGTCGTGATGAAATTAAATACACAAAGTAAAGCGCCTGTCTGGGTTCGAACCTATGACCTACTACTCGTAAGTCGCAAGTGCACAACTGCTCTCCCATAATCCATATCCTCGACTATTAATTATCTATCTCTTTACCAAACCCATAACCTGGAGGAAATACTAATAAATATCTTGTAACTGGGTTGAAGAATAGCATAAAATCTTAACGAAGACATAACAAAACAAATCACAAATAAACAATAAAATCAACAGAAATCCGACCATTCACCAATACCATAAAAATTGTTTCAACAATATTGCGCGCCATATAAAATCGGGAACGCCAGCTTACAGAACAACCTTCAGGCGCCTCGAATATAAAATTTTATTAAAATTATACCAAGAACAATAATAGTAAAACTTCATATGGTTATGTTTTTGTCCACAGAGGATGAGGAATACAGAAGGCTCACTGTAAATACAACGTGGTGCGGGAAATATTAATTGGGATCGGCTTTTACTTATTTGGCGTCTAAACAGGTGCTGCTGCGTACGAAAACATTTTACTGAGATAAATTAATTAGCAGATCTAAATTATAATAGTTTACCCACCCGCTCCTGCTCGGCACGGTTTTTACGACTTGACAAAATATAGAAAGGAGAATGCCAACCAATGGGCCCCTTAGTTTTGGTGCCGTGTCAAGACTATTTACTTATCAAAAATCAAGTCGTATTTTTACATGGTCAAGTTTGTTTTATCAACATTTCTTTTACCCTAGGATTGAAAAACGAAATTAATATTTATTTTATTGAATTTATGTCAGTTCCGCCATTAAAACTTAACCTGAATGTTGCCAGACGACAAACTATGTCAATGAAATGATTGTAATCGATTGAAAATATCGATATTTTACTAATCCGCCTAAAATTACCGGAGATAGGCTACAATACCTTTTCTCCCATCGTAATCTAGCTAACGCTCTCACCTAAGCTAATCCCACATAATTATCATGTGTTTCATGGTAATTCCTACCGTCAGAAATATTCCGCTACATTCATACCTGTCGATTAGTTTCTTTAAAAAACAAAAGTTAGTACCACATACATTATTCTGGTTAGTACTCAGGTTAGAATCTCCCATAAATACCTAAATAGCATTTATCGAGCGTTTATCGTGGTTAACTTTTTATGTAAATAACATTATTTATAACAAATCGATTTGGTAAATCGATTACCAAAATATTTAACATGGTCATACTTTTAGACAGATCTATATGTCAAATCAATGCATCAATCAAATTGTTTCGTGCCGTTTGTTTTGCGTCGAGCTGAATTTATTCCTCCGTATTTACTTCTGTTCTTTACAATTAGAATCCGTCGAGTTGAGCGTTTACGTTCCTCCAGTGGATTTGTTTTGTGATATTGGACTGTTTTAGTGACAAGTGAGCACATTGACTCTATTTACTTTAAGTGAGCTTTGGACTCTTGTTTTAGTGATAAGTGAGCAAATTCACTTTATTATAGTTATTAAGTGAGCCTTGGACTCTTGTTTACTCCTGAAAAATGTCTACACCTGGTAGAGGTCGGGTAAACCGCCCTCTCTCGCCGGTGTGTCAGTTGCTCCCTACGTTTGGCGCCTAATCTTCGTAGATGTCAAATCGAAGAATTTGATGAAGTAATACTTATCCTGAGATCCTGGGTAACACCTACACCGGTAAGTTTATAGTGTGTCATTTACAAGACTTATACGAACACAGGATGCCTATGTTTGGTCAATCAAGATGTCATCGTCAACTGTAAATCGCTATTATTTCCGCTTTAACAGAAATTAACGTTTTAGGCAGTGTAAGGTGATCTGTGAGAAAACCTAGACCATAGCAATAAGCACATGAATAAATGAGTATGTATTATCTATTTAAGATTTCACTGATTTATTTTTGTTATATTTTCAGATATCCTCAATGTCATTCTGTGTCGAATGTTTTCTATTATTACAAAACTGGACATCATGAACCACAACATTATCCCTTGTATCCCCTGCTCTTGGACACCTCAACATATGTTTTGCGTGTGGCATGTCAATTGCAAGTTGCAGAACTCATAGGGTTAGTCAAGACTGTTCTCAAAGGAATTTTATAGGTACTAAGATGGACACCTGATTAACACGTAAGTGTTTTAATTGTGGCAGAATAACTATGATTGAACTAATTGAACAAAAATAAATAGTATACATATAATACTTTCTTATTTTTAGATGTTGCATTTGGAACAAGTTTGCCGTGCTTGTTGGGAGGCTGCATGGAGAGAAATACACAGCCAGGCCGTTGGTGGAGTTAACAGACCCACCGTGGAGTCTGTGTCAGTGACTGATAACAAGGACGATAACATCACAGGTGCTGTGATTCCTGTACCACCTCCACTACCACTGCCGGTTCTACCACCTCAGGAACAACAATTACCTCGAGCATTTTCAAAAATGAATTCACTAAAGTACAAATGGGTTTTGGCAATTTCACAACATTGCCTGTTCCTTGGTTGTACGAACACTGAATGTCTTTTAATAATAATAATAATAAAACCATTTATCCATCCATTTTAGCATTTTTTTTTTTTTTTTGTTTAAGTATGAGGCACTACAAAAGAAGTTTTGTTGTTACATCATAAAGTATATAGAGTCACTGGTAATTAGTGACCGATACTTAAACACATGATTCTACTCATCATTACAAACAACTTTTACTATCGGGCCAAATCTGAAATCACGAAAAAAAAAAATCAGCTGTTCCCTACATTTATGTTCGTACGAGTCGTCAAAATGTAGGTAACAGCTGATTTTTATTTCGTGTTTTCGGATTTGGTCCAATAGTAAAAGTTGTTTGTAACGATGAGTAGAATCATGTGTTTAAGTATCGGTCACTAATTACCAGTCATCCTATAATATATTCCCTTCACTGCAAGAATCTGCAGATATCATTTACATAGCAATTGTTTAAATACAGTAAATTATTTATCAGAATTTGTTCAAAGGGAACATATAAATAGAAGACATACGATTTTCCAAAGCATAAACAGCAGTGCTCCCCATCTAAATAACTTTCCAAGATTATCATTAATCGAATTAAAAATGATTTGCTTTAGAATCTTACCAATTAAAACAGGCAAGATACTATTATGAGGAGCATGTGCAGGCGAATGGTACCTGCTGTGTAGAAATAAGCAATGAATTAATAGAAGATTTGCCCTTAATATTAGGTCAAAACAATTGTCTAGTTAGCGCCACAATTAAATCGAGACATGTGAGTAGCAGGATTTAGTGCACATATTTATTAATAAGTAGAGAGCAACATAGGGCAAATTCTTTAGAGAATATCATTGCTTATTATTGTAGTTGCTTAGTGGGAAATCATACAGTAGGGTGCTGCACTCATACTATGGTATACCATATTGTGGTATTTAAGCTGGGGTCGTTTTAATGATATAAGTGCCCCAGTGCAATTTCTAGACCATATATTCCTTGAAGAATAAATGCTTTTCCTACCATTCATTGTTGTTTCGTTTTAAAGTAAGCAACCGTAGGCAGCTTTGCTTGTGAATGATCTGTGTGGTTGTTGTAACTTAGCCATGAGCTCCTCTAACCTAAGGCTTTAGTTGTAGGTAAGTATTTATTTTTAACAATACTACCCAATAGTGGTGAGGCCACAGCCTACTTATCGCTGACTGCCGGCACGGCACGGCAAGGGATATTTGTAAGCGAAAGTACTTAACCTACATAATTTATCTAGCAGGAGAAGAAGTTATGTAGTGTTTTCTAAATTCTGGAATCAATATTAATACTAAAACAATAGTATTATTTTAATTTCAAATATGTTAAAACAAAAAAAAACTGGTTTTATAACCTCAATTTCAGCATCCGAAAAAATAAGATTTCTCTTAAACTAGGGTGAAAAATTGAAAATCGATTTCAGGATATGAAAAGGTAATTCCAGGTCTACAAAACTAAGTTAAAACCACCGTGACACGCGAAGTTTTTTAGGGGCCCAAAACTTCTAACAAAATGGGCATTCTCCTTTCTGTGTTTTATTTTAAGTTTAATATTAATTCATTATACACATTAACCTTCCGATATAAATTATCTAAACGATGGTGAACACTGCATTCAAATTTTTTGCATAATTTAGAAGAACTACGTGGTCACACAAATAGATACAAAACGCGACTTTATTTTATATTAAAAAAAAAGTTTTTATTTCATTCAGTAAAAAACAACATTATATAGATAGGTTAGTTAGGTACCTTTTAAGCAAAAATTTGCTTGTGTTTGGTACTACCGCTCTTCCGGTTTACAGATTGATTTACAAAAATGTGTAGATGAACCACTGCTGTGATGTTGGCAGTGAGTATATCCTTTAGTGGAGACTTTCAAAGACCTAGATAGAGAGTACCAAACTTACATAAACAGGTTTTGCCAATTCCAGAGGCTTGTGAATGAAAATAAAGCCCAACAGTTCGCAACACTGTCTCACGTAACGCAACAAACAAATGAACAGTGACTTACCTTACGATTCGCCGCAAAGGAATTTCTACGGTTAGGATGCGGTCCAGGCAGTATATACGAATTCTATGGAATCTTCATTGAAGAAACTCACGCATCGTTGTGGTTTTGTTCTAGTTACGTGGCGAACGTCACTGCAGTAGGTTTAATTTATTTGTTTGGCAGCATGAACCTTCTGTAAAAACTATTGAATCTTTGTCATAACTACATTCATTTGTTTCAGGTAATAAGTTTCTGTTATAAAATTTAAAGTGGTTTCTATTTTTAATTGGCTCTACACTCTTGCACAGAGTAATTGCAAATGTTTTTACGAGTAAAATTTAGCCAATAAAACAATAAAATTCATGTGTGTTGCAAAGAATGTGCTCAGTCGAACTCTTTGACAATTTTTTTTATTCAAAGTGGGTGCAGACAGTGTGGACATGTGCTTCGAACTATTTCGAAGGGCCTTTTTCCTATCATGCTGATTGGTGTCCGCGTGTGTGTCCGTCCCGTATGCGCGCTGCCCGCATCTTATTGCTTCGAACATACTTTTCCTGTCCAGCTGATCTGTTCTGTAAAAATCTCACCTTGAAAACTTAGATGAGGTGAGCTTAAAGTGAGCTGTCATTCCAACGGACGCTAGAGGTTGACACTATTGACAGCTTACTTCACCTAAGTCTTCACGGTTTTGTTTTTTACAGAATAGGCCGGCTGCACCCGGTACGCGGGGAGCTTGCAGGTGTATCCTATGCGTTAAGCTCACGCATGCGGGTGAGGTGAAATACGCGTGATAGGAAAAAGGTCCGAATCGTAAGCCACGCTTGTAAGGGTTCTTTCCCACGGCAAGATCCCGTTTTTTGCAGGATCCCGTTTAGTAGTGTACGCGTCAAAATATATATATTCACACGAGCGTACTGTTTGCAGTATCCGGCAAAAAAGCGATCCATTCTCTTTGTTTTGCTATTCGGTTTTGCCACTACAAACTGGATGGCACTGTCCAGTAAAAAACTGGATCCAGTTTAATTACAAATTCAATGGAAGTGTTCCGAATAGCTTCCTGCATACCGTTTTTTGCTGGATGCCGTCTGCCCAATCTATACTACTCGCTCGTAGCTCCACCGCAAAAAACAGGATGCAAACTATTGTGTGTGAACACACTAGTGATATTTGCAGGATTCAGTAAAAAAACTGTTCCTGCAGAACTGGAAGGCCGTGGGAAAGAGCTGTAACGCGTGCCTCAAGCTGAGGCATCTGACATAATCACACTACAATATATTATAAAGGCGAAAGTTTGTGTGTGTGTTTGTTACTTCTTCACGCTCAAACGGCTGGACGAATTTTGATGAAATTGGGCACACAGATAGTTTATAACCAGGATTAACACATAGAATACTTTTTTATCCCGATATTCTTACGGGATCGAGACTTACGCGGGTGAAACCGCGGGGCGAAGCTAGTATAAAATAAATGTGTATGCTGCACATTCACCACACTGTCTACTGTCTAGACGCCTGCGCCCCTTCAAAACCATAAAGCATTCGTATGCGTAAAGTAGATCGTGCCATGCAGGCGGCTGTACAGTACAGCTCTAAGTATTATATCATCGCGCACAAAGGCGCCCAACCTCAAAACAACGGAACTACTCCCGCCCGTATACACATTTCCTCTTCTCATTAAACATTCAACTAACATGGCTAATTGAGTGCCTACTTTGTTTCACTATAGTGTTTCAGGATGCTACTATGGTAGTATAAGTGCTATAGTGTTTAAAATTGAGATTATAATATAATAGGAATTAAAGACGAGAGCAACGTAAAAATGTACAGACGTCAGCACATCAAGCTACTACAATCTGTCAAGTTTATTCAATAGATTTTCAACTTTATCGCTAAAGCGTAAGGTTGAAAGTTAATTGGGAATTTTTGACAGTTTCGGGTAGCTTGATGAACTGGCGTCTGTACTTACATAGGGGGTAAAACCGTAAAACCGTTTGTATTTGAACTTTCAATCTTAAATCTCCATTAGATTTAACCCTTAACCACCTAGAACCGTTGTCCCTGAGAACGCAACGTATTTTTGCATTCAAATATTTCGATGTGTAAGTGTCGTGGACAGTGCGCGTCTATATACCTTTTCTACACATCCTTTATTTAGGAAAAAACAATAGTCACAAAATGCAGTAGTGTGTGTAATTCAAAATGACCTTACCTTAACCTTTATTTGCTAGTTGCCGTTGCGGTCTCAGGGACCGGCGTTAGATGGTTACGGGTTAAAAAAAGTGAACGGAAGGTGGTGTTGGTGTTCGAAGATAAATCCTACACCACAGACTACCTTCTCCCTTAATCCATCCATAGATTGTTTTTAAAAGTTGGCTTTGAGCCCATTGTGTCAACCTCTGTAAAATTTCTTCATTTATATCTGTAATTTATATGGAGTGCACAATAAAGAGTATTCTATCTATAGAAATTGCCTCACACAATTACCTATCTGTCTCACGTTTACTGTTGAAGTCAATCTCATCACATCATGTCCTTGGCAATCGCATACCACGTCAATAGCAAGGAATCAAAATATCATCCGTTCGGACAACAGTTTTTGCCGCATATTTTGACACTCGCAAGGGAATTAAAACCTATAGGGTACTTACCGTTGACCTAGAATCATGAAATTTGGCAAGAACGCAATGTCGTCTAGCACAAGCAAAGGAAAACATCAGAAATCCGTAAAGTTGTAGTTACATTACAAAAAAAAAAAGATTCCCGTTATAAGCTATTTACATACCTATAAATTTGTACGGAGCCCTAGGTGCGCTAGTCCATTTTTTTATTTAAGTAGTCCATCGTGGTCCGCCGTCCATCTTCACAGTGACTAGTGTCCTGTCGTATTTCGAGCCTCCAGCCCAGCGTGGCTGAAGGTGGCTGGGGTAGACTGGATGCGGAAGGCGGAGGACAGGGTGTTGTGGCGCAGTCTGGGAGAGGCCTATGTCCAGCAGTGGACTGCGATAGGCTGAGTTGATTGATTGATTGAATCCAGCGCATCGTGCGACCCCTCGCACAAATTGTGTATATTCACGACTCCGTCTTATTTCCACCTTCTTCTCTGCCTACCTTCATTCCAATTCCCCCCACAGCTCCACGTAGGCCACAATCCATTACTGGAAACTAGAACATTTAGATACACACGATCGCGGTCCCCAATAATTTCGACTATAATAATATCGAGTTCAAAACTGCGTATCGGTATTCGCAATCGAGATTTGCAAACTTCCGATTCCGAATGTTAGTCGAACTAGTATTCGCATTAAATTGAAGAGTTATCATAATATAGTCAACCTCGCAATTCTTTTACCACCCTTATGTTGAATGTCATTTGCAGGACATGACATGACATGACATAGCATTTATTTCAAATAGGCACAGTAAAAGGCACTTGTGAATTTACAATAAAATAGAATTGATTCTAGTCCCCCTCTTGCAAAAGGTGGCTCGTATGAAGAAGAACAGGCAAGAAACTCCACCGTTACTCTTTTAAAATGTTTTACAATATATTTTATGCCCACCTAGAATAAAATGACTGTAGCACAATGGGCAAAATAATTAGACGGCACCGTTGGCGCAGTGGTTAAGCGATTGACTGCTGCGCTGCGTGTGGCGGGTTCGATTCCCGCACGGAACAAATATTTGTATGACCTACAAGCAATTGTTCCAGGTCTGGCTGTTTGTGTATGTGAGTTTAAATGTTTGTAAACGCACCCACAATACACGAGAATTTCCTAGTGTGGGGCAACGTTTTTATAAATAAAAAAAAATAAAAAGAAGCCATGACAGATAAATTAATTATTTGATAGATACACGGTGCTCACATATTTACAAACAATGCAATAGTAGATGATTTTCCTAAACATTTTCACAAGTAACAAGTCAGTGTGAATGACAGAATGTAAATCAATGTCTTAAAAATATTATATTATTATTATTATTCTTTATTAAATTTTACAATTAAATTAGCAACTAGTTTGACTTTGTGTAGTCGCAAATTATATCACTAAATTAGGTGTTGCCACAGTTTTGGTGTACCAAAAAGTTTTAAAAAGTTTCCAAATGATTTTTACAACTTAAAATTCATACATATATAAATCACGCCTTCTTTCCACAGGGGTAGGCAGTAACTACAAACTACCTGCTACGGGCCTCCCATACACACACGAACATTCTGAGAAACGATATTAAGTATTGCAATTTATAATTAATATTTTGTGTGGGTGTGTGTAATAGCGCTATATTTGACAGGTATTTGCGACGATGCCAACAGTATCGGGCAGCTTGATGTACTGGCTATTCTCTTAAGATTAATCTCAAGGGAAATTTTTGTCAAAAGTGGTCAAGAAATAACGAGGTCGACTGCACCTTCTAAACTGCTGTGTGAAAGATATTAAATTTGACGCCATTTGTATTAAGTGCGAAGATCATTGCAAATGCATGCAGATCTGACGATTTAGTCCATCGTGTCTATTTCTGGGTATGGACCCAGAACAGTGAGGCATTGGGAATGATGATCATTGGGCTTTATGCAACTATATTGGTAGCTAGGCTTCCAATAAGTCCAAATTATAGACTTGATGTGGATGGCAGAACTCTGTTTTGTGGCTGATTGCGAGAAACTTCTGTGTAAAAGCGGAAAGTGAATAGCAAAGAAGAGTGAACAAAATTGACTGCCATGCTGGTCGCAAGCGCTACTGCAGAGCATGGGGTTCTGGGTTTGATTCCCAGGTCGGGCAAATTGATATCGAGTTTTTCCATTAGCATTGTTTTTCCTCAGCAGCAGTCCGGAGTCTGGATTGTGTCCAGTTTATGGCTATAGGCTCGCCCCTATTCTATGGGACTTGAATATAACCGGTGAAATGTCTCCTATGGGTACGCCTCTGCTTAACCCTTCTGGGAAACAAGGTGTGATGTTTACGTTTTTATTGAACAAAATGTTTACGTTATGATTGAACAAAATGTTTATGGTATGATTAAACAAAATGTTTATGGTATGATTAAACAAAATGTTTATGTTATGATTAAACATTTTTTTTTGTTATGTTTGAAAAAAGTTAATGTTAAGATTTAACAAAATGTTTATGTTATGATTAAACAAAATGTTTATGTTATGACTGAACAAAATGTTTATGTTATGATTAAGCAAAATGTTATGATTGAATAAAACAATCTGGCAAATACTCGTACTAATATGCTATAGAGGCTGATAGTCAGAATGTTGGTATTTCGGTCTGCTCAAATCAGTTGTCATAGATATTTGTTTGAAAAATTTCATTTGTATGTTTTTAACTTTATCTCAGGGGAATTTCGTATGTATCCGGACAAAAAATATACAAAGTATCCATGGTATAATTTTTGTGCCTCATCAGCTCAGTTGTTCATGTTCTTTGATCTTTGATATTAAATAAGTACCTACCTACCAATAATCTGCCAAGCCTTTTTCTTACTATGTTGGGGTCAGCTTACAGTCTAACCTGATGTAGCTGATTACCAGTATTTACGATAAAGTGACTGTCTGTCTGACCTCCATAACCCAGTCACTGAGTAATACGATACACCTTGGTAAGACTTTCGGGCTTTGACTACCCGTAACGACGGAGGGGTCTCGATATGTAACGGATAGTCCCGTGCGGCTGTTATTATTTAACTACGAACTCCTTTCACATTCATAATATCATTACTTTGATATTAATATGTATCTAAGGATAGAAGAAATCAGACCATCCCAAAGTTATCCATCAGCAAGACAGCCCCACACTTCCGGGAGATTAAATATCAGTAAAACGAAACTGCTAATAATGAATTATATGAGAATTTATTACCCTTAACTTAATAGGTCGAATTTGATTAGTTAGGGTTGGTACTATATTGATTTATATGGAAGGGTCCGTGAAGGTCATGAGTTTAAGGCATCTGTTCCATCGCTGGCGATTAACCTTTTGACCGCCACGGACGGCTATAGCCGACAAACGAAAACGTGCCAAACACGCCACCGACGTCTACAGCCGTCAAGAAAACGACATTTTTTAAGTACAAAATAAATATACTAAATTAGAAAAGATTTATTTTGTACTTAAGAAATGTCGTTTTCTTGACGGCTGTAGACGTCGGTGGCGTGTTTGGCACGTTTTCGTTTGTCGGCTATAGCCGTCCGTGGCGGTCAAAAGGTTAACGAAAAGCGAGTAGAACAGAGAAGTGGTGGCCCTGTGCTGATGGCTGAGACTTACGACCTGTACGTCGTAGGTTTGAACGTACGACGCTTTACTTTGTGTTAATTATTACATCACCACTGTTCTCAAAACGGTAAAAGAAAACGGCATGTCTTAGAGTCAATAATTCGAAGACATGTCACATCTACCAACCTGCACTTGATGGATTACGGCTGATCTCACCGAGAGGAGGCTAATGTTTTTTTTTTTATTTTTTTTTAACGTTGCCTCGCACTAGGAATTTCTCTTGGGTTGTGGGTGCGTTTACAAACATTTAAAGTCACAGCCAGACCCGGAACAACTACTTGTAGGTCATACAAATATTTGTTCCGTGCGGGAATCGAACCCATGTTCCAGCACCGGGAACATTTTAGACTGATTATGTGTAAAGCTAGCAACTAAAAACGAGTTGGCGAGCAACGAGCAGCGAGTGCGCGACAGCGACGGGCGACTTCGCGCTGGTATGCGTATGTACAGACGCCAGCACATCAAGCTACCCGAAACTGTCAGATTTTCCCAATCAACTTTGAACCTTATGCTACAGTGATAAAGTTGAAAATGGATTAAAGAAAATGACAGATTGTAGTAGCTTGATGTGCTGGCGTCTGTACCAAGCGTGAGTCTCTTAGCGAGTGCTCTCTTTGATGGCTTTTGTTATTGCGACAAACCAATACTTACCGCCGAGGTAAACAGTCAGAGAGCAACGATTAATATACAGGGTTATTTTTCAAAGACCAGCCAAATCAAAGGATGTGGTACAGACTAGCGTTGAAAAAAGCAGGGAAAATTCCCGTTTCTTTCCAATTCCGTTTGTTTATTTATTTTATTTTTTTCAATGTTTCGTTCTATAGTTTCAAGAAAATTTGCCAGTATTATATTTCATGTTTTTTTTTTAATATAACCGAAAAATATGAAAGAATCGGGAATTTTTTTTTTTTTTAATCCGTAAATTTAACTTAGGATTTTCTATGCTTTAACTCCGCCCCCCTGTTGTGCATCTAGTATTCTAGCTGTCAGTTGTATAAATAGTTTTATCAATTTAAGTGCTAGTTCCGGGAAGGAAACATTGAAAAAAACAACGGAATTGGAAAAAAACGGGAATTTTCCCTGCTTTTTTCAACGCTAGTACAGACCATCAAACTGAACAACTTTCTCCATGGGACCAATATCGTATTCGCGAAAAATTTATCAACTGTCCCTTAGAAAACTGCAATACCTACTCGACCTAAACGTATGGGACGGCTGAATTTTTATTCGTGAATACGATGTTGGTCCCATAGACAAAATTGTTCAGTTTGATGGTCCGTACCACACCCTTAAATTTGGCTGGTCTTTGAAAACTAACCCTGTATATGTATTTTAACTTACACGGGACCTACAATTTTTTTAACATTTCTTGAGCAAGAAAATCGTTGATAGCTAGTCGCTCCCTCGTCAGCGGTGAGACAGGAACCTTAGGATTGCCTTATTATAATAGGTAGACCGTTTGGGAATCAGGTTTTGAATTATTTGAGGATTTCGGTTTCGAATGGAGTCATCCTAATCATACATACACAGGTTAGATATAGAATATAAGATTTTTTTTTTAAGTGAAAGCACATATTAATTGGGGTGTTCTTAAGTGCCAGTCAGTGGGCGAGACATATTTATTACACGATTAAAAGGTCGCTTCTTTTCGCCATTAAATGTTCGCTTGTTTTCGCAATTATTTGGTCGATTTCTTTTGCGATAACAAGGTCCCATGTTTTCACGATTAAAAGGTTGCATATTTGCGATTATAAGGTCGCATCTTTTGGCGATTACAAGGTCTCTTCTCTTCATGTTTACAACGTCGCATCTTGTCGCGATTACAAAGTCGCTCCTTTTTGCGATTAGATTGCAATACCATAGCAATGCAATAGCAATGCAACAGCAATGCAGTAGCAATGAAATAGCAATGCAGTAGCAATGCAATAGCAATGTAATAGCAATGCGATAGCAATGCAATAGCAATGCAATAGCAATGCAATAGCAATGCAATAGTAATGCAACGGCAATGCAATAGTAATGCAATAGCAATTCAATAGCCATCATCATCATCTGTTCACGTGCATTTTTTTTACAAAAGATGGCCGTTAGGGCCGAAAGGACGAATGACCCTGTGAAGGCCGCAGTAATCCGCCGGATGCGAAAAGTAAAGAACTAGTCGAAGTGGCGGGGCGGCCTATGTAGAAAGAAAAAAAGAAAATACGTTTGTAACATGACGCAGAGACAGAACACAAACACAAAAAAAGAACAAGTTGGGGGAAAATATGCGTCACATCCACGTAACACGGCCATCGCTCAGCATAATGCTAAGTGTGCGAGACAGAGCCCCAGCGCTGGTTTTCGACAGCCAGGGTTGACGTGATGACGTCAACTGATGCAGCATCATCATCTGCCTAGCCTCTTTTCCCAACTATGTTGGGGTCGGCTTCCAGTCTAACCGGATGCAGCTGAATACCAGTAGTTTACATGGAGCGACTGCCTATCTGACCACCACAACCCAGTTACTGGGTAATACGATACCCCAAGGTAAGATTGGTTGTCAGATTTTCTGGCTTCTGACTACCTGTAACGACTGTCAAAGATCTACGAATGACAGCCGGGACCTACGGCTTAACGTGCTTTCCGAGGCACGGAGGGGTCTCGGTTTGTAAAGATGGTCACCCATCCACAGACCAACCGTGGCAAGCGTAGCTTAACCTGATAGGTCAACCTGTGCGGCTGTTATTATTTAGCCACGGGCCCCAACTGATGCAGCATACGATAAGATTTAAAAAAAAAAACGAAATTCTAATATTATAAATGCGAACGTAAGTTTGTTACCTTTTCACGCTGAATCCATCATCATGAAATTTTGCATATAGGTACGTTGTCAGGAGTATAGAAAAGGATATAGGATACCCTTCATGCAGCAAAAAAAATACTGTCACCGAGGAAAAGAACAATAACTTTCGACGGTCACAATTGCTTTAGGACGCTAGATGGCACTACGTGTCTTTCCCGACTTTGTGAGCAGTATTCTAACAAAAAGTACTAGGTTTGCATGAATTCACGATAGTATTTCAATAATTAGTATTATGCTGCTAGTAAGAACTAAAATAAACATACGATTCCAAGTCCAGCTCTTGACGTCTTCCGGCTGAATTGATGATGATAATACATAGTTTGAATTCGATTAGTTGGGGTTGGTTCCATATTGATTTATATGGCGGAAGGGTCGGCGAAGGTCACGGGTAGATACCAGGCCTTCATTATAATATTCCATTGGGAATCAGATTTAGAACAGATTTGTTGATTTCGGATTAGAATGGAGCCATAATAATATTTATTATGATTCTAATAATGATTATTAGAATCTTTTTAGAAGTAGAAAGTATGTAGAAATAAGTATGCGTCTGTTCTTGGTAAAATAATTCTCGTTTGGATTTTTTTAATGTGATTGTTTGATAAACTTGAGGGGCCCGTGGCTAAATAATAACAGCCGCACAGGTCGATCGATCAGGTTAAGTTATGTTGCCGCGGTTGGTCAGTGGATGGGTGACCATCTTTACATACCGAGACCTCCGTGCCTCGGAAAGCACGTTAAGCCGTTGGTACCGGCTGTCATTCGTGGATCTTTGACAGTCGTCACGTGTAGTCAGAAGCCCGAAAGTCTGACAACCAGTCTTACCTAGGGGTATTGTATTACGCAGTAACTGGGTTGTGGAGGTCAGATAGACAGTCGCTCCATGTAAAATACTGGTATTCAGCTGCATCCGGTTAGACTGGAAGCCGACCCCAAGATAGTAGGGAAAAGGCTAGGCAGATGATGATGATGATGATTGTTTGGCGAACTGTCGTTCTGGCCTGTAACACCGTAGTCCTGTAACGCAGGTGTTGTTACCTAGCAAAAGGAGTCAGGGCTTCACTTTGTTTCTACACATTTTTTATGTCAATAAATTATTCATATAATTATAATTTACTAGCAACGCCCCGCGGTTTCACCCGCATAATGATCGCTCCCGTGGGGATACCGGGATAAAAAGTATCCTACGTGTTATTCTGATGTATACATCAGAATATGTTATTGTTTAACATTGTTTAACATTGTTTTGCGTAAAGGCTCGTACAGACAGGCGCGACGCGACGGCGCGATGCGATTTGCGATATATATCCGTAGAAGAATTTCTATGGAAACGCGCGTGACAATTCACACAGGGGCGACCTGTCGCGCCGCAACATGGTTGCGCCGCGACTCCAATAGGAACATTTTGTATGGCGACACGGCGATATTCGCGCAGCGGCCGCGACGCCATACAAAATGTTCCTTTTGTATGGCGACGCGGCCATATCGCGGTAGCGGCCGCGATTCGCGTCGCTCTAGTGTGAAAGGTGTTGCGGCGCGATAATATCGAAGAATCGCCCCGCGCCACGTCGCGCGACAAGTCGCGCCAGTCTGCACGAGCCTTTACGCAAAACAATATTTCACTGAACAACCCATTTTAATTAAAAGAAAAAAAAACCATGAATTACCACGAAAAAAGTTACAACAGCAAAAAACCGGCCAAGTGCGAGTCGGATTCGCGCATGAAGGGTTCCGTACCATTATCTATAAAAAAGCAAAAAAAATCATGTCTGTTGTATGGGAGCCCCCTTAAATATTGATTTTATTTTGTTTATTTGTTGTTATAGCGGCAACAGAAATATTGGGTCGTTCGAAAAGTGATGTCGCTTTTTTCGGTAGATCGTGTCACCTTACTAAAAAGAACTAGAAACGATGCGAATCTTGAAGTTTCTATGTTGTTTGAAAGCTGACGTTTCAAACTATATTCTGTCGAAAATTGAGTGTCATTCGAGAACAATTCTTTGGTTTGTATCAAACTAAAACGGAAAACCAAAGTGAGCATTTTCGTCATAAGATTTCGTTCTGAAGATATTGATATCAAAGATGCACCACGCTCGGGTCGTCCAACTACTGTTGATGACAACAAAATAGAAGCAATGATCGAAGCCAACCGGCATATCACAACACGAGGAATAGAGCTTCTCAACATTTCAAATTCAACGGTTTTATTGCATTTACAACGGCTAGGATACGTAAGCAAACTCGATATTTGGGTCCTTCATGAGTTGCAAGAAATTCATCTTACGAAACGAATTAACATCTGCGATTTATTACTGAAACGTAACAAAATCGAACCATTTTTGAAGAGAATTATAAATGGTGATGAATAATGGATTATCTACGATAACATCGTCCGAAAACGATCGTGGAGCAAAACGGGTGAGCCGACAGAATCGACACCAAAAGCCGGAATTCAGCAAAAAAAAATGTTACTGTGTGTTTGGTGGGATTATCAAGGTATTGTTTATTTCCAGCAGCTGCAAAGTAACCAAACTATCAATTCCGATACGTACTGTCGTCAGCTAATGCAACTGGATGAAGAAATTAAGAAAAAGCGGCCAAAACTAGCAAATCGTTGGAACGTAATTTTCCGTCACGACAACGCCAGACCACACAATCCTCTGACCACTCGTCAAAAATTACTGGAACTCGATTTGGTATTGATGCCTCATCCACCATATAGCCCTGACCTAGCGCCGTCAGATTACTATTTATTTCGTTCTATTCAGAACCATATAAATGGAAAAAGATTCGATTCAGATGAGACTATTAAAAATGAATTGATTCAGTTTTTTGCCTCTAAGAACCAAACTTTCTTCGAGCGCGGGATTATGCAGCTGCCAAATAGATGGCAAAAGATTATCGAACAAAATGGCCAATACATCACTGATTAATAACTGTTATTATTATTATTAAATCAGTTTGTAATCTATGAATAAAAACGACATCACTTTTCGAACGACCCAATACATCATCGGTGAAAATTTCAACTGTCTAACTATCACGGCTCGTGAGATACAGCCCGGTGACAGACGGTCGGACGGACGGACAGCGGAGTCTTAGTAACAGGGGTCCCGTTTTACCCTTTGCGTACGGAACCCTAAAAACGAGCTTCACAAAAAAAAACCTTTGCAAAGCAATTACTGAACAATAATAAAATAGGATAAAAAGGAGCTACCTAATACAATAACAATAAACATACTAGCCGAAAATTGGGTGCCTCCCCCCACTTTAAAAACTAGACACAAAACTTATTTATCTACTTACAAATACCCAATTAAGGGTAAGCCCTAGGCAGGATCCGAAAAGTATCGATGCCTAAGTACGTACTTACTCTCGTCACGATACCAATTATTCTACTCGATATTTTTCTATTGGGGTTTTATCGGTTAATGATATAATAAATAATTTTATTTCTGTAAGTAGGTTTGTACAAACGCTTTTACAAGTCAATCACATTTTTAAAACCTAATAAGGTCGGCGTTTCCTATCAGACTGCTCTGCGAAGAAAGGCCGAAACAAACGCAGAGACCTCTGCGTTTCGATTAATCCCCACTCGATATTTTTGATCGAAGCTCGATAAAATTTTCAAGGAATGTAGAATTGGGGTGGTTACTTAGAATATCTTAAATGAAAAAAAAAATACACACGACGACACATCAAGCTATACTTTTCCAGTTTTAGATGACCTCGCATTGTATAGGTTTTTAGTACAATCAAAAGTCAGCTTATACTGGTTATGTATAGCTTGATGTGTATCCGTGCGTACCTATTTTGCTTGGCCCGAGGACCAAATCTATGACTTCAGTAGTCACGCATGCGATTACTAGATAGATAAGTTGATATCGATAATTTTATTCCAATGAACGTTTATCGATACTTTGATTACGATATTTCCCTAACTAGTTCTTTCCACCCCTTAAAAGCCTCAGGCACTTTCTTCACAAAATTAACTCCGTAATTGATGGAACTAAATTGTTCTGCGTTGGTCTCTACTTAAATGTTAAGAGCCTCCGTAAATGTAGGTAAATTCAATAATGTTTAGGGCGGGATAGGGGATGAGCAGAAGCGGTGTAAAATGGGGTAAAGGAGCGTGGATTTGATGGGTAGAAGTCGCTGTAGAATGTCGTTAGGTATGGTTTAAGCTTTGTGAAAGTTTGAATTTAAAAGAAACACACAATACCAATGCCATTCATTTTGACAATGCAACAACATGAAGTGAGACCAAAGTAGAAAGAAGACATAACACGTTTCGACCGCTTGGAAAATGTATTTTACTTCTTTCTTTTTCTTTAAAAAAAAAAAACGTTGCCCCACACTAGGAATTTCTCCTGTATTGTGGGTGCGTTTACAAACATTTAAAGTCACATACACAAACAGCGCATTTTAAGACGCCAAAAAGTATAAGAATCTAACGGTTCTTTTATCACATATGTAGATAACACAGTACAGCCAATATCTCGGAGACTATTGGCAGTATATTGATGAAAATTAAAAAAAAAATATGTAATCTGTGCACGGCTAAATAGTGGTGTGAAGGTCCAAGGAAGGCAGCTGCTTCATGTAAAATACTGGTATTCTACTGCATCCCATGATGAGGTAGATGATGATGATAATTATAAGTATTTATATCTAAGTATAAATAAGTGTATTTATTAAAAATATACAACGTGTCCCAGAAATCAACGTCAAGCCGAAAACGGGCAATAGGCCAAGTCGTGACAGCTATTAGAAAAATATAAAAAAAAATCTTGGTCATGTACTTTTCGAATTATAAGCATTCAAAAATAAATCTCAAAAAGTGACACCCTGTGATGATTTTTCAAGTCCTGTGACTACATTATTAACATTTCAGTAGTTTTTTTCTCTGTGATCTAACCATGAATAACCCTTCTGTAAATTACAGTTAAAAGTTAAAACGTAACTGCCTCAGTTTTAAATTAAATGTTAGATTTTTGCCCAATATTGAATTCAAAATAATGACATCACCCAACTTTAACCGACTGTACTGAAAAAAAAATCTACTACACTATTTTGGCAAGTAACTTTAAAAGATGGCGCGTTTAGTCAGGATTCCAAAATGGTATAACACATACTAATTGCTACTTCTTAATTGAGGAAAAAAAGTACATTGTTGGTTTTAGGTGCATTTGAAATAAAATTCAGTCGTTGGATTTCTTTTATTATAATTTTTATTAAATCAGATTTACGAAGTTTTATAACAAATGTTCAAACTGTTTTCCTTCAGCTGCAATGCAAGTTCTACATCTCTTTAAAAATGATCGCGTAATAAGACGGGCGTATCTTCTTGAGTTGATGTATTCAGCGGCTTCTGCAATTCTTTGGCGCAGCTCGTCTAAATCTTGAATTGGTTTAGAGTACACTTTATCCTTTATCGTACCCCAGTAAAAAAAATCTATGGGGTTTAAATCGGGTGAACGGGCAGGCCACGAAATTGTACCACCCCGCCCAATCCACCTATCGGGGTATTCTCGATTGAGAAACTCTCGTACAGTGAGAGCATAATGCGCTGGGCAGCCATCTTGTTGATACCACATGCTGCCGTAAATGTTCAGTGGCACTTCTTCCAATAATTCTGGTAATTGGTTCTGTAAGAAGTTCAAATAACCCTGGGCATTTAAATTCTCCGGCAGCTCGATTGGACCAATAATTTTACCATTCAAAATTCCCGTCCACATTTACTTTAAACTGGTACTGAGATCTATCTTCCCGCATCAAATTTGGATTTTCCACGTGCCATTCGTGCAAATTGTGGAGGTTCATGTAACCGTCCTTTTTAAATGTTGATTCATCGGACCATAGAATTTTTTCAAAGAATCGCGGGTCCTCTCGGTGCCTCTGCAACATCGTTCGACAAAATCGTACTCTCTCTGGGTAGTCTCGGGGTAGCAGACTTTGTACTCGTCGTACATGGTATGGGTGAAACTCGTTCTTTTTTAAAATACGATGTGCAGTACTTTTGGGGACTCCTATGCTCTGTTCAATTCCACGTACTGAGATACTTCTGTCTTCAACTGCTTGCAAGACTTCGGCTTCGTAGGGCATAACGGGTCTTCCCTCGCTAACCATTTGGCTAGGAAATCGACCCTCTGATAATGACCGATGCACATTAATAAATACTCGATGATCGGGATGACGCTCAGCATTCGGGTATCTCTCACGATACACTCTTGCTGCGGCATTGGCGTTGCATAAGCATTCTCCATAAATGAGATGCAAGTTGGCGTATTCCTGTGCGGTGTATCGAGATGGCATGATAAAACACTACACAAACACGGGGTTGCGATTAAAACAAGTCCAGGGTTGCCAGAAACGGTGCAGATAAATCCAAATTACAATGCAAATCAAGTCCAATAAACAAAGCCACAGTTGTAAGTACGAAGTCAATACGAATACAAAAAGATGTGCAGTCAACGAAAGAGCGTAACGTATTGCAGTATTGCACAATTTGCCGACGCATCCCTGTTTAGCCAGAGTAGCGTCTCTATCTGTTTCACTCACACATATGAAATGATGTGTCAATCCGTCTCCCTCTTAGTTAGATAAAAGTAGCGTCACTATCTATCTCGCTCCCACTTGTCAAAGTAGCGTCACCTCACATTAGCTAAAATGAATCTTTCTCGCTCACACTAGTCAAAATAACGTCACTCTTCGTCTCAATCGAACTTTTATGAAATACGGCTTCATAAAAAAAAAATGTTTTTTCTCAATTAAGAAGTAGCAATTAGTATGTGTTATACCATTTTGGAATCCTGACTAAACGCGCCATCTTTTAAAGTTACTTGCCAAAATAGTGTAGTAGATTTTTTTTTCAGTACAGTCGGTTAAAGTTGGGTGATGTCATTATTTTGAATTCAATATTGGGCAAAAATCTAACATTTAATTTAGAACTGAGGCAGTTACGTTTTACTTTTAACTGTAATTTACAGAAGGGTTATTCATGGTTACATCACAGAGAAAAAAACTACCGAAATGTTAATAATGTAGTCACAGGACTTGAAAAACCATCACAGGGTGTCACTTTTTGAGATTTATTTTTGAATGCTTATAATTCGAAAAGTACATGACCAAGATTTTTTTTTATATTTTTCTAATAGCTGTCACGACTTGGCCTATTGCCCGTTTTCGGCTTGACGTTGATTTCTGGGACACGTTGTATATATAAAATATTAATACTCATTTATATAATTTATCAATAACTGTAATAAAATAAGTGTATTATATTACAGTTTGACGCAAAAGTGAAAATGTTAACACGTCTATAATTTAACTGACTTACCCTAGCAACATCAAGATGCTATAAGAAGTAGGTAAGGACGGGTTGACTCGTTGGTCATGTGGTCGCAAGTACTACTAGATGAGCATCAGCTCTTGGGTTCGATTTCGGCAATGTGGTATTGGATTTTTGAAATGAAAACTTCTTTAGCGGCGTTGTACACTTTTTTTGTAATGGGTAAAAAATGTTAAACTCGCGTCAGGACACGTGACCCTGATCGAAAATTCGTAAGACTGATGGAGAGTAGACAGCCGGCGCGGCGTAGGAGAGGAAGTATCCCCCTCTCTTTCTACGGCGCGGCGAAAATGTATGTCTGCGCCTCCTGTTTCGTTTAGGCGGCGCAGGGCGCTTGCGCGAATGTTCGTGTGTGTTTAAACATTTTAATGTAATATAAATTGTCATGTTTGTGTACGATAGTGCAATAAATAAATATTGTATACTACCACATAAATGATAGTACTTTTATACTGATAATTAAAGCAATTCGTGGAAAATTATTCCCTAACCATTCCAAAATATCAAAAATGCACAACGTTAATATTCAAGTTTTCACTTCTGCCGGCACTCCCGGAGTGCAACCCGTCTTTTTTTTTTTTTGTGAAGTATCAGCCAAAATAAGGCCAAACCAAACAATAAATCAAACTTCGACACTCTAATTCTAACATTTCACATTTCACGTCAACTGTAAATAAGTTCAAAGAGTGCCCATAGTTTCATAGAACATCCGGGTGATTGCGTAACACACTCGATTGCTTTCATTTTGACAGTTCAACAACATTCATTGCGTTATTTACTTTGTTGAGCAGATACATTTTTCGCATATGTGCGACGCAACAAAGCAATGGATTAACAATATGCTACAAAATTATTCAATAATTGTGATTGACAGCATGATACACAATTAGGGTGCGGCTAAAGACAACATGTAAATCGATCGAAATCGCTGCCGCTTATAACTTAATACGCAGCACGCGAGCAAAGCAGTATAAATTAAAAAATAATTAACTCTGTACCGAGAACACATTTTCTACTCATTAAAACGAAATCCTCATTATAAACGATATCTTTAAGTACGAGTATATACTTAGAATATTACAACACATGAAACATTTTCTTTACATGCAAATAGGGATTCTTGAATGAAAATGGTGAATACGAAACGAAGAACGTAATTGCATGAGCATTGTTCTTATAAATATCTCTTGGTTCAAAATTAAAAAGCGGCCAAGACGTGCGAGTCGGATTCGCGCACGAAGGGTTCCGTACCAGAAACTTTTATAGAGGATTCATAGCATGGGTGTTGATAAATAAATAAGTTATCATTCGCAACTAAACTACACAAAAATAGTACCTACTATCAACTAAACGTAATCATTTTTTTTTTACCCGGCTTTGTCTTTTCACCATACCATCAGCTATACAGGGTCCAGTTAAATTGACTAGCGAAAATTTACTTTTACAAACATGAAAAAGCTCAAATAAAATCTTATTTATTTTTGTACGATTTCACATGTTACCCGCTTAAAGTTCAGGAAACTAATAATATCTTACAAGGAAACAGGGCCCAACAACCAGAAACTCGATGTGTTTACAATTTGTCTCAGTTTGGCAGAGTGCCATAGAGAGTTAAATATGTACGTAATTATGTCAAATGGGCTGTAAACAAGTGTTAAGTTTTGCTTCGGATCGTTATCTAAGTTAAGTTTACAGGCATTGTGCATTTAACCGTTTGCAACCGGGAGTAAAAAAACTCGCATAGATAAGTAAACGTTTTGGAATCGCTTGGAAAGTGTTCAGAGGTCCTGGAAAAAAATACTGAAAAAAATCTCATGTAAGCTGGTCTTCAGCAGCCAGACCCTCACATACGTGAGGATCAGGAATAATTTGCTAGTCGCACGATCGTGAGTAGATGTGCGGAGGCGCCGGGTTTAAAAAACGCAGTCATCCCTCATCCGGGTTTCAACGAACTGGAAGGACGAAACGTGCGCGCAGAGTGCAAAACTATTTTTGTCTCATTCTTAGACAGAGTCACGATACATCGACGCCGGTTGCGTCCGCTAAAGTTGTTTACATTTGTGCTCAGAATTTTGTAAAGTCGAAACTCACGATCACTTTAAATGCGTTGAAAAGGGTTATGTGGTGTTAGAACCTAATGATATTATGACAACACATAAACAGACACAATACTCGTATATATTAATTACGCCTCTAGATGTCATTCATTAATACATTGTGACCAACTCACTCGCCGCGGGAGGAAGACCTGCCGGTCGATTCTGGAAAAATCTCACCGTGATAACTAAGGTGAAGTGAGCTTAGAGTGAGCTGTGAGTCATGCTGATGCTAGGTATTGACACTATTGACGACTCACTCCACGCTCACTTCACCCAAGTTTTCACGGTGAGATGGATACAGAATCGCATGGCTTGAGTCCTGAAATACAGGGCTGGCCTAGTTTAGACTCCAGTCCACTCCACTTATTTGAATAATGTCTGTACTGTGTTTTGTTCAGTGTAGAAAATAAATGTTTTTTTTACTTTTACTTTACTTTAAAATCATCTCTTCTAACTCCATTGTTAATGGAGTCTAAGATCTTTAAAATCAAATTTACAAGATTTTAAAGATCCTAGACTCCATTAGTTCGCAAAAACTTCTTTTTTTGCCTAAAAAAAATCTATTTTCCTTCTAAAATTTAGTTTTACTACCTAAAAAATCGTCCAGCGGTTTATACTACACTCTTACAAAAAATAACACAATATAACGCTCGACCCTCCATTAATGTTAAGTTAAATACAATTTTTTTACCTAAAAATAAGATAATTAAGAAACCACGATCAAATTAAAAAGAACTGAAGACCCCTCGCGTAATTAAAAGGAGGCCTTTGACGGTTTTAATGAAAATGAAAATGGACTGGTTTTTGATTGAGGCTTTGGATGGTCTAGCCTTTTACAAGGAAAATCTCAGAAACAAGTGCTAATTTAGCCAGTTGTATTTTGGCAGTATTCAAAAACCATAAAATTGTTTTTTTTTTTTTTTTAAAAACACTAGAGAATTTCTCCTGTCCAAAATAGAACCATGAAACGATTTTTTTTTTATGGTTATCTTGGACTGTAACTTTACCAATGTGTCAACAAAACGTTATTTTGCTTGTCGATGGCAAAAATAACACAAAAAAATATACGTGATTTTTTAAATCTCTTTTGCCCAAAATTCAGCAATGCGGGTAGCATTCGCTGACGCAGCCATTAGGTCCTCACATGTGCAGGTGGCAAGGATAGAAGCGGAAGATGGAAGGTGAGCCATGGTTGGAGAGATCCCGCATACACACCGGAGGTCTGAGCCGTACATGAACCCCCAGTTAGTGAGGTTGTCCTTGCAGCGGCCTACTTGAGTACGATGTCTATCTAAGGTTTTCCAAGTAGGCCATGGGAACTTGTGCCCGGATGGGAGGCTCTCTGATGGTTCAATAAAGAAATAAGTAGGTTTAAGCAGTTCTTACCAAAGATAACATCTTCCTGTGGAGAGATGCCATCGGGATGGTATTTTCGTTAAAACCAAATTTTTTTTTTACCTATTTTGCTTCGAGTGTGATGTAAATTACCGCGATACACAAGTGACAAAAAGTTTTTTATCAACCGTACCCCGTCGTTTGATAAACTACAGGGCAATGGTATCATGAACGATTTCCGTCCATCATATTTACTTGTTGACTTTCATGCCATTATGAGGAAGAGAACAGCGTCAATAATGGGTAGGTTGCACGGAAGCTCCAACGACATCCTAAAAACATTATTTGACAAAATGGACAGTCCCTTTATAAGGCACTGGTTACGGAGGCACGTGCCATTGTGTGTTGGGCCACGCCTTTTTTAGTTATATGAGTTTGTAATATTTTAATAAAATAGTTAAATTAAGATAAAAATACTCCCACCCTCTACAGTGCGTAATATAAACATATTCTATCTACCATCAAAAGAAATCTCATCCACAAGGAACTAGATAATTTATTAAAATTGATTAAATAATTTCTCTCATCAATATGTTAAGTAGCAAAAACTAGACTTATGCTTGCAAATTGGCTCCATAAAAATACCACGTCAAGTTTCTGAGATTACCTCGTATACAAACATACTAATAACTGGCTTGACTACTTAGGCCTCCCACAGGCTAATCATACAACCTGTCTGTTTGTCTTTTAATTTAATCATACTTATAATACAAGTAGTGAGAGAAAAACACGGCTAACCTGCGTTTGCCGAGGTCAGTCCATTCATGGGTTATCATAGCTCATATGTTTACTGAAGCCCCTACGTGCACGGCTGTAATTCATAGATTTTTGACAGTAGTTGCGGGTAGTTAGAAGCCCGAATGTTGTTTCAGTTTATCAACAAGGGGTATCGTGTTATTCAGTAACTGGGTTGTGGTGGTCAGATAGGCAGTTGGTCCATATAAAATATTGGTATCCAGCTGCATCTGGTTACACTGAAAGCCGAACCCAACATATTTGGGAAAAGGCTAGGCAGATGAATGAGAGAAATACTACTTGATAATGGACTCTTCCGTGGAAACACAACCACAAAAGTTTTGATTTATACCTACGTGACTAAAATAATTATAACTGATGTGACATCTAGCAACTCGCACTAGGGCCCGGCGCCCATTATCGGCATCGGTACGACTGAGGATTTTAGGTGGCAAATAGCAATATACTATAACATAATGGCAATAAAGTAGAAATTTCCGTGATATGTGGTCGTAATAACAAAAATACCGCTTCGGTATGCTTGAGGCTGGTGTATCGGCAGCCTTGAGAATGCTTCGGGATGCTTCGGCATCCTTCGGCAACCTTCGGTACGCCGCCGGCGCCGAGGCAACACTCGGGGGATAGTTTGAGAAATACGATATTGAGACGCTTCGGTAAGCTACAGGACGGTGCGGCATCCTTAAGGACGCCTCGTCATCCCTAAGAACGTTGCAGCATGCCAAAGCATAATTGCCGATAGTGTGCGCTTGCATGTAGGATGCCGAACGATCCTTTTCCTTGCCGATGCCGATAATGGGCGCCGGGCCTAGGCCCGCATGGGGGATTCCCACCTCCTCTAACAGAGAGGGGGCCTGTGTCCCAGCAGTGGGAATTTTATAGGCCGATTATGACTAAAATAAGACAAAAAAAAAATTTGTAAACCAAAACAGAAATCCCATTTACAAAGCCTAAGAAATATTATTATTTTTGTAATCTTCCCTGCAGATACTAAATAATTTAAAATATTCACAAAACGTATTGAAATACCTTATAAGTTATTAAGTTTATTACAATAACACTTGATAGAAATAAGTTCTACACGTTTTCATCAATTATAAAAAAAACGTGAACTTATTGTTATGCTTACGACGTATATGAAAAAGGGTCTCAGCAGGGAAGTAATGATCACAACATTTTTATAACATACAATGGTGTCATTAATTTATTAATGTTTTTTTTTTTACGAAATTATTATAGGAACGTTCAAAATTAGGTAATTACCGCTAGTTCAACACGTTGCCAACTTGATTCATGGTTTGAACTCAGCGATGAATGGATTGCTTATCGGACGCGCGTTAAAATTGATACTTGAATTTTCCTATTTGTTTTGACAAATTTGAAAAAAAAAAAAAAAATAACGACAATAATTCGTGTCTACTTGAAGGCAATAACTCAGTTTGCACTATCTAAGACGATAATTACACGATTTTTTTTCAAGAATTTATATTTGGGAAATGACAATTAATTATGATTACAGTTGGTACGGTTGGTTGTTGGTTACAGTTACTGCATCTTCTACTCAATTTGTCGTATGTTTTGAAAAAAAAACCTGAAAATAGTTTGATCAGAATAACGAGCAGAATTAATTGAACCACTTTTTAATATAGGTCACATTTTTCAAAAAAATCTTCATTTAAAACGTTGCCGTGTCTATTTATTAATAGGTCAAGCAATCCAATGTCAGCGCGGAGCAGCGGCCCGGTGACGAATCCTCCCTCGATAAAGCGTCGTCGCAGACGCAAGAAACGATCAGAATGGCCAGTAAAACTAAAACAGCACATGAAACCTTTACAATTTTTTTAATGACTTATTTTCTCTCTGAAATGGGTCAATTGAATTAAAAATCAGTCGGGGTGTCTGAGGTTTTGCGCATTTAACGTTACACGTTGTATATAATAAATAAGACATGCTACACCGTCCCCAAATAAATTGGGATAATCATGATGCAATAGCTCAAACAAAACCACGGTTAGAAACTAGTTCCAGACCCAAACAAGAGACGTTAATGTCCGTCATTAATCAAGCAATGATTTATATGTAAAGTTAACCTCAAATCATGCTCTATTTATAACAATATGTCTTAAATTACTTTAGAAATTATGGTTTTATTATAAAACTCCGTTTGGTTATGGAGATTAGGTTAGATGATGATTCTTTTGTCTATTTTATTAGGCCCCATTTATCATTACACCTTATATACAACATTATTTTTAGTATATTGCAAAGCTGAATACAGTTTGTTCCGAATAAGTAACAGAATCGATTCCAATAATTTTTACACCATGTTAAATTTTGTCCCAAAAATATTTAAACTAGCTAACAAGTTGGACACCGAGCGACACTAAGCACATATCCGCAATCATATGCGCACAATACATGTCACAGCCGGTCAGCCGGCGGCGCGTGTTAAGTGGTTACCAACTTTTTGTACGGACATTCAGGTAAAATAACAAGCTTATAACTTCGTGATTTTTCATGATACAGTTTTGAAATGTTGTACATAGATTGTTTACATAAAAATACTGGACACGTGTTTCGGGTTTTCCATATTCTAAAAATAATGTTGTATATTAAACAAAGGGGGAAGGCAGGGAGGTACTCCTATTGCACCAGCATATTTTATCGACAGCGAGATTAAGCCCCATGGACATGAGTCAGCCATTTATACTTCGCATGCACATTTTAAATTTCAGGCTTTGGTAAATAAGAATGGCTAGGTTACCACGTAATGTTGAATTGTTTACTTATCTGACAGTTATGTTCCACGTACGTTAGATGATTGAAACTTACCTGAAAACAAAAGAAAAACCGATTTCATCATCATCATCTGACTAGCATTTTCCCAACTATGGTGGGGTCGGCTTCCAGTCTAACCGGATGCAGCTGAATACCAGTATTTTACATGGAGCGACTGCCTATCTGGCCTCCACAACCCAGTTACTGGGTAATACGAAAACCCTTGGTAAGACTGGTTCAGACTTTCGGACTTCTGACGACCCGTAACGACTGTCAAAGATCCACGAATGACAGCCGGGACCAACGGCTTAACGTGCTTTCGGAGGCACGGAGGGGTCCGAACCGAAAAACCGATTTAATATGTCTAATTATAACATGAATAATATAAAACTCAAAACAATGTATTTTAACTGGACGGAGCCCTCATACTAATTCTCTGATGCGGGAAATGAAGGGATGCTTTTTGTTAATACTCGTACAAACCACTAATTACCATAACGCAATCCAATATGCACACGGAAAATAAAAACAGTCGGTCGATTCTTGAAAAGTCTCACCTTCATAATCATAACTAAGGTGAAGTGAGCTTAGAGTGAGATGTGAGTCATGCTGATGCTAGTGATTGACACTATTGACGACGCACTCCACGCTCACTTCACCCACGTTTTCACGGTGAGATGGTTACAGAATCGCACGGCAGATGTGATTAGGCAGACTAATCATTTATTTATTTCTTTAAACTTTTCGCACACAAAAAGGTACAAAGGCGGACTTAATGCCTTAGGCATTCTCCACCAGTCAACCAAGGGTGGTGAAGAGATTAGATGGCAGGTGCTCTGGTTGAGCCGAACAATGATAAAAAAAAAACTATTATAGGTGCAACACAAAGCTAAATACGACCGAACTACCCCATATACAACGTGTAACATTAAATGCGCAAAACCTCAGACACCCCAACTGATTTTTAATTCAATTGACCTATTTCAGAGAGAAAATAAGAAGAAGAGATTTTTAATTCAATTGACCTATTTCAGAGAGAAAATAAGTCATAATTTTTTTTTTTAATGTTTTATGTGCTGTTTTAGTGTTACTGGCCATTCTGATCGTTTCTTGCATCTACGACGACGCTTTATCGAGGGAGGACTCGTCACCGGGCCGCTGCGCCGCGCTGACATTGGCTTGCTTGACCTATTAATAAATAGACACGGCAACGTATTTAATGAAGATTATTTGAAAAATGTGACCTATATTAAAAAGTGGTTCAATTAATTCTGCTCGTTATTCTGATCAAACTATTTTCAGGTTTTGTGCATTGAACGTTACTCGTTGTATATACCCCAGAAAACGCCCCAGCAATAAATACTTCAGTTCCCCCGACCTCAGACACTAAGGTCACCTTTGACGTCCTGATGTGTTCCGCCAGTAATTTGGCAGCGGCCTGTTCACTCTCAGTGATAACCACACGACTTGGCACAGTAATTAATAGTTGATAGCATTATCGTTAATGTATGTCTGTGACTAGGTATTCTCATGTGTGGTGGTGTATGTCACGTATTAAATGAACTATAAGAAAATATTCGATTGAAGACATCTTTTAGTACATCCTGCGGGTCTTAGGCTCCTGCAGACTGGCGCGACTAGTCGCGCGACGTAGCGCGGGGCGATTCTGCGATATTATCGCGTCGCAACACCTTTCACACTAGAGCGACGCGAATCGCGGCCGCTACCGCGATATGGCCGCGTCGCCATACAAAAGGAACATTTTGTATGGCGTCGCGGCCGCTGCGCTAATATCACCGCGATATCGCCGCGTCGCCATACAAAATGTTCCTATTGGAGTAAGTATTCGGCGCAACCATGTTGCGGCGCGACAGGTCGCCCCTGTGTGAATTGTCGCGCGCGTTTCTATAGAAATTGTTCTACGGATATAAATATATCGCAGAATCGCGTCGCGCCTGTCTGTACAAGCCTGTATAGGTATACCGAGTAAAAGAACGCTAAAAAGCTTGACTCGTTGAGGCGTTTTAATAACACAGAATCAGCCTATAATGTTCCCACTGCTGGGACACAGGCCTCCTCTTGATGAGAGGCAGTGAGCTGTAATCTACCACGCGGGTAAAGTGCAGGTTGGTAGATGTCACATGCCTTCGAATGTTTAGTGCTAGGACATGCCGGTTTCCACACAATGTTTTCCTTCACCTTTTCGGGTCCACTTCCAGTCTATACGGATGCAGCTGAATACCAGTATTTTACACGCAGCGACTGCCTATCTGACCTCCACAACCCAGTTACTGGGTAATACGATACCCCTTGGTAAGACTGGTTGTCAGACTTTCGGGTTACTGACGACCCGTAACGACTGTCAGTGATCCACGAATGACAGCCGGGACCAACGGCTTAACGTGATATCCGAGGCACGGAGGGGTCTTGGTATGTAAAGATGGTCACCCATCCACGGTTCGACCGCGGCAAGCGTAGCTGTAACCTGATTGGTCGACCCGTGCGGCTGTTATTACATAGTCCCAAGCCCCTAAACGTCTACTATGTGTAAGAATAATTCGCAATCCATCTTAAAAATATTGAAATAGGTGCCTCTGACATTTTGGACTCCAATTAATACAGCAATCATAAAACTAATAGACTTCTTCCATTATTTAAATTAAAGCAATTCTTGAATTCAGCCCCCGAGCCAATCTATTAAGAAAAAGAATAAAAATCATTACCACTTGGGTTATTCACTGGCTTTTTCTCAAGCTTTTACTGAATAGAAAAAGGACAGAGGAATTTACTAATAAAGTTTTATTTGATCAGTATTATACAACGTCTAACATTAAATGCGCAAAACCCTCAGACACCCCAACTGATTTTTAATTCAATTGACCTATTTCACAGAGAAAATAAGTCATTAAAAAATTTGTAAAGGTTTTATGTGCTGTTTTAGTTTTACTGGCCATTCTGATCGTTTCTTGCGTCTGCGACGACGCTTTATCGAGGGAGGAGTCGTCACCGGGCCGCTGCGCTGCGCTCAAATTGTTTTGCTTGCTTGACCTATTAATAAATAGAGACGGCAACGTTTTTAATGAAGATTTTTTGAAAAATGTAACCTATATTAAAAAGCGGTTCAATTAATTCTGCTGGTTATTCTGATCAAACTATTTTCAGGTTTTGCGCAGTTTCGTTACACGTTGTATTGTTAAATATATTCTTGTTTGTGGTTTTGGTATTATTATAAGACAAATAAATATCTACGATGAATACGGTCATGGAATAAAATGATCTGCCTACCCTTTGTCCAACTATGTTGGGGTCGGCTTCCAGTCTAACCGGATGCAGCTGAATACCAGTATTTTACATGGAGCGACTGCCTATCTGACCTCCACAACCCAGTTACTAGGTAATACGATACCCCTTAGTAAGACTGGTTGTCAGACTTTCGGGCTACTGACGACCCGTAACGACTGTCAGAGATCCACGAATGACAGCCCGGGACCAACGGCTTAACGTGCTTTCCGAGGCACGCAGGGGTCTTGGTATGTGAAGATGGTCACCCATCCACAGACCAACCGCGGCAAGCGTAGCTTAACCTGATCGATCGACCTGTGCGGCTGTTATTATTTAGCCACGGGCCCCTCTATAAACTATATTAGTATAATTAACTAACTAACACATAAATAAAAAGGAACAATAATATCAATTAATATAACTTATGAAATACTAGTTATAGGTACAGACGCCAGCACATCAAGCTACCCGAAACTGTCAAATTTTCCCAATAAACTTTGAACCTTATCCTTCAGTGATAAAGTTGAAAATCTATAAAATAAATTTGACAGATTGTAGTAACTTGATGTGCTGGCTTCTGTACCTATTAAGCCACCTTCTGGAGACACCAAACAGTACATGCACTGCGCACAGGTGCCTCATCAGGTGACCTTCAGTCTTCGTGCAAACAGTAAAATACAAAGAGATACAAGTAAGATAAATGTAGACAATATCTTTTAATCAAGGTTTTTTATACAAATTCGGCTGACAATTAGAAATTTTTGAGCGTCAAAATTACATATAAGAGTCCCCCAAAATGCCCGCCCTTGACCCGTCTAATATTGGTGACCTCTCCCTTATAACAAACAGCAGGGTAATTGTGTAACACTTATCAGTAGCAATGGGTTTCATTTTGACAGTTCAACAACATTCATTTCGTTATTTACGTTGTTGAGCAGACACATTTTTCGAACACATGGAGCAATGTATTAACAATATGCTTCAAAATGATTCAAATTGAGAGTAATAGTGTGTTACGCAAAAAAAAAAAAAATTAGACTCCTATACCCTTTAAACACACGATATACTTAACCTTTCAAAATACAGGCAATTTCAAACTTAGGTCACTGATCGCAAAATTACTAAAAATAGCCTTTCATAGGACGAAAAATTGCTCAGTAAAATACTAAAAATAGCCACGATTCGTGTGTGGGCTCTTTCATTTGACCATGGAATGTACAACAAAGCATTTTATTATAAAACGCAACCTCTAAACAGGTCTCAAGAGCGAATAAATGTCACACACGACAATGATATCAGCTGGGTCTGGCAGATGCGAATAAAACAGAGACACACTTAATAAATGGCTAAGAATCAGTCAAGAAACTCTATTACTTTTGACGATTTGAGAAACGGCAGTACTGCTGAGACTTTAGTGGCCAAGTCTCTAAAACACAACATGAACTGATTTCTAGTGTCTGTGGTCTTGGCCGCACGGTTCAATCGATCAGGTTAAGCTACGCTTGCCGCGGTTGGTCCGTGGATGGGTGACCATTTTTACAGACCAAGACCCTTCCGCGTCTCGGAAAGTACGTTAAGCCGTTGGTCCCGGCTGTCATTCGTGGATCTTTGACACTCGTTAGGGGTCGTCAGAAGTCCGAAAGTTTGACAACCAGTCTTGCCAATGGATATCGTATTACCCAATAACTGGGTTGTGGAGGTCAGATAGGCAGTCGCTACATGTAAAATACTGGTATTCAGCTGCATCCGGTTAGACTGGAAGCCGACTCCAACATGGTTGGGAAAAGGCTAGGCAGCTGATGATGTGGTCTCGGCCGCGTCCGGTCGCGATCCGGTCTACGGCCCACCGTGGAGGGAGCTGACGCCGCTCTCATGTCACCAGCATCACCGACGCCTTCGTCCCTGGTGTTCGACTTCGAATTCCAACTGGAAGCCAGAAGCGCCTCCGTAAGACAGTCTGTGGGAAGCCAGCGACGCCTCATGACCGACTGCCACACACAGACGATGACAAGAGAAAAGAACATGTGACCATTTACAATAACCTATCTATACATGTATAAAAATTAATAAAATTGAAGTGTCAGCTTGTAAAACTATTTGAATTTCCCACAGTTTTATTGAATGTTCTAAAAAATAATTTCTTGCTCAAAAATAAATTATTATCAAAAATATTGATTGAGGCATTACATTGAAGGAACACAGTTTATTAAAAAAAAAAAAAATAACTCTTGTTTGAATCACATACATATACCTATTATTGGTGTATATCAATAAAAAAAAAAAACTATTTACTTACCTATTGTGAACAGGGCATAAGTCCCAATTATCACACATATAAAGACTCACACACACGCATACACACATTTATATTGTCTGTAATTTATATGGTGTACATAATAAAGAGTATTCTATTCTATTCTATGCATATCAAACGTAGTTACAACTGTCGGTACCCCTCCAAAAACTTTTTTCTACCCTCCTTTTTTTCTTACACTTAAATACTTTTTTTTTCCAAACCGGCCAGTAGACTAACTTTTATTTGTTTTAATAACAATCTTATTCACTTTAACGTTTTATATTTTTCTTTATAGCGGCAACAAGCAGTAAAGTTTTGTTAAGAGGCCTCCTACGGCATAAGGCTTGTTACTGACTTACGATTATGCGTGGGGATTGTCTTACGTAATTTAAGTTTAGTAGGTCGTCTGTTGAAGCGGGCTTATATTTTAGTACCATTATTTTATGTAGTAACCTACTGAATATATTGTTCTTTATTGTTTTAATCTGTTTTGTCTGGTTTTTGTTTTCTTTTGCATGTTGTTTATTATGATTACCAAATGTTTTTTCCGAGTTATGTTGCATTCGTGAATTAAATTTTTCAAAATAAAAATAATAAAAAAAACAACTAGTAAAACAGGCTGACATCGACGTACAAACTGTTACCGTGGATTCAGAAGGTACAATTATTCTGAACCCCTGTGTAGAAAATGTTCGATGTTCATTAAAAAAAAAAACCGGTTATTTGCGAGTCGGACACGCGTACTTTATATAGATATAAGCAAAAATTTACGGTTTTCGGATTTTTCCCTTTAGTTGTGCTACACGGCATATGGACAGACAGACGGACAACGAAGTAATCTTATAAGGGTTCCGTTTTTCCTTCCGAGGTACGGAACAATAAAAAAATTATCTATTCCATACATTTTCTATGAAACAGCAGATTTTTTTATTAATAACCGACGAAAAATTTCTGCGCTAAGGTTTCTACGTCTAGAATCATGTGTTTTAGGTTTCAGTTTGCGCGTCGGTGTCCCACCACCCTGTACAGTTGATTTTTCTATGGAATTTTATGGAATCGTTGTGGACTGATTACACAATACACAACATTCCTACTGCTAGGACACAGGCCTCCTCTCTGTGTGGGACTGGGCCATAATCCACCATGTGATCCTTGTTTTCAGACTATAATTGTCGTTGTGCAGGGAAAACACCTCGTCTCAAAAAAGAGAAGAAAAGAGCTAAAAATACGGGTCAATTGCGAGTCGGACTCACTCACCGAGGGTTCCGTACAAATTTGCGTTGCTTCGTACCAAATTTCAAGATTCGGGATTCACGGGAAGTACCCTGTAGGTTTTGATTCCCTTGCGAGTGTCGAAAATTTGCGGCATAAACGGCTGTATCTTTTGATTGCATTGGCTTAGACGTTTGATTTTTGCACAGTTCCAAGAGACAGTAGACCTGAGTATTTGATATAAATTCCAGCTTGATACCTCCACGCGTTCCTGAGAAAAAGGGTCTTGACAGACAGACAGACGGACGGACGGACAAGAAAGTGATCCTATAAGGGTTTCCATTTTTTCCTTTCGAGGTACGGAACCCTAAAAATAGGCGATTCAAGACTTTTTCGATGTCCAAATTTTCTGACGATGTTTTTCTTCACCAAAAATCAGTGGTCGTCACTAGGCAAAACATCCAGCAGACGAGTCTTGGTGTGGAGACCCCGTATCGGCAAGCGTTACGTGGGACGCCCCCCAGCTAGAGGGAACGACGAAAAAAACGGCGATGTAGTAAAGCCTGTGAGAGGCCTATGCCCAGCAGTGGACTGCGATAAGCTGAGTTGATTGATTGAAGAAAAACATAATTATAATGACTGAAAAAATCAGGGCAGATAATCTCACTGCGCATACATATATGAAAATGAAAATTAATCACTGAATGTGCAACTTCAAACTACTCATTAGAAAGGAGCTGTAAAGATATTATTTCCTTTTTAATTGTCATTTCAGTCAAAACGTACGAATCATCATCGCCTCGCAATTTTGGCGATTCGTAAGCATTGAATGAAATGCTTTTATACCCTACATAATAAAAGCCAAGCGACCCAAGCTTCGACGTTTTACTCTCAATAAATCCAACATTTAAAATCAATGTTTTATTCATTTGGGCATAAAAAAAAAACAAAAGCATCTCGATTTGAACCGGGAACTTTGACATCTCATTTCCCTAAACTCTGTAGGAGAATCGATAAAATTTCAATTCTGTCCTAATGAGTCAATGGTAACTACTTTATACCCCTTAATTTTCAATAAAAAACGTCCTATTTGCATAAGCCACTTTAGGCCGCTCACAAACTTACGATTGCCGTGTGTCGTTAACCATTTTAGTGGTTGTAAATTCAGTCGGTAGAGAGACATTTTCATTTTAAATGGCCGCTGTGTTTTATTGTAAACGTGACTACTCCGTTTTAGAATTAACATAGTTATTCATAGTGTTTAAATTATTTATTTTTATTAATTGTTTTGTTGTGTTACAGTTCTCTGATTAAATTATGAAACCGGTATGACATCTATTATAATTCCAGATAAAAAAAAAACATCACAAACCTTTTCACTTTAGTGGTTTCGGAAATCTGTGGCACTGCTGCAAGATGGCATGTAGATACATAAATATAATATTCTTTATTATGTACACCATATAAATTACAGATATAAATGTAGAAATTTTACAACGCGTGACACAATGGGCGGTCTTATCGCTAAAAGCTACGTTGTGGGTTCGAACCCAGCATGTCCTAGAACCAAAAATTCGAAGACATGACATATACCAACCCGCAATGGGCCAGCGTAGTGGATTACGGCCCATTCCCACTAACAGAGAGGAGGCCTGTGTCCCAGCAGTGGGAACGTTATAGACTAATTATGAAGCAGCTGCAACTCTAGAAATTAAAATCAATAAATACGCCATTGTTATTTACGGCATAGATTTACAATAATGAGTATGTATCCTTCATACGTACTTCAGTGGAAATCTAAATATCTCTTCCCGTACAGAGAAGGCACGAACATGATCACCACGCTTGCTCAAGACGGATTGGCGATTTATACCTATAGGGTGACTGGTAATTAGTGATCGATACTTAAACACATGATTCTACTCATGACAACAAACAAGTTTTACTATGGGACCAAACATCAAATCGCGAAAAAAAAATCAGCTGTTCCCTACATTTATGTTCGTACAAGTCGTCAAAATGTAGGGAACAGCTGATTTTTTTTTTCGCGATTCTGGTTTGGTCCCATAGTAAAAGTTGTACTAATTACCAGTCACCCTATATATCTATATATTAACTAGCAGCGCCCCGCGGTTTCACCCACATAAGTGTCGATTCCATGGAAATATGTATCGAGATAAAGAATCCTATGTGTTAATCCTGGTTATACGAGTAAACTATCTGTGTTCCAAATCGGTGCAGTACCTAGTTTTTGCGTGAAAGAGTAAAAAACAGCCATCCATCCATCCTCACAAACTTTCGCGTTTATAATATTAGTAGGAAGTAGGATAAAGCAGACGACTGTTTGTTTGTTTGAACGTGCTAATCTCTGGAACTACGTGTCGGATTTGAAACAATATTTTTGTATTTGATAGCTCAAGCCTTGATTTGTAATGGATGAACCCATCCACGAACCACCCGCGGTAAGCGTAGCTTAGTTTTGGATCGGCTCCTGCGGCTATGATCATTAAATGATAAAATGTAACCACGAGCCCCTTATACGTTATGAATTGTACAACCCAAAGTTTTTTTTTTAACCTTTTATTTTTCCCCAAGCACCATTTGTTAACAAAGCTGCAGTACTAAAATTTAAAGTACTTATTAACAACTAACAAAACAGAAAACGTATTAAAACTAAGTTTTAACCACCCGTTTTTACAGGCAGTTGTACAAATTTCAATTTCGCACCGCGTTCCCGTATCGTATCTAACTGTCGCACATTCAGGCGTATTGGTACATATTACCAGCCCGAAAAATATTGAGTGTATTGTCAAATGTTCAAAGAAAAAACTTATTCAAAAACATTTTATAAAAATAAAAAGTATCATGATAAAAAAATCGTAAAACAGAGCTCCAAAAATATTTTCCGTCGCATAATTCTCAAAAATTTGAGCGCAGAATATCATATTTTATGTAATGTTAATAAAGAAAATATAATATAATAAAGAAATACCTAAAAAATTATTCCAATGAGCCACGCATTTATTTTTTCATTTAATTAAAACTGCAAAATTACATAAATTTGACGGTCATTCGATTCAACTCACATGAAAAGGCATCGCTGTGTCAAAACTTATTTTTTGGGGCGATGCGTTATTGTCAATTACCTAAAATCGGACTTTACACTTTTTTATTTGATTTTTATTTGTTTTTTATCTGATGTATGTCTCAAGTGTACTGTGTGTCTTATAGTTTGTGCTAAATAAATGTAGGTACTTTATTTCTTCTTTCTTTTTAAAAATTTGCTTCTTACCGCGCTTTAAAAATGAATATTCTGCAATTCCCTACTCTACGATAAAACGCATTTGCATTTTGCATAGCCAATGTAATCCCATCGAGCGTTGTATGATATCGAATGAAAAATTCCACAGTTATGGTTTAATATTAGATGCCGGTGGCTAAGTTTAGTGCCTGGATTATTGCCCAGATTGCTAGGTTATCGTAGTGTTAGATATTTAGCTTTAACTTGTTGAATGGCTTGGGTGATGATATTAGAGAAAAATGAAATGAACATAGATTGTAGATGGCTAAGAAAATTAATGACTTGAGATTATAGGAATATTCTGTTCATCATCATCATCTGCCTAGCCTTTTCCCAACTACGTTGGGGTCGGCTTCCACTCTAATCGGATGCAGCTGAATACCAGTATTTTACATGGATTGCCTATCTGACCTCCAGAACCCAGTTTCTGGGTAATACGATACCCGTTGGTTAGACTGGTTGTCAGGCTTCTGACGACCCGTAACGACTTTCGTCCACGAATGACAGCCGGGACCAACGGATTAACGTGCTTTCCGAGGCACGAAGGGATCTTGGTATGTAAAGATGCTCACCTATCCACGCCAGCGTAGCTTATCCTGATCGATCGACCCGTGCGACTTGTAATACTTAGCCACAAGCCACAAATTTAGGAATATTCGGTTGAGAAACAAAATGTTACTTTCGATTTTTTTCCGTCAGGCATTTCTTAGCAGCAGGCCGAAGTCTGACTTTGTGCCAGAATAATAGAATTAGGCTCATCCCTTATAACATGTGGGACTTAAATATAACTTTGTAAATCATTGAACAGATATGATAGGGTTTAGTTCAGATGATTTTGTCACGCCCTTAATCGGATTTAGCAAAACAGTTTTGTAGTTTAGCATTAGTGAACCCCGAATTATCTTAGATTTTATTTTTATATTCGTTTTAGTATAGTGCTTATGATATACAAGGTGTAACTTAAATAACGCATCACCTCTTAAGGGGTCATTGTACTCATAATTATGAACAACTTTTACTATGGGACCAAACCTGAAATCGCGAAAAAAAAATCAGCTATTCCCTACATTTATGTTCGCATAACTCGTCAAAATGTAGGGAACAGCTGATTTTTTTTTTCGCGATCCGGTTTGGTCCCATAGTAAAAGTTGTTCATAATGATGAGTACAATGACCCCTTAAGAGGTTGTGCGTTATTTAAGTTACACCTTGTAGTTTTAAGAAACAACGGGGTGGTCGTATCCTTGTGGATAAAAATCCCCTAAAATAATAAAGGATAAAAAAAATAAAAAAACTTTGTAAATGAACAAGGACACCTCTGCCTTTCCCATAATAGGATAAACAAGTTAAAGTGACAGTTGGTAGAATGAGCGCGCCGATTAATTCCGAGATAAATATATTTTATGTGCTTGTATCTAACTATTTACACTAGGTGATAAATTAAAAGACTAACTAACTAACTAACTATATAAATGAATACAATAATAAAAGGATATTTAGGCGTCGAAGTACTCGTCCGCATCGCTGTCAATCGGAAATGTGCCCAGAAGACTGGCAGCATTGCCACGTTGAATGGCAATGCTAATTCTTTTGCCAAAGAACATCTCAGGTCACGTGAAGTGTCGATCAGCCGGCTAGAAATTTCTTTACAAAGGAGAAGCGCACCCGGGCCCCATGACCCGAGCGTTTTCCCAAACGGATTAACTTGTCTTTAGAAGGTTTTTAAAAACATCTTACAGGAAAATATACATAATCTGACGAAATGCCAAAAAAGGTCTATGTATTCATACATGAAATCTCTTAAGGGGTCATTGTATTCATCATTACGAATAACTTTTAGTATGGTACCAAACCTTAAATCGCGAAAAAAAAATCTGCTGTTCCCTACATTCATGTTCACATAAGTCGTCATCAGCAGATTATTTTTTTTTTGCGATTTCACGTTTTGTACCGTAGTAAAAGTTGTTCATAATGATGAATGACCCCTTCAGATATTTCGTACACATGTATTATAGAATGCCTAGTGATCCATCTATCGATTTAAAATTCTGTCTAAACCTAAAAATGATGATGCGAAGAGTCTATTCAGACACTGAAAATGAAACTGTTCCACCGAACCAAACGTTACAACATTTTGTTTCAGTGCGGTTAGTGGAAGTGCTCAGATGCGGTTCGGTCAAGTGCCTCTGAAATCAGTGCTCTGAGTGGAATACCTATTATAAGGGCATGATGGAACTGTCATACACATTACAAAATCCCTAATTAAATAAACAAAAATAAAACATCGATTGGTCCGCTATGTTTGGAAAAAAATACTAGACTAATTTCACAGTCAATAGAATTTATAATAATAATAATATTCCACAACTTTCACACAACGCCATCTAGTCCCAAACTATTAAAACAGCCACGGCCAAAAAGGTACAACACAATTATCTTGGAGCTCAAAACCCAATTGCCGGAGGAGCTCAAAGTTCAAGACTCAACCCTCCCGCGGTGCCTAACCTCGTAATAATCCCGTTCAACTTCCGAGCCATTTCAAAATTAAATTCGAAAACGATTGCCCGTACTTATATATACATTATATAATGTTTATGTACGTTTTGTTCGTCATTTTGTCTCAGCGTGTGACTTTTATGGCACATTGAAGATTGTATCTTTATTTTCGTTAGATTTTATTTAAAAAACGCCCAATTGCGGGTCAGACTCACACGCGAAGGGTCCCGTAGCCTCGTACAATATTCAACACTACAAATATTTTTTAAACGTATTACTAAAGTATTTAGTAAAAAAAATACGTTTCTTGTATGGGGACCCACCTTAATATTTGATTCTACTTCAGTTTTATTATTTTTTGTTATAGCAGGCATAGTAGTCTGTGAAAATTTTAGGTGTCTCCTTATTACTGTTCAAAAGATACAGCGCTGTGACAGAAGAACGGACAGCGGACCCTTTGTAGAGCCCGCTGGCATATTTTGGTCATGGAACCCTAATATACGCCAAGAAATGATTGTTTAAAAGTATTTTTTATGATATTCTGACGTTTCTCTGTTTTGTTTCGTGGTATATTGTATTACTGTACGGACGTATAAATATGTGTTTCGTATTTTATTTCCGATTTCTATTACCGTGGGTGTGAAGGGGTCATCCGTTATTTCGTCATGACGTGAAGTAGCAGTTTCAACTTTTGTAGATAAAATACATTTCCAAAAAGTGAAGGCCATATTTTACATTTGAATATAAGTTTCCAATTGAGTAAATAAAATAAAATATAGAATCTTGGAATACGTACGGTAAGATTACGTAGAATATTACAGAACTCAGCCAATAGGGTCTGCTTATCATCAGGTACGTAGAGGTATGTCAGTTGTCAGTTTCACTGAGAGAAATGACGTGACACTATGATCGTCTTCGTCCATTTTTGGTGTGACAATTTTAAACACGTCTGTCTCTGGAAACCCTGCGTCGAAAATTTTTGTCGGGTATTAAAAAAAAATTCGCCGTTCCATACATTTTGGCCGCGTAGGTAAAGCACTTTTTTATAAACAACTCATCATCTGTCTAGCCTTTTCCCAGCTATGTTGGGGTCGGCTTCCATTCTAACTGGATGCAGCTGCATGCCAGTATTTTACACGGAGCGACTGCCTGTCTGACCCCCACAACCCAGTTACTGGGTAATACGATACCCCTTGGTACTGGTTGTCAGACTTTTGGGCTACTGACGACCCGTAACGGCTGTCAAAGATGCACGAATGACAGCCGGGACCAACGGCTTAACGTGCTTTCCGAGGCACGGAGGGGTCTTACTATGTAAAGAGAGCCAAAATCATGTACGGAATCCATGGTAACATGTGGCGCGGCAATGTCCCTGCCACTCCTTATAATAATAATAATTTGTCATATTCATTTTCTATGTTCGAAACCTCGATACTCGTCGGGATGTATTTAAGCGGAAATTGCAGAGTTATTTTCAAAATAAATATCGTAGAGTCATCTCAACAGCTGTCTTCTTTGTATTTGCAAATGCATATACTATAGATATATACAACGTGTAACGTTAAATGCGCAAAACCTCTTAAGGGGTCATTGTACTCATCATTATGAACAACTTTTACTATGGGACCAAACCTGAAATCGCGAAAAAAAAATCTGCTGTTCCCTACATTTATGTTCGCATAACTCGTCAAAATGTAGGGAACAGCTGATTTTTTTTTCGCGATTTCCGGTTTGGTCCCATAGTAAAAGTAGTTCATAATGATGAGTACAATGACCCCTTAAGAGGTTTTGCGCATTTAACGTTACACGTTGTATATACACATAAATAAACTGTTTTTTTTATATAAGAAGGAAAACTAATTTTAATATATATTAATTATTTTTGTGTTCAGTACGTGAAAATAAATAAAAAAAAGCTACTTTACATAAGGAATACTTTTTAAAGTCAAAATTTGTAGACCTGTGTTATTAGAGTTGTTCCCACTATTGGGACACAGACCTCCTCTCTGTGAGACGGAGTAGTCTATGGTATAATCCACCACGCAGGCCTAGTACGGGTTAATAAATGTCACATGTCCTCGATGGTAGTTCTAGGACATACCAGTTTCCTCACGATGTTTTCCTCCACCGTTTTGAGAGCAGTGTTCATGAAATGAATTTCACAAAGGCCCTGAAAGGCTTCTAGTATGCAATTTCTTGCATCTCTCATAACATATTCAACACAGCATCTTGGTAACGTCTATGAAACTAATCAAATATTTCAGTATACCTACCAAGACTTCCGTCAACTATGTAGAGGGCGTTACAAGTTTCCAAACAATCTGTGGGGTCTGCACCGTGACGTAATAACTTACATTGTTTAAGAAAGTGTAGGGGAACTAATAACAGTATTAAATTGGTTAGAGATTGGTATACAACATTATTTTATTATATTGCAAACCTGAATATAGTTTGTCCAGAATAAGTAACTGAATCGACTCCAATAGTTTTTACACCATGTTATATTTTGTCCCACAAATATTTTAAAATGGTAAAAGCTTGGACACCGAGCGACACTAAGTACATATCCGCAATCATATGCGCACAACACAGGTCACAGCCGGTGGCGCGTGTTAAGTGGTAACCAACTTTTTGTACGGACAATCAGGTAACATAACAAGCTTATAACTTCGTGATTTTTCATGATGCAGTTTTGAAATTTTGTACATAGATTCTTTACATAAAAATACTAGACACGTGTTTCGGGTTTCCCATGTACTAAAAATAATGTTGTATATTTTTTATTTACTTATTTATTAAAAATGACGTAAATAACACCTTAACAGCTACAACGCCAATTGTAGCATTACGCTACATAAAACCTCCTTTTGTTTTTTTTTTAAGAAAAAAACTATTCAACCTTGCTTATTTTTCTTTTTCTACTTGGCGTATGGATTTTTCAAAATTAGATTTTGAAGAAAAATTGTGACACCCCTTGCCATTTTTTTTGTCATTCACCTGAGAGGTACCATATTCGTTCCAAGTGCTTTGTTATATTAATTAGATGTTTAATTTTAAATTTTTATCCGTATAATTATGATCTAACCGTGCTTGTGGAAATATTGATTTTTCTTTGGACCTGGTACGTATTAATTCTTCTTTTGTTTTTTGATGGTTTTTTCCCTATCCATCCTCTGTTTCTGGTGGTGTTCTTTAGTCTTAACATATCTTTTCGTCTTTGCTTTAGGTGATATCCAGCTAACAGAGGGCTATTTCGCCCTCTCCCGATACCTGGGAGCTTTCTGGTGATACGACCCACTATTAGTTATATTCAAAACTGCAGCAACGATATATTCGCCAATCTTTTGTTCATGCTCTTGAACTAAAGCTTACCACAACACAGTTTGCTTGGTATACAAACTTGATTTTTTTTACTTTATAATATTGGACGTGAACGGGTTCCACTTCCGTAAAAGGAGTCTGTCAACCTTGGAATTCGCCCTTCCTTTGATCCAGATTTATTTACCCACACTTGTGTGATACCGTCATCACCAAAAATGTTTACAATTAAGAAGATCAGAAACCCATAGAGAAGAAGAAGACTAATATTAGATACCATTACCTATTGTTAATACTAATTTTAAATTTGACCCAGTTGTAAATAGTAATACAAAACCGTGAATGTATTTTATAAAATTAAATATAAACAATTTCGGATTCCTCGACTGAAGCTTCAGCCTGGGGTCCTTATTTATCCATTCACGGTGAATGTTCCTTAAACTTTATCTTTAAATTCAATTATTTTATTCTAATATTATTATTTTCTTCTTTATTTTTTAAAAAACTCGTCTTGTGTAAATATTTTTAAAATAAATTTCGTGTAGTGGTAAAAGTTTTTTTTATTTTTATAACCCTACACAATGCGATGTTACTACCACAAAGATACACATACATCTAACTCATATTGACTACTCAAAAATAAAATAAAACATACAATAACAAAAAATACAGTCATAAACATAATATATAATATATAGTCAAAAACAATTAATAATACAATTAAATTTTATTTTGTTTTATGTATGTTCGGGCATAACTCCGTCATATATGGACGGATTTGCAAAATTCTATTTTTATTCGATAGAGGTTTATTCCGGAATGGTCCTCTGGTGATGAGTTTCGGAGACAGACAACGGAACTCTTCAATAAATACCAGTAAAACAACCGCGATTACTGCTATCGCATATGTATGCATTTTTTACGCAATCGCACAACATAACATCACGTCTGTACCCTATAAACACAGATGCAGTACGCAGATGTGTTCAGTGTACCATCGTACACCCTATCACATAGCAAGTAGTGTTATACGAATTTGTGCGGGGTAGATATAACTAAAAAGAGAAAAATAAAAACTTTTTTATAAAAAAAAAACAACCGAATTCCAAAAAAACACTACAAAGTGAAAAATAACTTTAATTTTGGAAGTCAGTGTCAATAACGAAAATGCGGAACCAACGACACCGACTTCCAAAATTAAAGTTATTTTTCACTTTGTAGTGTTTTTGCTGAAACTTTCGGTATGGCACAGGTTATTAAATCTTGTAAAAAATGCCTAAGTTTGTGCCGTTTCTGTTATCGATATGGAAGTAAATAATTGAGTAATTATACATAATCTGCCTGTAATGTTCCCACTGTTGGGACACAAGACCCCCCTCTCTTTGAGAGGGAGTGGCCTGTATCTACCACGCGGGCCCAGTGCGGGTTGGTAAATGTCACATGTCTTCGATTTTTTGGTTCAAAAATCAAAATCAAAATCAAAAGTCATTTATTCAAACTAGGCTGAGAATTAGCACTTTTCGAACGTCAAAATTACAAAAGACAGTCCCCCAAAACGCCCGCCCTTCACCACATCCTAGTGCTTTCGCTGGGAAGAAGAAGTGGCGCAACAAACTCCCCAGCAGCACAGCTGTCTGTTCAGTTAGAAAATACTTGACTGAATACAATACAAGGTATGCAAAGCAATTAACATTACAAGACACAGAACGCTAAATTAAATTATTTGCCATATGTCAGCTAGCAACGCCAATATACCAAGAAATACAATAAAAAACTATACGTACTCAAGCAAAAATTAATAAATGGAAATTAAATAGAAGCCTCCAGGTATAAAGGGCGTGACCGCTAACATATTTATGCAATGCTGGGTTCTGTTTACATAGCTGTCGCTTGAAGTCACAAATGATAAACTAGGACCATAGAAGGAAACTAAATAAACAAGTTATTAATAATGATAACAATAATAAAACCATGGTCAGCGGTTCTAGGATATGCTGGTTTCCTCACGAGTTTTAGTTCACCGTTTTGAGAGCAATGGTGATGAAATTATTTATACAAAGAAAAGCGCCTGTCTGGGTTCGACCTTACGACCTACGAGTACACTCGTAACTCGGGGCCGTTCCCACTCGGCCACCAACTGCTCACTAGTAGCAATTATTTGTATTGTATTTAAAATTTCATAAAATCTAGACAGATCTCTTGCGATTTTAAATACAATTAAAATCTAGATAAAGTCTAGTTAACTAAAATATTAAATCCTAGGGATTTACACATACATTTACACCCATATCAAACACACATATGACAAAAGATATTAAGTTTTCTCAAATATTTAATGCTGAGGCTCAAATCTGATAGTCTAGACCGATTTGAATCGACTCCAACAAAGGATTTTGCTGGCTTTGTTACTCATATGCCTACTGTCAGGGTTGTCAACATCATACACGGTATTTCAATATTTTTATTCTTATAAAGATCTAAACCTCATTCTTTAGGCAATCTCGGGAGATATACTCTACTTCCGAACCAAAGCGATCGGTCGCACGAATACACGATCCCCTCGTTCATCGGGAAAAAAAAAATCTGACGCGTAGAAATTTGTCGTTGGTTATCAAAAAACAAAAAAACAATCTGCTATTTTGATTAGATTCATATGCTGACTTCACGGTTATAGTTTGCGCACTGGTTATTTTTTTTTTTTTAATGTATGTTACTAATTTGTTAAGAAACCCGGAAGGCGCTATCTGTCGGCGCGACTACGCGCAAGCAAACTAGGCTGAGAATCGGCACTTTTCGAACGTCAAAATTACAAAAGACAGTCCCCCAAAACGTCTGCCCTTCACCACTTCCTAGTGCTTTCGCTGGGGAGAAGAAGTGGCGAACTACATGAATGCTACGGTCGCGTTGTCACGCGACCTATCCGACCGTTTGGTTTGATTCTTGAAGGTTATTATACATTTGGTAACTCTAAACATTCATTCACGCAGAACAGATGACCGATTGGGCTGAAAGGTTTTAGAGTGTCGACCGCAATAGGTACCTACCGGGAAGCGTTGGAAGGCCTTCCACAAGGTGGACCTATGTCCTTGTGAAGGCCGCAGGAATCTTTTTAATCCTCGGATGTTTTTAATATATGTTACAGTAATTTGACAACCCTGTTCTCTTAAACTTATAAGCCCTTGCTCAACCGTTATATTGAAAATAATTACACAGTCCTTTGAAATTCTCATTAGTAATATCAATTAATGTGAAACTTTCTTGGGATTTTACATTCATAAAAAGTTTTAGATTAAAGAGGACCTATGTTAACTAAATATATTTACTTTACTTCACCAACTTTTGGGACAAAATTGAAACGTGACGGTTCAAGTTGGTCTTGGGGTTCGAACTGCGGGGTAATTGTGTAACACACTAACTGTTGCAATTATTTTCATTTTGACAGTTCAACAACATTCATTGCGTTATTTGCGTTGTTGAGCAGACAAATTTTTCGAACATATGAAGCAATGGATTAGCAAAATCCTTCAAAATGATTCAGATTTTATAATTGTAAGCGAGCTACGCAATTAGAGTGCTGATCCTTACGAGGCAGATGGGTACCCTGGTTACCCGAAGAAGGACATATGATATTGAATTTTTATCCAACGAAGCCGCGCGGTTTTTTTTTGTGGTATCCAAGTGTACAAGCACGCTGTCGATGTATGCGTGAAGACGGGTAGCGTCAGCACATAAGACACACATACACAGACTTCAGACTACGCTATTGTCTCTGACGGTACCGACCGCCGACGACTCCTGCGCTTACACACACATTCACAGGGTTTTACACTTGGTAACCATAAATAAAGCGATTCGTGAGATAAAAAAAAAAACTGTACCTAATAATAATTTTATAAAATGCGAAAGTAATTTTCTCTGTCTGTCTGTAACCTTTTGACGCCTAAAGCGCTAAACCAATCGTTATGTTTGCCAGATAGGTAGCCTGGGACATAGAGAATATATAATTATAGATTTTTTTCTCGGTATCTCGGATATAGAGCCTCAAAGGGAGGGGCCCGTGGCTAAATAATAACAGCCGCACAGGTCGATCGATCAGGTTAAGCTACGCTTGCCGCGCTTGGTCTGTGATGGATGTTGGATGGGTGACCATCTTCACGTACCAAGACCCGTCCGTGCCTCGGAAGGCACGTTAAGCCGTTGGTCCCGACTGTCATTCGTGGATCTTTGACAGTCGTTTCTGGTAGTCAGAAGCCCGAAATTCTGACAACCAGTCTTACCTAGGGGAATCGTATTACCCAGTAACTGGGTTGTGGAGGTCAGATAGGCAGTCGCTCCCTGTAAAATACTGGTATTCAGCTGCATCCAGTTAGACTGGAAGCCGACCCCAACATAGTTGGGGAAAGGCTAGGCAGATGATGATGATGATCTCGGATGTAGAGAATTGCGTTTGTAGTAAGCATCGTTACGACAAGTAGCGATTATTTTCGGTATTATTTAGCGATCGGTAGTTTGCTACAGCGTTGTTATATTTTCTTTACTCCTGTTTCATGTCTATTGTTATATGTATATATTTACTTAGATTGGTACTTTATGTATGTTTTTATTTTATCGTGTAAATAGTACACCACAGACTACCTACAATATTTGTCTCTCCTTCCCTTTTCAATCCATCCAAAGGTTGTCTTTAAAAGATCGCTCTTAGCGATAAGACCGCCCATTGTGTCACCCTTTGTAAAATTTCTATATTTATATCTGTAATCTATATGGTGTACATAATAAAGAGTATTCTATTCTATTCTATTCTATTCTATCTATAGCGAGACTGCAGGCCCTGGGATCCGCTCTGTTGGATTCTCAGTGCTCGGCTCAACACCGAGTGTTGAAAATCCAGTGCACGATAAAATCCCGCCGCGATATTTTTACATCCGTGTGAACATGAGCTTATTATTATCATCAAACCAACCTTTTTTTCACATCTGACATCTGTCAATCAGGACGACACTCCAAAATTTTCCGTTTTTACAATTTTAATGCTTTTATTTTTTAAAATTAATTGTATCTCAAAAAATCGCAAAGAATGTGCGCGATTTGGATGGAGTAATGGCACTATTGAGCTAACGCTGTGTGAGCGTGCGTGTTCCATCACCGCCCGTTCGATGTCCACCACGCACAGGATGGATGGGAAGCAGCACATTAAGAATTTTTTGCTCCGTTGGTGTAATTGCTATATGGCGTTCCAGTAGGAGGATAAATAAATAAATAAATAAATAAAACCAGTCATATGAGATATTTTGATGTTCTCTCTAAAGTTGGCAGTGCTGCCGGAAATTATATGCTAAGGAAATAAAGTAGGTTCTGCTGAGATTTCTATAGCTAATCTACTTCTAGCCGTGCATTGTAGGGTAGGGACCAATTTTTCTACTTTCTGTCCTTGTCCCACTAGGGGTCTAGGTTAGGGTCGGAGCAACAGCTTTCTTCGTCCTTTTTCTCCTGTCAGCTGTCATTTTAGCATTCACACCTTTTTCGTTCATATTATCCCTTACGTAATCCATCCATCTTTTCTTTGGTCGTCCTCTCCCTCTCCATCCATCAACATTTATATTCATCACTCTTTTACTTATGTGGCGGCATTTACATCGTGACATGCAAACTACGCATCACACTGACGTCACGCAAAATCCTGCATCGCGCAAGCAGAGTTTACCGTGCAACTAGCATATATGTGGGATTAGCTCATTTTTTAAAAAATAAAACTGCTGATTTCTTCTTATTTATTGTATTTTATTTTCCGTTTTTTTTCTAACGTCTTTCATCCATTCTCTTCAACCTTCGTTTCCTTACTGCTACATCTAACTTATTAAACAATCATTCACTATCTCTTTCACTCCTTGACAATTTCATACATTCATCTCTGTTACTCGTTTTTGCTTCACATCTGTCATTCATCTTCACATCTCAATTCACTATCCTGTCATAACGTTCCGTTCCTGCATATATACAACGTTCCGACACCAATCTTCCACCAGAGTCAACGCTCTTCTATTCGGAGGATCCTCCCTTGAGATGGAGAATGAGTGAACTTTGCACCCTGTTTCTCATAACTCTATACTTATATATGTTTCATGCCTCCTTATTGCGTGCTTATAGCAAAACAGTCCACCAATTAGAAGGCATATTGTATGCTCAGATCAGCAATAATAATATACTCGTAACAGACAAAACAAATACCTACTCTGGTCCACAAAATTCTGATTCCTATTCTAATCCCTACATTAAAACTAAACACCACCAGCACACAATAAACTAAACCAAAATGGTGTACGATACACGATACACAGAACATTCGCACATATCTAAATGTTGCCACCCACAAATTGCGACCCGAATTCATCCCAGCGAATGGGTAAATATGGCACTATTAACAAAGTCGCTTCATTTCGATGCAGGCATTTGAGTAGTACAGAGATAAATTGCAGAAGGTTAATTTCGATAAACTTATGGTAGAACGAAAAAGAGGACAGCAACAGCCGCTCTATTCTGTAAAAATCCCACCGCGGAAACTTAGATGTAGTGAGCTAAAAGTGAGTTGTGAATAGCATCAGGTAGAATGACAGCTCACTTCACCTAAGTCTTCACGGTGAGCTGTTTACAAAATTAGTAGACAGTTCACGCACACTTTATGCAGTGCAGTGTGTTTGCGGTTCATAGCACATAACTATGTAGTCACCATCATTATACACACCTCTGCCTTACCTTTCGGGAATTACAGGCGTGATGTTATGTTTTCATCATTATTGTGTGCCTATAATAGGTCAACACTGGACATCATCATCATCATCATCATCATCATCATCATCATCATCATCAGCAGCCTTTAGGCGTTCATTGCTGGATATTGGCCTCACACGCCATTTAACTCGGTCTCCGGGTAGCCTAAGTCGTCCTACCATACATTTGATCTGATTCGTTGTCTCCAGTCAAGAACACTTCATGACACAGTTTTTTTTAAACCAGAATAAAATGGAACTCTTACTGAATTTTTACATTCTAAACTGCCAAGCTTACATGATACATTTATGGTTTTCTTATGTTAGTAGATTGTACAAACACTTTACACGTCAAACATATATTTATAAAATACTAGATGAGATCGGCGTTTCCTATCTGACTACTCTGAACTTCTTAAATGAACATTCTATGAAATGCAGCTGGATTTGAGTAGCCGAGAATCTAGCTTATTTTTTTTTAAAACACTTTATATTTCGGGAATTATACCAAGTTGTACTTCTACACTTTGCTTTTTAGCGGCAGTTGTGTTAACTTTTGCACTTTATGCTCTCCCTGCGGGTTAGTTATTAAGGTCAGAATACATTATTGGTGATTTCATTAGAAACTGAATTTTAATTCGGTTACTGTGGGCCCCGTCCCTATAGTTTTTGTGCCGTTCATTTTAAAGTTTGTGAACGTGTGCTAGATTTTTAGGTTATTTGAAGTTTAAATGGCTGTGTTCCTGGAATAGTGACTTTCAATTGTTTCCCTGAGACCTTTTGTTTTTGGAAAATAATAATTGTCGAACTAGTCTAGAGGACGCTAGTGCTATGAATAAGGGCCGATACCTATAATTAACGGACTGCTATAGGTTAAAATTATATAGTTATTCGTTTCACCACTGGACTCAGCTTTCGTGATCATATAGTTAAGATATGCAAAAAAGCATATAGAAACCTAGGATTTGTGCTTAAAATGGTTAAAGGCTTCACACATATTAAAGCTATAATGGCATTATATAATGCTTTAGTAAGAAGCCAACTAGAATGTAATGCAGTTATCTGGGCACCACATGAAAGTAAGTAGGTACACGGAGAGAAAATTCTTAGAAAATTTACCGTGCTCGTCACTATAAAGTGATTGCAAGTGACATCTACAGAAAATTTTCTGGGAAAAATTCACTATTACTCCAATAAATTTTACTATACAGCATAGAATTTTTTACCGTGCTAGCATGATAATTTTTCCATTACCACTCAAATGTACTCAGATTATGAGACAGCACAGTAATTTTTCTAAGATTTTTCTCCCCGTGTACGAGTCGCGTTGCACGAGTCTCATGTTATAGCGAGTACAAAATAAATTTATTAGGTACAAAATATGAGGGAATACGGGGTATATCCATTTTATCCTTTAATGTATCCAACTCTATTTGTCTTGGGTATGGTCAGATATAATGAATTGAGGGTCAGGAGACAACTCACACTCGTGACCTATATCTTTAAGGTAATTAGAGGGAAGATACACAATGCGGATATATTGCGAAGGGAGGAGCTTGTCGTGCCAGACGGGTATGTGGGTCGGCGTCGTCAGCCGCGGTTGCTGGCGGAACCGCGCGCGAACTAACTTGCTGCGCGAGGCGCCGCTCACGAGCGCACTCCGCACTCTCAACCTCATTGCTGAGGACTTGGACATATTCTGTTGCGCTTTGGGTGAATTTACAAGAACAGCTACCTATATTTTCTATGTTAAAATATAGTGGATATATTTAAATTTTAAAATGATTTTCTTAAATTATCGGCGTTGGGTGCATTCTTTTTGAAGCCGCTTGTCTTTCGAAAAAGTCCTCATCTAAAAATTTCCATCTCTCTGTCTTTCGTGATTACGTAACACACTAACAGTAGTATTGGCTTGTATTTTGACAGTTCAACAATATTCATTGCGTTATTTACGATTGCATTGATTCCGATTGTGATAGTGTGTTACGCAATTAACGCTGTAATGTGGATATACTTTACATCGCTGCCTTTTTTTTTTTTTTTTTGTTTCGGGGTGGAAAATCCTCATGGATGTCCGCCGCCCTGGGGCGGGCGGCGGGGTCTGTCAGACTCTTACTGACTAAAAACCACCCCGGTGTTCCCTCTCTCACCTACGCTGGGGATCCCGGGAACGAACGATACTTCCGCAACCCCCGGCTGGTGCTGGCCCGCGCCTGCGGGCCTCCTCGTGTCAGGGGGGGGAGTGAGGTGTTAAACTCCCCCCGCGACGTCTAAGAGGGGCGCGCGTGGAACACTACGCGCCGCCGCCTCGGGTCCTGATGTGTGGGGGGCGACGGACGTCCCCAAGTCCGTCGCCCCTGGACCCATTTAGGGGGGCTGGAAGAGGGCGTTATCCGCCCTCCGCCGACGCCCGGTGCGCCTGCTGCGGGCCGGGTGAGGGGACGAGATCTCCCTCTCCCTTTCCGCAGCCTCCTTCTGCGAGACGACTGTTTCACAGAAGGAAACCACCGCGTTACATCGCTGCCTAACCTAACCTCCCCGGAGAATATAGACGTAATGTTTATTATCTTTAAAATATATATACAACATTATTTTTGGGCAACATTATTTTAGGGTATGGGAAACCTGAAACACGTGTGTATTTTCATGTGAAAAATCTATGTAAAAAATTTCAACACTGTATCTTATAGGTATTATAGGTACTTAATGTCGCTCGGTGTCCAACTTGTTAGCTTTTTTAAATATTTTTGGGACAAAATATAACAAGGTGTAAAAATTGTTGGAATCGATTCAGTTATTTATTCTAAACAGACTATATTCAGGTTTGCAATATACTCAAAATAATGTTGTATATAAATATTGGGGTCGGCTTCCAGTCTTATCGGATGCAGCTGAATACCAGTATTTTACATGGAACGGTGGTTTTTTTTTTGCATATAACCTATATCTACTTATTTTCTTATTTACAAAATAATACGCATTTTTATGGATAACAAGTTTTTCGTTCATACATACATCAAAATACTTATCACATGTTTTCTTTTTTATTTCAGGTAAGTTCAGCGGCACAATATCAACTGAAGCCTGAAGGCCTGAAGGTTTATTTGAAAACATAATATATTATAGCTATTTATTACCTTTCTACCCTTTGGAATAATAGGTTTCTAGTTAAATAGGTCGTAATAAATGGTTGTGGAAAGTCGAAAGGTTTATAATATAAGTACGTGTTTATATTAGTTAACGTTAAAAAGAGTGGGATTCTTTCTTTGAAAATACATATGTGTTTTTAGGGTAGAAGGACTTTGTTCTAGACTGAGAATTTAATTTTGTGACATTCTAACAAAGTCAGTCATTTCTGTGAATGTCACAAAATTCTCATACACAAATATTCATGAAAGGAACAATTATCATATCATCATCATACAAAAGTCATATACTGTAGTACTCATTCTCAGTGAAAAACTGCACTTTTTGAACGTCAAAATTACATAAGACAAACTAAAACCGCCCGCCCTTCACCACTTCCTAGTGCTTTCGCTGGGAAGAAGAAGTGGCGCAACAAACTCCCCAGCAGCACAGCTGTCTGTTTAGTAAGAACAACATGACTGGACAGGTACACTCAATCTATGTGGTTTTATCCTCAAAATACCACCTCAGGCACCAATCCATGTAGATTGGTGTCTGAAATAGTCTTCGCATGATCTGACCAAGATTATGTCTGGACTTTAAAAGAGACTCTGAGCTCTGAAGGCCGAATCCAACTCAGACAAAGAACAAATGATCGTGCTCATCACACAAACATTTGTCCTAGGTGGGAATCGAACCCACGACCTTGGGCATAGCAGTCAGGGCCACTGACCACTAGACCAACAGGCCTGTCTGTGGGGCTGTCTTTAGCGCGAAATGAAAGCGAATTTAACCGCTCAGCCACGGGGCTAACAAAGCATTGTATACGTATTTATTAAAAAGATTTTCTCTTTAATATGTGTCACTAAAATGGGGCTTCAAAGGATTTAATTTTTACCCCAATCCTGACAGCTAATAATATTGGAATACGGATCAGCTCCCCGATTGAAAACCTCAAATTCATTATTATCTTATGTACCGTTCGCTTTGACGCAGTTGCTTTAAATTAATATATTTCAACTCTTTTACAATCTAATATATTTGATCGTATCGACTGTCGACTTTTTGTAATTTTATTGATGTTGGATCAAAATTGAATGGTAAAATTTATTTATAGAAACAGAGTATTAATGCAGAGCCGTGTTGAATTAGTTGGTGAAACTTTACAAATGCGATGAGTATATGTCTATTAAAAAGATTCGAGCTAATCTGTTTAAAGAAGCCATATACATCTACCATGATTCAACCAAGTCAAAAAAAGATCACATAATAAATAATCATTATAAACACATTTATTTTCAGGTAACAAAGACCCATAGATAAATACCTTAATTTAAGTATACATATAACAATATAACAATTGTGTTACTAAATAAAACTTAAAAACTATGTTAGTATCACTTAGTTGCACTAAGTCGTTGTGCGCTCCGGTGGCACTTGTCGGCGAAAGCGTCGGAATACCACATCCTGTGGCCAAAAGCTTTCTTCCATCACCTGATGCAGGTAGCAGGTTGGTATGCGCAACACAAACGCCTTAAAGTTTACGTTGCGATGCGACTCCAGCAGCTGCACTCTCGGCACGTACTTCAGCCTTTGGTGCACGTACTTCCCGATGTCTTCCGCGTATATGTCCTTCTAATCACAAAATCAGCTCATTTAAAGTAATTTTAGTTTTAACCTGCTCCTTCGAAAACAACTGTAATTTAGACACTAGAGTAAGCCTTAAATCCTCAAAAAAACTCAGCTTAAATCGGGACTGTTGGCTTAGCTTTAGTTAAAAGTGGTCGAACGACCTATTTAACAGAAACTACAACAAAAATAGTTTTTAACTGAAAATATGTGGAAATACTTAGGCATCTAGCCAAGTGTACTACTAATCGGCACTTGGCTCCGTTTTCACTGTTTAAATCTCGGCTAAGTTACAGTAATAAAGTGAAAATACATTGTTCTGGAACACTGGTACCCTATTTTCTATAGAACATTATACTTTTTCTTGGCACGTGTGTCTGTTTTCTAGACCTCAGACTCTGGAAATAATTGTAACTTTTTGTAATACCTTTTTATTTTAAACTAGCTGCGCTCCGCTGTTTCACACGCATAAGTGTCGATTCCGTGGGAATATCGGGATGAAAAGTATCCTATGCGCTAATCCCGGTTATAAACTATCTGTGTACCAAATTTCATCCAAATCCGTTCAGCCGTTTGAGCGTGAAGAAGTAACAAACATACACACTCACAAACTTTCGCCACTATAATATAAGTGTGATTAACCTACACTGTCCGACTGTCAAAGTCAAATAATTTATTTCAAATAGGCATATTAAAGGCACTTTTGAACGTCAAAATTTACGAAAAAATAGAATTATTGCTAGTCGCCCCTTCCAAAACGTATGGAGAAGAATGGGAAAGAAACTTCACCGTTACTCTTTTAAAATGCTTAACAATATTTTGTATACATCTATACTAATATTATAAAGAGGAAAGATTTGATTGTGTGTTTGTATTGAATAGGCTCCGAAACTACTGGACCGATTTGAAAAATTGTTTTACCATTAGAAGCCGACATTATCCCTGATGAACATAGGCTACTTTTTACGCGGGAAAATGCTTCATTCCTACGGGAAAACGGGTAATAGGATTTAAACGGCGAGAATTCCGAATTCTACGCGAAGTTGCGAGCGGATGCTAGTTCATTATATAATTATATGTGATGTCGATGCTGAGGAAAGGCATCTTCCAAATCCTTCCAGGCATCCTTTTCTGCGGTTTTCTCGATTCAACCCTTGCGGTACGCGTCTAGGTCGTCTCGCCACCTCTTCCTGGACCGGCCTCGGCGACGCCGTCCATCCTCAGGCACCCACCGTGTGGAGACTGTAATATTAGGTCATCCCACTTCCAGTGTCATATGTTTTATTTCCAATATTTATGTATTGCGCAATAGTATGCAATAGTTAATACATGTGTTGTCTTGTACAATCATGTTAGTTTAATTTGGTGTGTTGTATTGTCAAGACGTGCATTGATTTAAAATGGAAGATTTAAAAAAATCTATTAATGTAGTGGAGCAACGTATATTTCTAAAGTTTTGTGCTTTACTCAACTACTCTGGAGGAGTTGCGCACGACTTACTGGTAAAGTGTGTTGGTCGTAACGCCTTAAATAAAAGAACCGTACAGCGATGGCTTGAAATGTACAAACAAGGAAGAACCACAGCTGAAGATGAGCCGCGAGCACCTCGATCATCGACTAGATTAGAAGCAAGGGACAAAATCAAGGAAGAACTTCGTCAGTCACGTAGGGTCAGTGTCAGTGATCTCTCCACTCAACTTAACATTCCTCATTCCACTATACATAGAGTACTCACGGAGGATTTATGTCTGGTCAATAAAAGTGCAGTGTGGGTGCCCCACACTCTGAACACGGATCAGAAGGAGTTTCGTTATGAATCTGCGCGTAGCCATTTATCGTGGTATCGCCGTAAGAAAAATATACTTAATAGATTCATATGCCTTGATGAAACTTGGGTCGAATTTTATATTCCTCGTCAAAGACATCAGTCACGATGTTGGGTGGAACCGGGCACTTCAGCTGAACATTTACCACGTGCAGAGCTACATGAACGAAAAATACTACTAATAGTAGCTATGGATGTCAGAGGCATTGCTTTTTGGAGAACTTATGATGAAAATACAGTTGTATTTATGACAATACAAATACAGTTGTAGTCATAGTTATGACTGGAGAGCGATATAAGTCATTTTTAGTAGAAAATATTCTTATTTGGGCAGACGAACATCATATAACGAGTCCTATAATTTTACATGATAACGCCAGACCGCACAAATCAAAAATATTTCACAATTTAATTGAAGATAAAGAATGGACTGAAATTATTCAGCCGCCATATTCCCCGGATATGAATCCTTGTTATTTCAATTGTTTTGGCCATGTGAAGAGGAAATTGTCGAGTACTCGATACAATAGCAAAAAGGAGTTAGATATTAAACTAAAGAGCATTATTGATGAATTAAATGAAAGTGGTACTTTAAATGGTGTTCAAGATTTGCCAGCAGTCTGGGAGCGAGTGATTAATAGTGGTGGAGATTATTGATTAGTGTCACAAGGTTATATAGTATAGTAGTCAGTTTTTGTAAAATAATAATAATAAAAAAATATGACACTGGAAGTGGGATGGCCTAATATTTACACTTTTTTTTTTTTTTAAGTAACTCGATCTGCCTAGGCTTTTCCCGACTATATTGGGGTCGAATTCCAGACTAACCGAGGGGCCTGTTCTTTAAGCCCTTCTAAGAAATTACGGGTCCATCCGAATAGTTCGGTACTTCGGAATGAGCCCTACTCCCGATTAATTACCTTTTTGGTCGGGTAAATGCCGATCGGTAAAACCCAGTAACAATTTACCCGACCTGGGAATCGAACCCAGGACTTCATGCTCAACAGTAACGCTTGCGACCACTACACCAACAATAACATGAATCTTCTCTATGTCTTTACAACACATACGTATATGTATATACAACGTGTAACGTTAAATGCGCAAAACCTCAGACACCCCAACTGATTTTTAATTCAATTGATCTATTTCAGAGAGAAAATAAGTCATTAAAAAAATTGTCAAGGTTTTATGTGCTGTTTTAGTTTTACTGGCCATTCTGATCGTTTCTTGCGTCTGCGACGACGCTTTATCAATGGAGGAGTCGTCCCCGTGCCGCTGCGCCGCGCTGACATTGGGTTGCTTGACCTAGTAATAAATAGACACGGCAACGTTTTTTATGAAGATTTTTTGAAAAATGTGACCTATATTAAAAAGTGGTTCAATTAATTCTACTCGTTATTCTGATCAAACTATTTTCAGGTTTTGCGCATTTAACGTTACACGTAGTATACGTATGTGTTGTAAAGACATACTTACTTTTAAAGTAATTACGACGTTCTGCGGTTTGGCAATCTCGAACGTACTCCATTTTCATTGAGTAGGAAACGGCATGGACGAGTCTCGTGTGGTTTTATCAAAAGTTGGTTGCGCGAGAAACTTGGACAAAGAAGTTTATTATGAAGAGGAGTCAATTAGAAAGTGTTCTGCCTTGTGCTGGCCCGACAGGATCCACAATGATGATCAGCCGAATGATTTTGAAAAAGCTCGCTGTGAGTACTTAGGTGAACTGTCAATAGTGTTAATTCTTACTATCAGGTAAAATGACAGCTCACTTCACTTATGTTTTCATTGTGAGCTTTTATCAGAACAGACCGGCTGGTCTCATAATCTGCCTAGCATTTTCACAACTATGTGGAGGTCGGCTTCCAGTCTAACCGGATGCAGCTGAGTACCAGTATTTTACATGGAGTCTGCCTATCTGACCTCCACAACCCAGTTACTGGGTAGTAGGATGGTAAAACTGGTTGTCAGACTGTCGGGCTTCTGACTACCCGTTAGGACTGTCAAAGATCCACGAATGACAGCCGAGACCAACGGCTTAACGTGCTTTCCGAGGCAAGGAGGGGTCTCGGTGTTAGAAGATGGTCACCCATCCACAGACCAACCGCGGCAAGCGTAGCTTGACCTGATCTATTGATCCGTGCGGCTGTTATTATTTAGCCACTAGTCCCCCTTCGGCTGATCTGTTATGTAAAAATCTCACCGTGCAAACTTATGTAAAAGAGTAACAAGCACACATCCATCCTCACAAACTTTCACGTTTATAATATTAGTATCGACATAGCTTGCAGAGTAAGCAAACTGAAGTGGCAGTGGGCTGGCCATGTCTGTCGAAGGGCCGATGGCTGGTGGAGCAGACGAGTCCTACAGTGGAGACCGCGTATCGGTAAGCGTAGTGTGGGACGCCCCCCAGCTAGATGGACGGACGACCTAAAGAAGGTGGCTGGGGTAGACTGGATGCGGAAGGCGGAGGACAGGGTGTTGTGACGCAGTCTGGGAGAGGCCTATGTCCAGCAGTGGACTGCGATAGGCTGAGTTGAATATTAGTAGGAAGTAGGATTGTATTGATTGATTAAAATCTGAAATTTACGCTTTTTAATGAAAAAAAAATTAGGAAGAAATATTTCCGTCTGTGATAAATAGAGAGTTCTTATGATCTACGTAGCTACGTTTAGCTCAAACAAATATTTCTAAGGAATAGTCTTAGTGAACTGTAAGGAACTCGTCCGGATCTTATAACATTTCTTTATTTAATTATTATTTTGTGACTAGCTTTCAAATTAATTTTATACTCCGTGATATACAGGTGGTATTGTTTTTGTAGCAGCTTTAATGTTTTTTGCCAAGTTGGCATAAGGGCTGCCTTTAGCTGCGTGCCTCGGAAAGCACGTTAAGCTGTTGGTCCTGGCTTTCATTCCTAGATCTTGCTGAAAGAGCTGGACTGTTTTTTGGCCAAATAATCAGCATTGTCATACAACGTGGCAATGCTGCCAGCCTTTTGGGCACGTTTCTTATTGACAGCGATGCGGAAGAATTTTTTGATGCCCTTTGATTATTTCCCCTCTTTTTTATAGGTATGTACAAGACATTTTATTATTATAGAAATTCAATTTTGTACTGCGTCCTTCCTGTGTCTAGATTATACGTTTTGTATCAATAGCCACGCTTTATTTTTTTTAAATATTTTTTTTCAAAACTTACACACAACGCCATCTAGTCCCAAACTAAGCAGAGCTTGTGCTATGAGTACTAGACAACTGATAAACATACATATATATTTCTAAATACATACATATTATAGATAAATTACACCCAGACAAAGAACAAATGATCGTGCTCATCACACAAACATTTGTCCTGGGTGGGAATCGTATAGTAGTCAAGGCCACTGACCACTAGACCAACAGGCCTGCCAAATTATCTTATCATTAACGTTATTTCTCTAATCAATAACTCACGCATGTAAGGCCACATCAAAACCTACAATATTATTATTATTAAAATGAATAAATGAACACCCTGTGTTTAACTTTAATCAAAGGCTGGCTGTCGACCTTATTACCAAAGCGCCAACTTTGTCTTCAACAAGAGTTTTAATTTCATTACTTATATTAATGTTCAGTTTCATCTCACTTCTCTGTTTGAAAAGTCCAAGAGAAGATAATCTCGGTCCAATAAGAAATTTTTAATTATTTTATTTACAACTAGAGGCCCGCCCCAACTTCGCACGGGTGCGATGATAAATGATAAATGATTTATTTTCTGTAAGTAGGTTTGTTGTACAAACACTTTTACATGTCAATCATATTTTTTTTTAAACTAGATGAGGTCGGCGTTTCCTATCTGACTACTCTGAGAAGAAAGGCCGAAACAAACTCAGAGGTCACAGTCTCTTTTAAAGTCCAGACATAATCTTGGTCAGATCATGTGAAGACCATGTAGATTGGTGTCTGAAATGGTCTTTTGAGTAAAGAACCACACAGATTGAGCGGACCTGTCCAGTCAGTGCACGCATTTGTCAAAAATCGTGCAGCTCAACTCAGAACTTGAGGAGCCTTACGATTCGACGAACAATACCAATGAAAGGACATTTGGGTAGGCCGCATAAATTACTCAAACTGCCAGAGCATGATTAAAACTAACTAAGAAATGTGTTTTTTTTTTTTCGAATTTCCGAATTTTTATTTCGTACAAACCTTGTCATGGCAATACTGAATACAACAAAAAGGAAATATCCAATTTGGTGCAGTCATTCGGAAGTTTAAATGCGCGTACAGACATTTCGGCGACTTTGTTTTATACTATGTGAGGATGAGACATTTCGTGCTACTTTGTTAACGTCGTCGTAATTATTTTTGGAACGAAATTCTACAGGTTGAAATTGAAAACATGCGACAAATCGAAATGAGAGATTGTACTCATCATTGTGAACAACTTTTACTATGAGATAAAAACTGAAATCGCGAAAAAAAAATCAGCTGTTCCCTACATTTATGTTCGCATAACTCGTCAAAATGTAGGAAACAGCTGATTTTTTTTCGCAATATCAGGTTTGGTCCCATGGTAAAAGTTGTTCATAATGATGAGTACAATCTCCCATTTCGATTTGTCGCATGTTTTCAATTTCACCCTGTATAACGCGGTTTTTTGTATGAGTAAACTTGTAGAAATCATCACGTGACAAAAAACGTTATGCCCCTCCATGCGACTTTTTCTTTTCATTTCATTTCATTTATTTTTTTTTGAAAAATGGGTGATTACAGGTGTTTTTTCTGAGAAAGAGAGAGATAGTATTCATAGTTTTCGAGGGTTCTGAAGCCAATAGTGAGGTCAAAATAAAATCTAAGACGGCGGCTCCGAAGAGTATAAATTTTTTCATCATGGGTGTCGTTTTCATGGTGTTCGAAGATGCTGGTGTCAATAATGGGGTCAGAATGAAAAACCAATATTGCGGCTGCGATTCAGATTCATTCAACGGCTTCAACATCCTTAAAAAACAAGAAAACTATGTCTCTCTCTTTCTATTATATATAATAAAAAACCGCATGGAGGGGGCATAACACTATTTTCGTTACGTGACGACTTCTAAAAATTTACTCCTACCGCAAGTTGCGTTGAAGAACTTCGTACTAAAAAGATGGCTATAAAATTATGATACACGTTATAAGCTGCTTACAAACAGGAACAATGCCAAAATTACAACAATAATTACACATCAAAAACCCCAATAAAACGCCATAAAACAATACCAAACGAAATCACTGTTAAACCCGTAAACCCATGTCTTGAAACCCCATAATAGTATCATAAAATCAGTAGGCCTTATCGACCGCCATCTTGTAATAAAATGCGGCCAAGTGCGAGTTGGATTTTACACGAAGGGTTCCGTACAACCGTACAATATTTAACAATAAAGGTTTTAAACGTCGAAAAAACACGTTTCTTGTGTGGAGAATTAAATTTTTACTGTATTTAATTTTTATTTATAACGACCTGGCCAAGACACACTCTGCCTTAGTACTCGTAATAGGGTCCCGCTGGCACCCTCTGTAATTTAGCGTGGATAGATTTTGTCATTTCATTTTAATGAAATTTAATTGTTACATAAGTGTAATTTTAAATACCAACTTTATTGATATTTATTTTGTTATTTTCCACGTTATTTTTTTGTTGTATTTTAATGTTTATTTTGAAAAATTCGTTTACTTTCAAAAATTCGCAAAGAATATGCGAAATATGGATGGAGTGATCAAGTCGAGTCAAAGTGTTCGAAGTCCACCACGCACAGGATGGGTGCAAAGCAGCACATGACGTAATTTTTGCTCCGTTGGTGTAATTGCTGTATGGCGTTCCAGTGCGATAATAAATAAATAAATTTTGTACGCCATCAACGATAAAACATAGTGTACATACATATTTTACAGTACCTGTCGGTCGATTCTGGAAAAATCTCACCGTGATAACTAAGGTGAAGTGAGCTAGAGTGAGCAGTGAGTCATGCTGATGCTGATGAGGATTGACACTATTGACGACTCACTCCACGCTAACTTCCCCCAAGTTTTCACGGTGAGATGGTTACAGAATCGTACGGCTGTTTTTACACCCACCTATGTTTTACAAATAAAAACTTTGACTTTGACCCTTTGGATACGGAACCCTAAAAACCAATAGAAACACTTCATTTGGCCTCTTACCATGATAGGACCGTCGGCGCTAGTTTATGGGAGAATTGTAACATAAAACGGTATGGTTTGGACTTAATGGGGGTTCTCGATCGGTAGTCAAATGATCTGGTGGAATATATAAAGTGGTGTAACAAAGGATTTTTATGTTGTTAGTTCTGGTTGGGATACTTTAAATACGGTATTATTTTAACTAGGGAATCGCTTATGCCGATTTTTTTAACGAATCTCAAAATGAAAATAAATGCTAATATTTGTACGGTTGTGTGTATGTGTATATTGTACTTAGAATAATTTCAACAGCAAAACGTTCTAAAAGATATTTGTACATTTTAGAATCTTTACCTACATTTCGCAAAAAATAAAAATTCTCATAAGTAATACAATCTTCCAGCATTAGAAGAATTCTATTTTATTTAATAGAGAATCGCCAATTAAAAAAAATTACATATGAATTGAAAACCTCATCCTTTATTAATTCGGTTAAAAATTAGTTATTAACGGATCTCAAAACGAAAATAAAAACGACGACTAAGATTTTTACAGCAGCATGATCCACAAAGATAAATATTTTTATTATTAGCAAAACAATTTACAAAAAAAAAAAAATCATGTCTCATTTTGAATGACCCCTTTTGGATACGCTTTACATACCTTTTATAAAAAATATGCAAACGTTATGTAATAAAAATTAACAAAATAAAATCTACCAACACTAGTAAAATCCCTAACAATATCACAATCCAAGCTTAACACTAACAAAAGCTTTCGAAATCGATACCAATAGTTACTCGATAACAGGGCCATTAAATGAGACGGGAATTTACTACCACGCCCTAACCAACCCCTATTTATTCAAACTACCTGTAATCGAGTCCAATTTAAAGGAATTCGAATCGATTTTGAAATATTACCGAGATACGACCGTATCGATTTTATTTTGTCACTTTGTTGTGTTAATAGAGTTGTATGGGCTTAGAGGTGTGAATTATTGGTTTTCATTTTTTATTGGTTTAAGTCCCTCAGACGCTTGTTTATTTAATATTGTCCTTCATTTATTATAACAGGTTTGCCGTTTTTAAAACCCATTCATAAGTCTAATCCCATTCTGTCAAAAATACCTCTGATTTCCCTACATTTATGACAAGTTTTTGACATTGATTGTCGCTGAGGTAAGTTTGCGACTAGATTTTGAACATTTTTAATTACGGGAACTGCCGGTCGGTTCTGGAAAAATCTCACCGTGATAACTAAGGTGAAGTGAGCTTAGAGTGAGCTGTGAGTCATACTGATGCTATGGATTGACACTATTGACGACTCACTCCGCGCTCACTTCACCCAAGTTTTCACGGTGAGATGGTAACAGAATCGCACGGCTGGTCTTCAGAATTCATAATTCAGAATTCATAATTCATAAAGTCTGGCCGTCGAGAGAATGCATTCTTGACACCGGTCAGTGTGACATTTCTAGTAGCTAATAAAGATCAAATTCGCAAAACACGTATTCGTTTGTATGGAATAGACAGGTGTCAAGAAGACGTTCTCTCGTCGGCCACACTGTAAGTACTCGTATAATGGTACGATGCCGTCGTATAACGACAATTATATCGCCTCGTATCGATTTTGGCACTTGTTATGAGCTATGTATAGGATTTAAGTTTCAGATGCATGCACATTTAGAACTAGGTCATCATCTGCCTAGACTTTTCCCAACTATGTTGGGGTCGGCTTCCAGTCTAATCAGATGCAGCCGGATCAGTCGCGTTACAAAAAGTATCTCACGACAAGTCTGTACACCTAGACCCATGCTTCGCAAAATTCTAATTAGGTCTGTGTGTTATTTTTCTAATAACAAGCTCTTCCAGCGTTGACTGTACCATTATGTAGAACATCTGTAACGCGACTGATCCGGGAAAAAATCACCTTCAAGAATACAATACGGCCATAAACGGACGATTCGCGTAGCGGACGTAATGCGACTCTCTTACATTGGACTTAAACAAAACTGTTGAAACGTGGGTTACCGTAGGTATACTTCTGCTTAACCCTACGGGCAGACAAGGCGTGATATTATGTAATCAGTCAATTTACTTAAGAACCTACCCACCTTAAAAAGATAAATTAAATTAAAAGTACTCTGTCAATTGGAAATTAATGTAGCTGTGGTAGAGATCGTGATGAAATACCAAATCAGCGAAACATACACAAATAAATCTCATTTGAGTCTGTTTGTTCGATTTAATCTGCAATACTGAGTGGTAGGGAGACCACGGTGCGTTGAAAACTATCGGACTAGTTAGTACGAGCCTTATCAGAATACCAGCGTAGCGGTAGGTATTTCTTTTTTAAATATTGCAGCATTATGCTGAGATAGGAGCCTTTTGAGGTCGCACAGGTCTTAACAACATCCAGTCTTTCTAAAACTCGAAACTCTAAAGTTTCTAATATAAATCAATCATGATTCGAAAAACACGTGGCGCCATCTATTATCATAATTACGTTATTGTTGTTTTCCTCGGAAACAGCACTTTTTTTCGGGATGAAAGGCACCCTATGTCCGTTTCTGTACACCTGACAACGTATATGCAAAATTTCAGGATTATCGGTTCAGTGGTTTAGGCGCGAAAAGGTAACAAACAAACTTACTTTCGCATTTATAATATTATTAGGATATATAAGTCGGAATTCGCTTAATTATCTGGGTGAGAAGAGGCCTTTGCCCTGAAATAGGACAATAATAGGCTAGATAACATCCTTCAAAACAGCTGGTTCTAATTGATTGATTCCAAAATAATGTCCTAAGGATTATCTCCCCCACAGTCACCCTATTCTCAATAGCTGCGGGCAACCGATCAAAACCGATTTGTTTATCTATTTGTCGCTTGAAATTGATATTGATGTGATAACTACTACCCGGTTTACTACCCAAGTACCCACATGGTTACACAGCTTATTTGTTTTCATCTGAATAGGTTAAAGTAAGCCGAATTTTCTCGTTAATTTTTTCATGCACTGTGCTTTGGTGTAATTGAAAGTATACAGGGTCATTTTTCCTGCAAAACTTCACAGACGTCCTGTCACGTCCTGTGTGTTTGCCTTTCTGTTCTGTCCGGTCGGGTTTGGATTTCTGTTGACCAGGGTTATTGATCCCGTAGTAGTCACTACGGGACCAACTACAGACAACTTGCTGTTTGTTTAGAAAATCACTTTTCTTTTGTTTTATCGTGTACCTGTGACGGGATCGAGGTTTAAATACGATAAAACAAAAAAATAATATTTTCGCCAGTGAGCCTATGAAGTTTCGCCAGTAATTTAAATGTATTATAAATTCAATTTTGAATTTTATGGAACGTTATAACAGGATAGTGAATTGAGATGTGAAGACGAATGACAGATGTGAAGCATAAACGAGTGACAGAGATGAATGTATGAAATAGTCAAGTAGTGAAAGAGATAGTGAATGAATGTTTAATAAGTCAGATGTAGCAGAAAAACAAACGAAGGTGTGGAAGAGAATTGGGTAAAAGACGTTAGAAAAAAGACGGAAAATAAAATACAATAATTAAGAAGAAATCAGCGGTTTAATTCAAGAAAAATTGAGCTAATCCCACATTTATGTTTCAACCGTTTGGGGTTGAAACACTGGGGCCTTGGGGTCCGAGTGCTCATCAAATATTTCGGGACATCGCCAAGCGGTTGGTTGATTCTTCACGTGACCAGAGGGCTGGCCTATTTTTGGCCAAAGAATCAGCATTGCCATCCAACGTGGTAATGCTGCCAGCCTTTTGGGCACTTACCCCATTGACAGCGATGCGGACGAGTTTTTTGATACCCAATGAGCTCCTGCCTTTTTCTTTATATTTTTTTTTGTTTTTGTTATATACTTGTATGTAATATTTTTATATTTTTTAGTATTAATTAGGTATTAGTTGTTATTTGCTTAGTTATTCTTGTAATTTAAATTGACTAGTAAAATATCTAAAAGTAGGCTAGTATAAAGTGATCTAATCTACACCAAGCCTATCTCTGAAACTGCTGAAAGAAATTTCTTAAAAAAAAAAGTTTTTTTTTTATTATTTGGGCTTTATTTTCTTTCGCAGATAAATAATAAATTAAGCTTATCCTTTTCACCCAGCATTTCGCAGTCTGTAGGCTGATTTGATTGATTGTCTGAATCAATCATGTCCTAGGATTATTTGTGTCTATTGTCACCCATAATGATATTGATCTAGGTTTTGTTTATGTTTGTCACGTGAAATTGATTTATGTGTACGTTCTGTTATTTGTATAACATCATATGGTTTTCGGTAGGTGTACTCGTACGAAATGCAAATAGATAGAAAGAAATTTAATTTTGCCACGTCATTAATTTTTGTTCCAGAAATCGCTGCTAGTATTCTTGTAGTTATAATTTCATTAATACCTTTCAAATCTGAGCACAGTACTGCCGTGCGATTCTGTAACCATCTCACCGTGAAAGCTTGGGTGAAGTGAGCGTGGAGTGAGCTGTCATTCGCTAGGGATTAAGACAATTAAGTGCTCACTTCACTTATGATTTCACGGTGAGATTTTTACAGAATGGACCGGATGCTTCTTGACCGTAGACACATTAAACATTTAAAATTTGGTAAACCCAGCTCGTCTATAGGTAATTAGGTAAGTACTTTAAAAATCTCACCAAGAAAACAGGTGAAGTGAGCTGTCATTCTACACTGACTGATTGACACTACTGACGGCTTACTTTAAGCGTCTTCAAGTTCAGTTCACCTAAGTTTTCACTGTGACATTTTTTTAGATAGATCGACTGCTATCTGAGTTTCGTTCTTTTATCCTCAAAAACCCTAAAAATAAGAAATCGTAAAATCCGATTCGTAATAATAACACATGATTTAAAACACGCTTGGGGCCTTTTATACCCCATAAGGCAGACATAACTTCTTTTCCAAAAAACTTCCCTAATCCGCCCGCGCCGTAAACCCCATGTAATAAATTCTTACTCTGCTCGCGGTTAATTCTGACAATAACCGGGCAATACCCGAAATGGCTGCACACAAACGTTGTAAATTGTTGTTTATTAATGCGTGACTGTGTTGTGTGCATTCGCCAGCAAAAGTGTTGATTGTTTTATTAAATTTAAATTTTGCTGTGGTTTTAGTTATAATTTAGTAACGTTATCTATTCTATGATTTTTTATTGTATTTTGTGCGCAGTAAAAAATAGGAATAGTTGGTTTTGTGAAAATGTGTTTAAATTTTGCTGAACGTTTAGGTATGGAATAAAACGTCATAGTATAAAAGTTCTTAGTAATGTCAAAATAAACGTGAAACTAAATATTAACTGATATTTACGAAAATATTATGTACCTTGGTGAATGTTACTTTCACAATTTTGATTAATTCTGCAAAAATTGAAAATAGAGGAAATACTTATAATGGAATTTTATAACAGCGAATATTCAGGTTCAAAATACAGTCGCGTCGGATTGCTACTAAAATACTTCAACTGAATATTTTATCTACATTCAACAATTTGAATTACAAAAGCCAGCCAAGTGCTTGTCGGACCACGCACAATGAAGGGTTCCGTAGTTCAAATGTATTTATCTTTTTTATTTTTTCTGCTAACGCATATACAACGTGTAACGTTAAATGCGCAAAACCTGAAAATAGTTTGATCAGAATAACGAGCAGAATTAATTGAACCACTTTTTCATATAGGTCAATTTTTCAAAAAATCTTCATTAAAAACGTGCCGTGTCTATTTATTAATAGGTCAAGCAACCCAATGTCAGCGCGGCGCAGCGGCCCGGTGACGACTCCTCCCTCGATAAAGCGTCGTCGCAGACGCAAGAAACGATCAGAATGGCCAGTAATTCTAAAACAGCTCATAAAACCTTTACAATTTTTTTAATCACTTATTTTCTCTCTGAAATAGGTCAATTGAATTAAAAATCAGTTGGAGTGTCTGAGGTTTTGCGCATTTCACGTTACACGTTGTATTTACTTTTTGTAGATGAAAAACACTGCACCCGACAGTACATTTCCGTGTGTGGCCATTAAATGAGCGATGGTCTGTAAACGCCGCTGATGAATCGCGCTGCGATTGTCGTAACTTAACGCGACAGTAAAAACGCAAGTTGTAACGCTGCGACAAAATAATAAAAAGCTTATTGTTACTCCGAAGTTAGAAATGATTGAGTTATTTACAATGTGTGTGTGTGGGGGACAATTTTATTTGTTTGTTGTTTATGGTGGGGTAATTTGTACCCCACACCTGTAGCATTATTGCTGTGTAGCTTATATCTTTGGGTATAAATGTTTACACCGTATTAGCGACGATTGATTGAACCAAGAATTCCTTCTGTTTTGTAGTTTGTTTAGTTGCCATTTACATTATACGAGTATAAAAACATCCCTGTAATCCCCGAACGGTTGAGCAGAGGTGTACCTGGTACACCCACAGTTCGCTAGTTATGTCTAAGTCCAATGTAATAAGGAGCGAGCCTAGTGCTATCAATGCAGACTCCGAGTAGCTACTAAGAAATCCTTGACGGAAAAGCCTATAACACTTTGCCCGACCCAGATAAGCTTTCGGTCACTATTATTCCACCAGCCTGATGGCCTGAAACACAGGTTAAAATTAACCTAGTTCGGGCGGTCTACTAACAAACACGGCACATCCGAACCACGATTATTTGCACCTTTAATAATATTTTAGTTCTAGTATATTTTTAGGCACTGAACTGTATGAATAACCTTATTACTGTTGGCTTAATGTACCTTTTTTGTAAACGTTACTTGCAATAAATTTATTATATTATTATTATATTATTATTATTATTACCAGCACGCTAATTGCTTAACACACAATCAATCTCAATCTGAAATATTTTGAAGGATATTGCTAATCCATTGCTTCATATGTTTGAAAAATGTATTTGCTCAGCAACGTAAATAACGCAATGTATGTTGTTGAGCTGTCAAAATGAAACCCATTGCTACTGATAGTGTGTTACGCAATTACCCCGCAGATCATTAAACGTCTCATGAAGAAGTTTCGTTCAAAATTAAAAGAAATTAACATTTAGATTTTTATTATCATTTCCAAGTACCTACCTACTGCTGCTTTTACACATATTCGTTCTATTATTATTATAGATTATACAGCGTGGCAGGCACATCGGCGCGCTGCCTGCACGGATTCAGCGCATTATTCTAGACACCCTAGAAATAAATACCACCATAGAAATGTTTCGTCGGTTATCAAAAAAAAAAAAGAATAGTATTGCTGCCAGCCTTTTGGGCACTTATTTCATTGACAGCGATGCGGACGAATTTTTTGATGCCCAATGATCTCCTGCCTTTTTCTTTATATTTTTTTTTGTTATATACTTGTATATAATATATGTGTGTTTTGTTAGTATTCATTAGGTATTAGTTGTTATTTGCTTACTTATTATTTTAATTTACAGAAATAAAATAAAAAAAATAGATAGAAAAATGCGCACAATATTGCAGTTCCATGCACAATGTATTGTGCATGGAACTGCAATATTTTTTTAATTACTGACGAAATATTTCGACTTATGAGCGTTCAGAATTATGTACTGAATCAATGGTGCGCGTCGATGTCCCTATAAATTAGATGATATACACTGATATACTACACTTTGATTTCTCAGAAAAAAATCCCCAAATTGGTTGCCATGGCAACCTTTGGAAATATTTAGTTCAGTTAGCAAGCTCGATCGAGCGTGGCTTTAGTTGGTGTTCAGAAACTTTCTGATATATCGACATTTAGTTTGGAGAACTGTCAAACTTCGGGGCCCTACTTTTTGGTTGATGTTCTAGAATAATGAAATGTTATAATATTAGACTGGGTTTTTTTTTTTCAAGGAGTTGCTACGTTACTACCTACGTTCTTAAACTTGACAAAATAAAAAGTTACACATTTCCTTTCTCAATAAAGAAAGAAAACCTTCTTAGCTGGCTTAACTCAGCAATTCCTTGCGTCTACATGATTTTTAGTCTCTATTATTATCTACGCAAAATACGCGCATTGACGTGGAGTTGCGGACACCAGCCCGTATTACCTATACCTAGTCTCTATTAGTCGATCGTGTAATTTTTAGGGCATGTGGTTAAGTAATAGTAGCAGCACGGGTCGATCGATCAGGTTAAGCTACGCTTGCCGCGGTCGGTCCGTGGATGGGTGACCATCTTTGCATATGTTCGTGAACGGGCGCCGCCAGAAGGGACTGGTCATCTCTTAGCTGCCACGGCTTATTTTAATTTTAATCTAAGTATTTTCATTTCTGAATTGTTTTTTTTTTTGTTATCTTTTTTAGTACGGACGCTTTTAACGTGCACGTCTTTCTACATCGTTCTCACATGTATAATTTCAACTTGAATGATGTAACCAAAATGTTGTAACAATTTTTATGATTTAAAAGAGTGTCCGTGGAGTTTCTTGCCCGTTCTTCTCCACAGGTACCTACTTCGCTTTGGAATGGGCAGCTAGCTTCATCTTTCTGACTGACCGACCCCTTGACAATTCAAAAGTGCCTATAATTGGTTTACTTGAAATAAATGCTTTGAGTTTGAGTTTGATACCGCTGCAAATTCCCGTGCCTCGGAAAGCACGTTGATCCGATGCATCTTTCTGTCATTCTTGGATCTTTGGCAGTCGCTACGGGTTGTCAGAAGCACGAAAGTCTGACAACCAGTCTTACCAAGGGGTATCGTTTTACCCAGTAGCTGGGTTGTGGAGGTCAGATAGGCAGTCGCTCCATTTAAAATACTGGTATTCTAGCTGCATCCAGTTAGACTAGAAGCCGACTGAAATTTTCACTGAGTGTGTAACTCTATTGCGGCCTTAACAACAAATAAAAAAAATTCAATAAAGTTAAAACTTTAAAGGGATACGTACATGAAACATGTTTTTTTCGTTTTCTGTGTACCATTTCTGTGCAACTCGCACTTGGCCGGTTTTTTGTCCTTATATGGAACATCTTACACAACATAGCATATTCACGCCTTGTGGGAAACAAGGGTTGGATAGAGGCGTACCTCAGTACACCTACATCATCTTGCAGTATTTATATCCAAAACCTTATTATTATTCAAAAGCACCTTCAACATAAAACAAAAACGTGTGGGGTCGGGGAACCCCCTGCAGGAACAAAATTAAAAATGAAAATCCAAGATGGCGGCTGCAAAAATTTGAAGACATTCGCAGCTGCTATCATAGATTTTCATTTTGACCTCACTGTCGGCTTAAGCACCCTTGTAAACCATGAGAACTATCTCTCTCTCTCAGACTCTCTATTATACAGGGTGAAATTGAAAACATGCGACAAATCGAAATGGAAGATTGTACTCATCATTATGAACAACTTTTACCATGGGACCAACCTGAATATGCGAAAAAAAAATCAGCTGTTCCCTACATTTTGACGAGTTATGCGAACATAAATGTAGGGAACAGCTGATTTTTTTTTGCGATTTCAAGTTTTATCCCATAGTAAAAGTTGTTCACAATGATGATTTATGACATGACATGAACATTTACTGTTTAAAGTCTTATATTATTTTAATTATTGTGAATGTGAGGACTATGTGGGTCATTGTTTCCGTTTTAATCATGGTCTGGCAGTTTGAGTGGTTTATGCGGTCTACACAAATGTTCTGTCCTTGGTATTGCTCGTCGAATCGTTGAGCTCCTTAAGTTCTGAGTTGAGCTGCACGGTTACTGACGAATGCGTGCACTGACTGCACAGGTCCACTCAATCTGTGTGGTTCTTCCCTCAAAATACCACTTCAGACACCAATCTACATGGTCCTCAAAGATCAAAGATGATGTCCGGATTTTTATATACACATTGACATTGATGAATTTTATATAAACAATGACATGGATATTTACTTTGTATAGTATCTTATTTTTTATTATTATTATTGTGAGTGTGAAGACTATGTGGGTCATTTCTTTTTTCTTTTTTCCTTCTTAGTTAGTTTTAATCATGGTCTGGCAGTTTGAGTAATTTATGCGGCCTACCCAAATGTCCTTTCATTGGTATTGTTCGTCGAATCGTAAGGCTCCTCAAGTTCTGAGTTGAGCTACACAATTTTTGACAAATGCGTGCACTGACTGGACAGGTCCGCTCAATCTGTGTGGTTCTTTACTCAAAAGACCATTTCAGACACCAATCTGCATGGTCTTCACATGATCTGACCAAGATTATGTCTGGACTTTAAAAGAGACTGTGACCTCTGAGTTTGTTTCGGCCTTTCTTCTCAGAGTAGTCAGATAGGAAACGCCGACCTCATCTAGTTTAAAAAATATGATTGACATGTAAAAGTGTTTGTACAAACCTACTTACAGAAAATAAATCATTTATCATTTATATCATTTATGAGTACAATCTCTAATTTCGATTTGTCGCATGTTTTCAATTTCAACCTGTATGTAATAAACAATCACATGGATCACTTTTTCGTTACGTGGTGATTTCTTCCACTTTGCTCCTACCACAAATTCCATAAAAGAAGTATCTTCAAAAAAAAAAAAAAACTAAAGCAAAACCGTGTCCAAAACCGGAACAAATTATTTGAAATAAAGAAAATACATTTATTTAGCATAGACTAAAAGACACAGTACAGTCACGAGTACAAATATGTCAACACTTGGCAACTTTCAATTGCGATTTTTTTGTGAAATTACGAATGCAACGTTGAAAAACGACACTTTACATAAACATAGGTTTATGTAAAGTGGGTTCGAAAATACTATGTTCGCAGTAACATAAAATTTCATTCAACAATAAAGGAGAAAATCGCCTTTGATTAAAGCCAAGTGTATACATACTTATGCTCATGACTGTACATCTGAGACAACCCCACCTAAAACCTTATATGGAAAGTAACGACATATCTACCACCACTGACGGGTTAGCCACAAAACATATTTATAATTAAAAGTAAATAATAATATTTGTGTAATTAGATCACAATGTTTGTGGTCATCAATTATTTGCAGTGCTCATCCCTGTTAATGCGAAAAGAATGAGCTAACAAAATATTATCAATAATCATTTTCATGTTTGAAGTTCTAATTAGTTATTCAACCGATTTGGTTACAGTTGTCATAGTTTTGGACTAACTGATGACAAAATGAATGATTTACTTTATAACAGGTGTAAAAAGACACTTAACGAAGCCGAGAGTCACTGGTACTCCCAGTCGTTGTGATCATTTTTTTGTATGGGACCGTACCTGGGAACCTTCTGGTTACGGAGATATTGAAGGTCAAAATTCCAACATTTACTGACTTTTATTTAAGAAAACAATTTTTTGATACACTATACAACTACTAATGCCCCCCTTCACATTCCGACCCCTGTACCGTTGCATGCATAAGCACAATGTTTTGCGTGTGTTACACTGCGCACTTCCGCGATAGAAAGACAGATTGTAATAGCTTGATGTGTTGGCGTCTGTACTAGGGTGGTCCTTATTTTTCGACTCTTAAATTATCCCCGGGGCACTTTCTCATTTGATTATATACTTTTAAATATGAAATAAGTTTTTTTTGTTTTTTTTTTTGTTAAGATTTAGAGGTCGCTACCAGCTGTCAAAATTTTTACAATAAGCATTGAAAAACATCTTAAATGATGGTTTCATTAATGTTTCATTTAGGTGTTTATATCATGTTTTCCGTGCAAGTAAAACTCGCATAGACAATCCCTTCCTCCTCTCGACCTCTCTTCTGTACCGACGCGTCGAGATTTAGACCGTTCACACAATCAAAAAGATAAGACGTACGCGTGCGCAATAACATAATACGTTAAAAATTGGTTTGTGCGCATGCGTAATTGCGTATGTTTCAAATTGTACGTCTTACTTCACTTCTTACTACACTTCATGTCTAATACGTCATTAACGAGAGCGTACGTGTTTTATTTGTAAAAATCATATTAACGTGTTTCAACTTGCAATGGCGTCTCAGTAAAGCTACTAGAAATCAAAGTAAAGTTTGGCTTATTGGACAATTATTATCCGAATTAAACCAATCAACGTTGCCATCCATCGGTGAAGTTTTGCGTTTTTCTTTTACTACAAAAATGAAGAACAGAAAAGCATACGTGAATCTGCGATTTTGACGGCTTGCGGAGTTATAAATTTGTGGGAAAAAGCTAGTATACCAATTCAATTAAAAAAACATGTCATCAGTAAAATTGAAAAACTATTCAAAGAATGGCAGAATCTAAAAAAAAAATAAAGAAAACAAGAAAAAATTCCGAGTTTTTATTTAAAATTCAAACCTTGGTAGCGACCTCTAAATGTCATTTAAAAAATTAAAAAAAAATACTGAAATACTTTCTTATGGTATATAATCAAATTACGTGGTGCCCCGCGAAATTAAAGAATTTTTTTTTTTTCTTAGGAATAAGGACCACCCTACTGTACATACTCTATTAAAAATCAGTTCACACAAATTTGGACCAACTATATTGGGTTCAATTAGTAAACATATTAATGGTGCCGAATGTTACTGAAATTAATTACTTAACTTTGAAATTGAGTTATGTGAAGTTAATGTACCTACGAGAGTTTAACTCTGTGGTCGTATTGTTTTAATTATGATTCCGGTTCGAATGTTAACTTCGTTGCTAAGCGAACCGGAATATGAATAGCTGATGAAAATTAGTTTCAGATGGATTAGCAAAAAATTCGGCACAATTTCCAAGCCTTTTTCCCGAATACATTGGGGTTTGCTTCCAGTCTAACCGCAGGCAGCTGAATACCAATATTTTACATGGAGCGACTGCCTATCTGACTTCCACAATCCAGTTAATGGGAAACACTCCTTACCCTTAAAAAAATAATTCAGTTAATAATTGGAGATTTTTTCACTAAAAAAAAAAAAAAAAAATGAAAATAAAAAAATAACAAATAAATAAAACACACTGAAAATTTCTTTCAGTCGCAATCACAAGTGTTAATTTAGTTAATGGACCATTAACAAACAATTTATTTTATTATCCAATAGGAACAATATCTGAAGAAAAGAAATAAAAAATGTTTATGATTTGACATACTGTACTTATATTTGTCCCTCATGTGCATATTATGTGGTTAATTTTAGGGCCGGTTGTTTCAAACGGTTGTTTAACATAACATATGTACCTACGTCATAATTTTACGCTATAATTTTGTAATTGTAATTTCAAATACCGCTTTTTTGGTTTGACGATAGTTTGCGCCATTTTTGACGTATACGCGTGCGTCAAGTGGACGTGAAACAACCCGCCCTTAGTGATATTTACCTAGAAATATTTACTATCATAAATAACTGTTATGAAACGAAGCCAGAAATTGTTCTTGCAATGGATAACTTTCTCTCTGAATATTATTGTAACCCTAAATTAATCTACGTTCATTTCACGATAATCTTGTAAAATATAATGGTGCTATCACAAAGAGTGGCCTCATAAATAATAAGAGTAAAACGGAGGAAAACCAACAAGTTATCGCGAATAAATTGTAAAAGCAATTAAAGTAAGACAAGAGGAGAAATTTTCAAAAACAAATTAGTCATTTTAATTAATTTCTTTGAAAATAGAGGGGACATTTGTAGATAAATGCTAATTGTTGTGAGAGGGCGGGCTTTTATTTATGTTTTCGTGTTTTTAGAGGTTTTAAGGATAAAATATCTCATTTCCTTGTTTAAGTGTCGTAGGATCACCGGTCTGTTTACCATAACTGACAATAATGTTTTAAATGTAAAAAAAAAATTGAATTATAGTATAAAGTGTGTGGACAACGGTACGACGTTGAATTGAAACATCGTATATCCATGGACGTCTCTAGTCTGCATACAAAAATTCAATCAAATATATCCTGTTGTTTAGTCACTCTAGTCAAAGATCGGGAAAATTCACCGTCGGCAAATAATTAGGTACTATTTAGTTTATTTATTTATTTTGTTAGGGAAAACAAAAAAATGTACATCATATAAATTACATCTAAGATTATATTGGATGTGGGTAAATGTACAATCCACAACGTTTCCACAGATTATTTAGGTAAATGATACAGTGAAGACACAATCTTCAAGTTACAAAAACACAAGGAAGAATAAGTATAGGAAGAAAAAAAAGAGACTGTACTAATTTTAAACTAAAACAAATAGTAGGTACTAGACACAATTATTACGTAAACAAACAAAAAGAAAAGACACTAAACGTCACGCAAATGTAGACGATTCACTAAATATATAAATTTTTGGCAATCCAACGCGAATTTATCCAAATTCACAAAAGTTTATTGTAAATTTTAGCTAGTCTATGGAAAAGCGCCTGTTCACCCATTTGATAGTTTCAAAATAATCCTATGCACTAGTTTTGTCAGAATTTTCATTTATTGTCGTATTATTGTCTCCAAATTGTATAAAGCCATATCAATTCGGAACTCGGGCATTCGAGAACCTATTAAAAAAGAAGCCTTAAAAGATTTCCAGCAAAAGGCATATCCAAAAGCATCTTACAGCCGCACTCACAGAAGTTAGTTTAGTTAATGAACTATTAACAACAACTAACACAATTTATTTGGAGAAATGTGGGTGTGGGTGTACATCTCTGCTCAACCCTTCGAGGAATATAGCTGTGATGTTCTTACGTGATGAACTATTAAAATACCAGCCTGTTACTGTCCCACTGCTGGGCAAAGGCTTCTGCTCATACAGAGAAGGCACGAGCATTGATCATCACGCTTGCTCAAGACGACTTATCGATATCAGACTTATATGAACTTAGGAGTTCATATAAGTCTGATATCGATAAGTACGAGATATCGATAAGTATCGATAATTACGAGAATTGCCCCTCTGGAATTCTCGTAATTTTAAGAACGTTCACAGTCTGATCTCAGCTCATCATCTGCCTAGCCTTTTCCCAACTATTTTGGGGTTGGCTTCCAGTCTAACCGGATACAGCTGAATACCAGTATTTTACATGGAGCAACTGCCTATCTGACCTCCACAACCCAGTTACTGGGTAATACGATACCCCCAGGTAAGACTGGTTGTCAGACTTTCGGGCTTCTGACTACCCGTAACGACTGTCAAAGATCTACGAATGCCAGCCGGGACCAACGGCTTAACGTGCTTTCCGAGGCATGGAGGGTCTCGGTATGTAAAGATGGTCACCCATCCACAGACCAACCGCGGCAAGCGTAGTTTAACCTGATCGATCGACCTGTGCGGCTGTTATTATTTAGCCACAAGCATTCAGCTCAATCTGTCAAAAATACCTCTAAATTCCCTACAATTTTGACAAGTTTTAGACATTGATTGTCGCTGATATGAGGATGCAACTAGATTTTGAACGTTTTTAATTACGGGAACTGGCCTTCATGTTTCCCCACGACGTTTTCCTGTACCGATGTCAGTAATCTCCATGATAAAGTCAGTGTTGAACTATTGAGTAACAATAACTTGAAATTCCCGAGAAACTTGAAATTGACGAGTCCTGGAGTGGAGACCGCATATCGGCAAGCGTAGTGTGGGACGCCCCCCAGCTAGATAGACGGACGACCTAAAGAAGGTGGCTGGGGTAGACTGGATGCGGAAGGCGGAGGACAGGGTGTTGTGGCGCAGTCTGGGAGAGGCCTATGTCTAGCAGTGGACTGCGATAGGCTGAGTTTGAAATTCTAATGTAACCAGCGCAATACGCAACACGCTATTAGTCACAACATGAATTATTTTGAAGGATATTGCTAATCTATTGCTTCAAATGTTCGAAAAATGACGCAATGCATGTCGATGAACTGTAAAATTGAAAACCAATACTACTGTTATAGTAAGTTACGCAATTAACCCCCCAGGAAAAAACATTTTTTTTTTATTTGTCATATTTTTTTGTTAATGTTGCATAAACGTTCTTGAACATCTGTCAGTGCGGCGGTAACTGTCAATTTGTAACGAAGCCCATAAACTGATGTATCAACAGATATTCATTCTCGGAATACATCCCTCTTTACAATGAAAGTAGTTTATTTTTGTTGCGGGAGCAAGATGTAAGAAATTATTTTGAGTTATTTTGAAAGTCACACGGTCGGTTATATCGGTTTTAATTTTACTACTTAGGAAAGCAATTATAGTGGCCCTGTGGAATCGGCAGAGACTTACGAGTGGTGGGTCGTAGGTTGGAACCCTGACAGGCGAATTTATCATCATCTGCCTAGCCTTTTCCCAACTATGTTGGGGTCGGCTTCCAGTCAAACCGTATGTAGTTCAATACCAGCATTTTAAATAAAGCGACGGCCTATCTGACCTCCATCCCAGTAACTGGGTAAAATGATACCCCTCGGTAAGACTGGTTGTCAGACTTTTGGGCTTCTGATTACCCGTAACGATTAAGAATGACAGCCGGGACGACGTGCTTTCCGAGGCACGAATGGATATGTAAAGATGGTCACCCATCCACGCACCAACCGTGGCAAGCGTAGCTTAATCTGACCGATCGACCCATCCGGCTTAGCCACAGCCCCTCCGCCATGAAATCTGTCATAATGCAATTTCAATACCAAACATAACATTACCACGTAAAATAAAGACAGAAATCATCCTCTCTCTCTCTGACATCATAAACCCAATACTCCCCGTCCACAAAGTCGGTAAAATGCATCAGGGACGTAGCTATTACGCGTTGTTATAATTAAAGAGAAATGTCACGACCAATCAGCGTAAATTGGCTGATCAGACCGAGAGCCAGAGCTACGGTTGGCAGAAAAATTATTAATATTTTTCGTTTAAATATTTATCCTTAACAACTCTCGGATTGTGATTGAAATTGTTTTTTGTTCGACTCGTCAGTCCGCAAGTCGCGTCGCAGTGACTCGTGGCATGCTCTAAACATCATCATCATCTGCCGAACCTTTTCCCAACTATGTTGGGATCGGTTTCCAGTCTAACCGGATGCAGCTGAATACCAGTATTTTACATGGAGCGACTGCCTATCTGACCCCCACAACCCAGTTACTGGGTAATACGATACCCTTAGGTAAGACTGGTTGTCAGACTTTCGGGCTTCTGACTACCCGTAACGACTGTCAAAGATCTACGAATGACAGCCGGGACCAACGGCTTAAAGTGCTTTCCGAGGCACGGAGGGGTCTTGGTATATAAAGATGGTCACCCATCCACAGACCAATCGCGGCAAGCGTAGCTTAACCTGATCGATCAACCTGTGCGGCTGATATTAATTAGCCAAACAGCCCCTCATCCATCCATCTTCTTTCATTTGTTTTCTCCGCAGTCCGGCCCACTCTCTCTCTTCAAGAGGACGCCTGTGTCCCAGCAGTGTGAACATCATAGGCTAAAAGATTAAGTGAGGAATAGGCTTATTATGCTGTGCTGTTATAATAATAATAATGTTTATTGATCTAAAAATATCAAATTACACACAAAAGCTAAACTAGAAATTATAGGTACCATGAACAAAAACTTGTGTACGTAATTGATATGTATTCTAATCTATGGGTAATTGTATTCAGTTGAGACCTTAGAACCCCAAACTAGGCAAGGAATGCCTGTGTTTTGGGGGTCTGTTGATTCCTCCTAAATAACAATGTCTTAGTTACACTAATTTACAACATAGTATATTGTTACAGTTTGGATCTTATACTACGCTAGCTGCGACCGCGGTTTCACCCGCATAAATCTCAATCCCGTAGGAATATCGGGATAAAAAGTATTCTGTGTGTTAATCCTGGTTATAAACTATCTTTTTGCCAAATTCCATCAAAATTGGTCCAGCCATTTGTGCGTGAAGAAGTAACAAACACACACAAACTTTCTCCTTTATAATATTATTGTGACACTAGTGCTTTTACTTGACTTATTCTACTACAAAAAAAAAAAAAAACAGCGATGAAGTTACTACATGACAGCAAGATCTTCAGTCGCTTCATGTTAACAGCTGTGGCCACTCACTCACCCTGGTTTTTAGTTGGAATTCGGAGAAGGTGTAAATATCAAGTTTTGAGTTGATTTTATTGTAGATGTGTGAGCTATGCTATGCTATGCTATGTTATGCTCATATCGCATAGCAATACCCCTGTATACCCCGAATGGTTTTGGCAGAGGTCTATTTAAAGTAGAACACCCACAATTCGCCAGTAATGTTTTAGTCCCATTTAATAGGAGGTAAACCCATTCCCATCAACTGGGCACAAATCCCGACTCCGTGGACTGAGAAATTCCTGACGGAAAAACCCGCAAGGTGTATGTTTTCTGGACTCTGCAAAGCAGTGTTTTTGCAGTTCATTAGACTGACTTACCTCTACAGGTACCTTAATTTACTTATATAGGTAAGACGTAGGTACGTTTGTTTAAAAATTATTTTCATACCATCCCAAGAATTGCTTTTCAACTTAGTTATATGTTTATAGTCCTAAGTTTTTTCCTGGGTGGCAAAAAAATCATATCTATACGAATACAAACAGCCACGGAATACAATCCAATACTATGACTTATATTCGTATAGAAATGATTTTTGTTACAGAAAGCTTCCGGCTATTGTATTGCCTTAAGTTTTCGCTACGAATTATTTTATATTGAAAACAAGCGTCAAAATGTGAGAAACATTTCGATGTTGGATTTCATCTCAAAATATAATCCACCTTCCTCTGCACACCGTACAACCAATTGGCGTCATACGAAATGGCTGTAGCCGGTACGGATAGCAGAACAATTGAAGCGTTTCTGCTCGTTCAATAATCAGTCAGGTGTGGCGATGTGCCAAATAATTGTCAGTTTGCCACCTATGGCACTCTGGCGGTGACAATACGAGGCTGAGTAACATAATATGTTGATGTGCCGCGTTTGTGGGTAAAGATTTCAATCGATAGATTTGCCCTCACCCTACTTATGTCGCGCGAAAAGTTTCATAACTCATGCCTTTTTGCCATGGTACCGCCGCGCCGGTGGAAACTGTTTTATTTCACATATACCTTTGTACATGGACACTAATAAAACGTCAGAAGCTAAGTGCACAGAATATGAGCCGCTTCTATGGCAGTTAAGTCAAATTCCTGCGCTATTGTGTGTAACAGAGGTAATTAAACGAAACAGGATCGCGACCACTTTTGACACGGTAGGGCGAATCTAACGATTTACATCTTTGTTTGCGCGTTAAAAACACCGATTCAGTGAGAGCAAGCGGGTTACTGGTTGTGCGGTTTCGATTGGCCATTTAAGGGTTAGATTTAATGGCTCATCGACAGCTAAAATTATGTGGTGTCTCTAATTGATTCGATGGAATAAATCTGAATTAATTGAGTGCCATTTGACACTGTATTAATTGCTCGTTAGGCTAAAGTGGTGCAATAAAAAAATATGCGGTATTGTTATCAGGCCAAGGTAGTCGCTTGATTTGGTTTGGTTATATTAGGTTCAAAATGACTTAAGAGATGAAAGTACTATAATTCGTCTGGGCGTGCACACATTTCGAATTTAAAATTAGCTTTATCTGATAAATCGTCCATAAAACCATATTTCTCTGGTCCAAATGGAAAATAAGGCCATTTTTTTATAGTTTGCTTACGCTGTTCGACTGCTGGGCAAAGGCGACTCCCAAGTCCTTCCGGGAACTTTTTTCCTGCGCCAACTTAAACCAGAAAAACATAAGAATAAAACCTGTCCACTTCCTAGTGCTTTAGTTGGGAAGAAGAAGTGGCGCAACAAACTCCCCAGCAGATAACGCAACTACAAATACGTAACACCGCCGCTACTATAAAAAGTACCGCGTCTATGTCCCGCCCGGAGTGGGCGCGGCTCACAGACGCGGTAATCTGTGTACTCGCCCGGAGCGGGCGAGTGACACAGATAAAGGGTTAAAAGATAATTAAAGAAAATAAAATTGTAGGGTGACCACGTATTACGAAGGAGACGGGGATTTATGGGCCTGATTGTAATAAGTTGAGGTATGGCTTAAAAAAAAGGTTATATTTTTCTATTTCAAAATGTGAAAAATCAACTCAATTTAAAATCTGGAAATTGAGAAATCCAATAATTAAGTTAGGGTTACGAAGTAATTGGAATATCGATTCAATTATAATCGATTAACGTTACAGAGTTCATATTGTTTACGAAAATGCTTTCACAAGATAATTAATTAATTTAAAATAATTAAATCTGTTAGAATTCAAGTATTAAGAGTATAAACTAATTAAATATCTACATAATTAAGATAAATCAATTCACGTTTACTAATCGATTATTGTATTTTTAACCTGTGCTAACTCTGACTTGACATGCATAACATGACATCGACACTCGTTCGTATCGTCTAGTGCGTGTGCGTTTTGAGTGTGTTTCCTATTATTTTCTATTTCTTTGGTTTCCTCCCATACTTTTATTGATATTTTCTTCGACCCCTGCTTTCCTACGGACTTCTGATCTTCCTTCTTGTACAACCCTTGCCTTGCTACCATACCAGACACGGAGAACCCCGCTTAAACGTTGAACTTGGACTTGTTATATTGGATTCTACGAACGACCTACCGATTGGATATTGATTGACATTATGGATCGTTGTGTAAATTGTGGCCCCTCCTTCGGCAGTCGGGTAAAAAATGACAATCCCACTTCAAAAATCGGCTGTTAAGTACAGATTGTGACGTAACCTAACTTTTCCTAAATCTCTTTTATCTCGGCTCTCAGATTGCCAAAATCTGCAAAATTTTCAGTGATTGTTTGTTAATATAGTAGCTATCAATTGACGCCAATTTCATCTTTTTACATACAGGCCCAAAATTGTATGAAAGCGTATCTGTCTCCTTTCCACAATATGAAAGATACCCGCAAGTGTCACTATTGCACAGCAAATATGCGTATGAAGAATGCGGACAATAGTTCAAGATTAGGGGTCGGTCCGGTATTTAATTAATATCCTCAATAATAGCCGTTTGGGGAAGTTTTATTTGTTTCTGCTACCCCCTAAACGTCGTGATGATAAATGTGCTCCATTATTAGACATTATCACCAGCCATTTGTGGCGAGAGTGATTAATTTTCCATAGTTTCGTTTCCATTTACAGAAATATCCCAACTATGTAAGTTTTGTAGATATAAAGCCATGATTGCGAAAGTCATCATCCGCCTAGCCTTTTCCCAACTATCTTGGGCTCGGCTTCCAGTCTAAACGGATACAGTTGAATACCAGTATTTTACATGGAGCGACTGCCTATCTGACCTCCACAACCCATTTACTGGGTAATACGATACCCCTTGGTAAGGACTGGTTGTCAGACTTTCCGAAGTCCGTCGACTTTCCGAAATACACAAAGTAAAGTGCCTGGGTTCGAATTCTCGACCTTACAACTCGTAAGTCGGGGGCCGATACCACTGGGCCAAAACTGCAGGGTAATTGCGTAACACACTATCAGCAGCAATGGGTTTCATTTTGACAGTTGAACGACATTCATTGCGTTATTTACGTTGTTGAGCAGACACCTTTTCGAACATATGGAGCAATGGATTAGCAATATGCTTCAAAATGATTCAAATTGAGAGGAATAGTGTGTTACGCAATTAGGGTGCTGCTCTCCGTTTTTACTTGTAGCAAAAACAAAACCTGTCCACCAGAATACTGCAAAAACGTTATTTAATTATCAGCTAATTCATTAACATTGTCACAAAAATAACGTCCCGATATTGTGACGTCGATAATACGATGACCACACGTCCGGCTTACCGTGGACTTTAATATTAGTGTCCTCACTGATAATTTATTACTTGGTATTATAAATTGACATGTTGGATAAATTTATTCGGACGGCCGGATAATTTATTGACTATAATTGAATTTTGTGTAGTTTGAAGTGGGATATTTAGTAAGGGTTTAAATTTTTAAGTACTAATGGATATATGTAGTTACTTTGACATTTTGTTGAGCACGGGTCGTTATTTATGACGCATAATAGTACCGGCCTATTTCTATCCCACTGAGTACATACAGAGAAGGCAAGGTTTAGTAACGTCCAAGACTCAGAAAGTACATATGAAAATTAATGAGGCATATTGGTATTTGTCAGGATTTGAACCCAATACTTCTCTAGCATGTGAGGCGAGGCCTTAACCACTGGGCCAATAGGACATTGATGAAATTCCCGAAACCTACTTGTAGAAATAACCCGTTTTTTTTTTGGGTTCCGTAGTAAACAAGGAACCCTTATAGTTTCGCCATGTCCGTACGTCCGTCCGGAGCTTTGCTCAGAGACTCGTAGTACGTGATGGTACACCCTATAAGGAATGTAAAGCATGTGATCGTCTATACAGTGTGAGTCTTTATAAAGTGCACATATTAAAAAGGGTGAAAATATAAACAATTTTATCGACGGAAAAAATGTCAAAATTTTTTTTTTTTTAAATGGTAAAAAATGGTAAAAATGGTAAATTGTCTTTAAAAATCATGAATAATTAATTTATGAGGTTTCTTTTTCAAAAAATTATGGCTTTATTAGCTTGGCCTATTATTAGAGATCATTATTAATTTTGTTTTGTTTTAATATGACATTTAATTTAAAAGTAGTAACAGTTTGTTTGCATGGGGTACCCAAACGAGAGTAAAAAAAATTAAAAATTTAAATTTTTTTTTACATTTTTTCCGTCGATAAAACTGTTTATATTTTCACCCTTTTTAATATGTGCACTTTATAAAGACTCACACTGTATATCGTCAAGTGCACAGAGTAATTTCAGGGTCAGCTGAGAGATACCATTGGTAACAGAGAGGGCATTATTGCCTCATTTGTTTTTATCGTTTTCTACATTTATATTTATTCTAGTACATAGCATAATCGGAAAAGTCAAGCCACTGACTCTCTGACTAGGTTCATACTAGCAAGCTATAATTTGGCATGGATATACAGGGTGGAAAAAATCTATGGGCCCTGGAGGGGAACTACCTTAAATCCTTTAGTTAGCTCTGAAAGGAAACATTCCTCTATTTTTTTTAAAAAAACAAAACTGCTTTCAAAGATCTTCTAAATTTCGCTTGTCTCACCTGGGAGTCGAACCAACTAAAAATTAAAAAAAAAATAAACCCTCGCTACTTTATTATACGAATCGGTAGGATTATTGTGTTGTATTTTTGTTTATTCAGTCCATTCTTCTTTGGAATGCGCTTCCTCTTGATATCAGGACGGCCACCAGTCAGTATGCATTTAAGCGGAAATTGCGGAGTTATTTTCAAAACGAAATAGTGTAGAATCACAGTAAATATACAGTAAAACATCTTCATACAAACGTGCCGCTCTCGGTTTGAATGTGTGCGTGCGCGCCGCGCGCCATGTTGGCACGCGATTTCACGCACACGCTAACATAATATATGGGGGAATAAGGTGGCGGCAGTGCGGGCTGTGCAGCGCGACTGTGAGTACGCGCGTACGCTACATGACCGCTTGCGTTCGTCAAGTCTCGCCGGGCGGCGGCCACTTACTCGTAAATTACGAGTATCATGACTTCAAAAAGGGGAAAAAAATATTGTAGTGTTTTCGGGTGGCTCAATAATGATTTCGCAAACCCGGACTTATCATTCTTCATACTTCCTACTCAGCCAGAAATGTAAGTACCCACTTATACTTAAATATTATTAGAAAATGTGGTATTGTATTGTTTATTTCACAGTTTATTTGCTTTATTAATAGCGTAGCCGAGTCGCATTTTTCTGAATACTATGTTTAGAGCTAAAGTTTATTTTAAAAAGTCTAGTTTTACTATAAAACAGAGGATTGAGTACGAAACATCGTTTAGGTAAACGTATTTGTCGCGTACGTATAGTTGTAATAAGGGCAATTTCACAATAATTAATATTGCAAATTAATTACTTTTGAAATTATTATTTTTTCTATTGTCTGATGTGTTGTTCAATCCAAATATGGTTCCGGTAGTCTGACGATCGACTTATTCAGTCGAATACTTGTGTGTACATCGACTTATTAAGTCGATGCGCGTATCGTCGTCTAAAATGTAAACAAATTTCGTCAAAAATAATTCCATCCCGTTTATACTTGAGCATAGTGTATCCCGTTTATACTTGAGCTTGTTCGAAAATATTAACTAAAAGTAAAAGTGACAACCCTGGGTATCAACGCAAGAGTAGGCTAATAACTCGGCGGGCGGCCTTAGATAACCTACTGTATATTTATTTACTGTGGTAGAATCATCTCCCTTGATTTTGTTTATGTGTATATATATGATAAGTATATATTATAGTAAATAGTATGTATGTATATTATATATATTTTGTATTAGTGCACGTTTTTTTTTCATTTATAATTCAACAATTTAAATAGTTTTTTTTTTTATCATTGTTCAGTTCAACTAAAGCACCTGCCATCTAATCTCTTCACCACCCTTGGTTGACTGGTAGAGAATGCCTAAGGCATTAAGTCCGCCTTTGTACCTTTTTGTGTGCGAAAAAGTTTAAATAAATAAATAAATAAATATTGTTCAGGATGAAATTGTATTAAACGAAATTGAAAGGAAAACTATCACAGCTAAGTAGGCTTTACAAGTTTACTCGTCGACCAACTTACAGTTTGCAGTTGCAATGTACGGGAGAACATGACTTTCAACTGCAATGTTAAGTTTGTTCTTAGGACAATATTCATTTCAATTAAGGAACCCTTCATTGTGCGTGGTCCGACATGTACTTCAACGTTTTTTTTTTTAATCTGTCTGGGACAACCCATTGCTACGAGCGTTGCGGGGTTTCGACCTAAATTACAATAGAAACATTGCCTTTCACCAGTTTCGAGACTTTACGGGAGAAATTTGCAATATCAACCCTTAATTACACTTTGACAAAGCCATAGAAAACAAAATCCCATGGACGCAAAACCGCTGGTAAAAGCATGATATTGAATTGAACTCGTTCTTCAGATAACAATTATTATTTCTTTATTTATATAATAAATAAATAATAATTATTATCCGAAGATGGATGAATGTAGATGGATGGAGGGGGAGAGGAAGGCCAAAGAAAAGATGGATGGACGCTGTGAGGAATGATATGAAAGAGAAAGGAGTAAATGATGCCATGACGTCTAACAGGGAACAATGGAAGAAGAAAACGTGTTGCGCCGACCACAAATAAAATGGGACACGGGCAGGAAGATGATTAATTACTATTAGAAGATATATATACTTATAATTATATGTAATTGTTATAGAATATATAATATAATGTACACCATAAAAAATAAATAACAAAGAATAAATCAAACACTACAAACCGAGGGCAAATGACAATCGCTCTCGAAGCCTTTGAATCACTTCCACCAGCGGGGTAATAGCGAAACACCTAACAGTAGGAATGGCTTTCATTTTGACAGTTTAACAACATATATTGCGCTATTTACGTTGTTGAGCAGACAATTTTTTCTTACATATGAAGCAATGGATTAGCAATAAAGAGAATAAGTAGTTATTTTTCCAGTTTGTTTTGATTGTTGTTGTTTTGTTGTCATCTGCCAGTGTCGCGGGCGCAGCTTGATTAATGTATGTATTGTCAATGTCAATTAATGTGTGTTGTCTTTGGTCCCTGGCCCTGACATCAAGCAATGGAAAAAATTGTCAATATTTTATAGCTTGACTACGAGACTTTTGACTACGTTGTATATTTTATGTCTTTTTTATTATTATTATTATTTTTGTAACGTGCTTTTTGTTTGTGCAGAATAAACGTTTTTTCTTTATTTTCTTTCTTTCTTTCTTTTCAATATCCTTCAAATTGAGACTGATAGTGTGTTACGCAATAAGGGTGCAGGTTTGGCTTTGACTTTTCCATCATCGTTAACGCTGAAATAATGACACTCAGTCCCTGAGAAGTATCGTCCTCAAACCCACCCTAGGTTCAACGTCTGGAAATATACCTAGGAACTCAATAAAAACACAATAAATTATAATTTAAAATAGACTCATATAACCCACGTGTTCAAGTATTCAGTGATCTGGAAGTGCCCATGTCCAAACAGCAATGATTTCTCACGACGGGATAGCAATAAGTCCACAGTAATTTGTTCTGTGGTCATCGTGTGATGTTTCGCAAATAAAATACTATGAGAGGAGTATTCATTTCTATCTAATAGAGGGGACGTCGATTCGTGTTAAGATCTAGACGAAGAGTTTATTTTTTGTTGAGATATTTTTAGTTAGTGTTCATTTTGCTTGAGTTGTTCTTAGATGGCAATTATTTCTAAAGCAAATTGAAAGATAGGTTTCGTGCGAGGCGGCCATTTCGAAAAAAAAAATCAAAATGGCGGACTGTAAGACTGCCAGGCCTCCTATAAAAATCTTTAATCTTCTTTAATATTATTTTAATGAACTATGAAATTAATTGTTTTTTCCAAGTTACAATTCTTTTTTTGCTGTCCCAGAGATCACTCTGAAAGACAACACGATCTTTGAATGCATAAAACCAACCGGCTAAAACCCGCCTTTATCCGGTTGTTTTTTCGTCATGCAAAGTTGGTTTTACGTAATTCTAAGTTGGTTTTACGTCATGCAGAATTGGTTTTACGTAATTCAAAGTTGGTTTTACGATATTCTTTGATCGTGAATTTTTTACTTTAAGTGTCCTTGTAAGGAGAAGGATGCCTTAAAAACGTATTTGTGTTTTTTTTTTGGAAAGATATTTGTTCGCTAAAATTTGTGACGACATGTTTCGAGATCAATACATAGATACCCAATATTAGAACCTACATTATAACCTTCCGCCCGCGTGGTATGACGATAAAAAGTACAAATAAAACCTATTTCCTTTCGCAGGGTAAAAGGTATCCCCATACCATATTTCATTATTCGGTCGAAAATTATTTATTTGTTTAGATTATATTAAGTTTTGGGGTTTTAGAATTTAGGAGACCTGCAGTGCTATTCTATAAAAATCTCACCTTTAGAACTTAGGTGAAGTGAGCGGGAAGTGAGCTGTTATTCGCTAGGGATTAACACTACGAGTATTAAGTGCTCACTTCACTTATGATTTCACGGTGAGATTTTTACAGAATCGACCGGGTGTACAGTTTTTTTAATTTTTGGATATTGCGTCTTAAAAAAGCAGTTGACAAATTCGCGCCACGTGTGTCATAGAAAAGGTACAGTCGTCAGCACATCAAGCTACTACAATCTGTCAAATTTCTTTAATAGATTTTCAACTTTATCGCCAAAGCATAAGGTTCAAAGTTTATTGGGAAAATTTTACAGTTTCGGGTAGCTTGATGTGCTGGCGTCTGTACATTGAATCAAAAATTACTCGCTTAAAAACCTTTTATTATGATGGAGGATTGATAACAATTCAAAACTTTTTACATTCCTTTCCAGCCGTGAGTTTACCTTATTCACATATTTTCGCAACAATTTTTAACTGCCAGCCACCCCATCTGTGTTTTACTGCCCCAATATTTCACGCCATGACACAAATCCATGTGTCTTTGCTGGGTGGCATTGGTATTCCACCCTCGGCCTTCCAAGGACAACATTTTTAAAGGACGTCTACGTGATCTGACATTTAAGAGGCGTTAAAGGCGTATTTTTATTAAATTTCTACTTAGGACGGTGTTTTATGTTGGTCTTTGATGAGGTATTGATCGTATTTATCTTTTTTTTTGCTGTCTTTGTTAAGAGGACTTTATTTTTTAAATTATGATCTTTTAGCCCATAGGCAGGATGTAGAGTACAGCCTCATGTCAGTTTCAGTGAAAGTATCATTAGTCATTGGTGCTAATCTCCTTATTCATAAACTTTACCTCCATTCCATCTTTACGGCCATTCCGATCCAGCGGGGAAAATATGTACCACACTATCGTACTCACTACCAGTTGCAGTTGCGTTGTTCGCTTGAGTACGAGGCTTTTGGCTACATTGTATATTTTATGTCTTTTTTATTTTTTATTATTATTTTGTTTTTTATTTGTAGCGTGCGTTTTGTTTGTGCAGAATAAACGTTTTTTCTTTCTTTCTTTCTTTCTTTTAATGTGTATTTATTTTTATGTAATGCCAATAAACGCATTTTTCTTTCTTTCTTTCTTAACAAAGGCTTTTCTTTTGACAGTTCAACAACATTCATTGCGTTATTTACGGTGCCGAGCAGACAATTTTTTCTAACAATTATATACAAATTTTTCGGAATCCAAGGTTTCTGCAAAAGATTAAGCTTTTTTTTTGCAGTTTTGAATCAGGTCTAATGATGATTTACTCGTCTCTCCAGTGCAGCATTTTGCTCAGAATAAAATATACACAACCACCTTTTAGTCTTTAGCAGAAGAATCCACATTTTTGGCAACTCTTAGTATATTTACTCAACCATAAATCTAGGCAAAACAATTACATTTAACGAGAAATAATTACACACATTTAAATAATTATAACGCTGATATTTTCGTCCTTAAAGCAAAAGATCTAGTAAATTCATTTATTCGGTTCAGTGCTTGCAGAGTTTAAGCTCAGAGTTAAGTCAGTCGGGCGTAAAAGGCAGGCTTCAAATTAAAGTAATGCTCGAATGGATGGAGGCAGATTTTGTAAACGTAAAAATGTTTGTCTCATTATTGTATATTGCCTTTATTAAGATATTTTCTATTGTCTTAATATGGTTACTTCTGGGCTGTTTCTGGTTATAGGACAGTCTTCGGAAGTTACACAGGTAATGATGAGATAAACGTTATATACAACGTGTAACGTTAAATGCGCAAAACCTCTTAAGGGGTCATTGTACTCATCATTATGAACAACTTTTACTATGGGACCAAACATGAAATCGCGAAAAAAAAATCAGCTGTTCCCTACATTTATGTTCGCATAACTCGTCATAATGTAGGGAACAGCTGATTTTTTTTTCGAGATTTCCGGTTTGGTCCCATAGTAAAAGTTGTTCATAATGATGAGTACAATGACCCCTTAAGAGGTTTTGCGCATTTAACGTTACACGTTGTATAATAATGGGAAGCAGTCTCCACACGGCGAGTGCTTGAGGGTGGACAGCACTGGCAAGGCCGGCCTAGGAAGATATGGCTAGACGACCTAGACACGTACCGTAAGGGTTGGATCGAGGTGGCTTTAGAAAAGGATGCCTGGATGGATTTGGGGATTTGCTCACCAGTGGAACAGTTTAGGCTAAGTAAAGAAAAGGATGCCTGGATGGATTTGGGGATTTGCTCAGCAGTGGAACAGTTTAGGCTAAATAAAGTAAAAAGAAAAATAATAATAATAATACCATCCCATTATTGTCCGACTGCAGGGTAAAGGCCGCACAGATCGATATATCAGGTTAAGCTACGCTTGCCGCGGTTGGTCTGTGGATGGGTGACCATCTTTACACACCCAGACCCCTCCATGCCTCGGAAAGCACGTTAAGCTGTTGGTCCCAACTGTCATTATATTGTAGTCATACGCCCGAAAATCTGACCAGTCTTATCTAGGGGTATCGTATTACCCAGTAACTGGGTTGAGGAGGTCAGATAGGCAGTCGCTCCATGTAAAATACTGGTATTCAGCTGCATCCGGTTAGACTGGAAGCCGACCCCAACATAGTTGGGAAAAGGCTAGGCAGATGATGATGAGGGTAAAGGCCTCTTCTCTATACAGAGAAGGCGCGAATATTGATCACCAAGCTTGCTCAAGACGGGCTGGCGATTTCAGTCTTATATCACTACATAGTATAAAACAAAGTCACTTCCCTGTCTGTCTGTCCCTATATATGCTTAGATCTATAAAACTGCGCAACGGATTTTGATGCGGTTTTTTTTAATAGGTAGAGTGATTCAAGAGGAAGGTTTATATCTATAATACATGCATAATATAGTAGAGAAACACTGATAATTTTAGAGGTTTCTAATGTGATATAGTAAATAAACACATTTTTTTGCGCTTACATTGTAAACGCTGGCTGAATCCGTCGAGATTAGTGTTGGGTAAATAGCCGGATGCTTTGAGTTATTATCGATTATAATCCATGTGTCCATTAATAGCCGTGCAATGGATGATAACCCTGCTATTAATGTATATTTAAAAAAATAAATGCTTTTTTGTGTTTTATTGTAAAATCTGTAGGTGTGAACATAAATGGGGTGCGTGTACGCAGTGTGATTCAATGTATTGTTATTTTTTTTTTTTTTTTTCACTTTTTGTGTGCGAAAAAGTGTTAATAATAAAATAAATACACATTTTTCGGGAAATTCAGTTTTGTTAATTTAGAGATCCAATACTATAAAAACCATAATTACTATTGACAAATCGCTTTGTGATTTAACCATCTACCTAATTAATTACTTGATTTAACAAAGCGAGCTAAATATGTAGGTGTATGTATACCTACAAATAAATTTTAACCGATACGTAAAAATGTAGGGTATAATAAGTAAGTTACTTATTAACTCTTTTCTGTGAATACGACGTAGGTAAATTATAAACAATGGAAAATACCCGAGCGTTTAGTAGGTAATATGGTTGTAAAAATACCTTATAATACCAAAAGGCATAACGGTATTATTGGTATTTTATGTAGGTATTTTATATTTTGATTCACTTTTTAAGATCCTGCGTTATTACGTTGTAGTTTAATAAATAAAATATATTTGAAGTTTCGATTGTATTCTATATTTTAGAATGACTAATTCTAATCTAATGATTACTTAGTAATTAAACTTCACAGATATTATTACACTATTATATTTCCGTCTATTTTTAATTATTGTGTTTGTTAAATATTTAAACCGCACAGTAGGTACGATTTACCGCGCGATCGTCATCGTCATCGTGATCGTGATCGTCATCGTCATAGTGATCGTCATCGTGATCGTGATCGTCATTGTCATTGTGATTGTCACCGTCATCGTGATCATCATCGTGATCGTGATCGTGATCGTGATCGTCATCGTGATTGTCATCGTCATCGTGATCGTCATCGTCATCGAGATCGTGATCGTGATCCTGAGCGTGATCGTCATCGTTATCGTGATCGTGATCCTGAGCGTGATCGTCATCGTTATCGTGATCTTCATCGTGATCGACATCTTCATCGTGATCGTGATCGACATCGTCATCGTGATCGTCATCGTCATCGTGATCGTGATCGTCATCGTCATCGTCATCATCGTCATCGTCATCGTCATCTAGTGATGAGCAAAGCAAGACCAAGACCAAGACTAGGACAGTCTTTGTATTGGTCATCGTGATCGTGATCGTAATCGTGAGCGTGATCGTCATCGTGATCGTGATCGTCATCGTGATCGTCATCTTCATCGTGATCGTGATCGACATCGTCATCGTGATCGTCATCGTGATCGTCATCGTGATCGTGATCGTGATCGTGATCGTCATCGTGATTGTCATCGTCATCGTGATCGTCATCATCATCGTGATCGTGATCGTGATCGTGAGCGTGATCGTCATCGTGATCGTCATCGTGATCGTGATCGTCATCGTGATCGTCATCTTCATCGTGATCGTGATCGACATCGTCATCGTGATCGTCATCGTCATCGTGATCGTGATCGTCATCGTCATCGTCATCATCGTCATCGTCATCGTCATTTAGTGATGATCAAAGCAAGACCAAGACCAAGACTAGGACAGTCTTTGTATTGGTCTTCGTGTTGCTTACTCAGTCTTGGTCTTTGTCTTGCTTGTTCGGTCTTGGTGTTGGTCTTGCTAGTGTATAGATAGTCTTGCTCTTGCTCAAATACTTCGAGTCTTGATCATGGTCTTGGTCTTGGATTTTGCTCATCACTACTTCTATCTCATTCTCTCGCACGTTAAATCCTATAGATGTGTGTTTATCTCTTTTTACCGTCGCTTTTTCGTTTCATTGATTTTCAAATCACAACGATGCTAAAGAAGTTTTCACTTCAAAATACCATTTCATGTTTTATATCTGTGCATTTCCACCGTATTTTCAGTATTTTAATTATTACTCAGATAATGTACTTAAAAAAATACAGAAAAAATACAGAAACAATCGATTTATACATAAAATACCGTAGCAAATGGTATAATACCGTATTATACGGTATTTTTCGTTTTATACGCTTCAATACAAACGGTATAATACAGCACTTACATCTCTAGTAGGTAACATGCATCCCCGCACCCCCGTTTCTCGTGCTATCTCTTTCTGGCGCCAATATTTATTCGTGCCAGAAAGTGATGCATGAATTGCACTACAGCGACGCCAACCGAATCCGGAATAAAAAAAAATATATTTTTGAGCAACAAACAAAAAAAAAAAACAACTAAAAACGAAAATAAAAAAATAAAAATTCCCAAAAAAATATCCCAAATAAATGACTGATTCAGAATTTAAAAAAAACTAAGTACATAAAAAATCTAACTATCAAAAAACAATGTAAATAGCTGATTGAAAATTTTTAAATGGGTCAGATTAGTTTTAAATTGCACATTTATTTACTACAAAGAAAGATTATGAAAATGAAGTCTAATCTGACAGTCCTAAGCCTGAAAACCATGAAGGGAAATTTTCAATCACTAAAATAACATTAACAGCAGGGTTATCATCCATAATTGCTATTAATGGCTACTAACTGCTTTTAATCGATTATTAGCCATTATGATATTAACCGGATTATTATCATTGCCCAACACTAGTCGAGATAGATCAAAATAATGTACTACAGTATTGTACACCTTAAAAAGGTCTACAAAAAAGTCCGCGATGGTATATGTCTATCTCTTAGGGATAACCCACAGTAACCATTTTTTATCCTATACTTTTTACGAGAAATAATGGCTCTAAAATTATCAGTGTTTCTCCATTGCACCCGTGCGAAGCCGGGGCGGATCGCTAGTTAACTATAAGTCCAGGTTTCCTCACGATGTTTTCCTTCACCGATATCAGTAATGTGAATTGATTGCAAAACCCAAAACCCAAATAAAAAAAATCTTGAAAAGAATATCTGTATTTTTAAATTATTGTTTAATCAGTCTTCTGGAATGATCAGTAGCTTCATCGTTCTGACTGACCGACCCCTTGACAAAGAAATTGATTTATTTAAAACTAGCTGTGAATACCCGCTTCGCTGGGTCATTTTTAATTGTATAGTTATTTGTTAATGTTAATAATCTACCACTACTTACTTCATAATCTTTTCATATATCGCTCATCCAATAGAACAACGACGTAATTACGAAAATGTTTTTTTAACAGTTCTTGAGTTTTCTCATGAAATTATTACAAATGTTTATTGATAGTAAAGTAACATACATAAAAATATTAAATATTTTAGCATAATCATTGGATTAAAAGTTTGAAATTGAAAGTATAATATATCATATTTACAATTTCAAACTTTTAAAACGTTCTCCTGAAAAATAGCTAAAACGTAATTACGTCATTGTTCTATTGGATGAGCGATATACTAAAATTTTTTATTAATGAAGAAGTGGTGGGAGGCGCCCGACGTGACGGCACAGTGGTGGCATGCGCGTGAGCTGCGCGCGGTACTGAACAGTACTTGGACATTGCAACATTACTTTATTTTTCTAAAATAAAAGTAGCCTAAGTTACTCCTTATTACATCAGCTACCTGCCAATAAAAGTCCCGTCAAAATCGGTCCAGCCATTTCAGAGATTAGCCGGAACAAACAGACAGACAGACAAAAATTAAGAAAAAAAATTATTTTGGTGTATGTACCGTATATATATTCATATGCATGTAGTAAAAAACGGTTATTTCAATATTACAAACAGACACTCCAATTTTATTTATATGTATATATAGATAAATGCTTTGAGTTTGATTTAACAACAACTAATTAGTAACAAATATTATAGTAGCAAATATTTCCAAAACATAAAACTTTCACCCCTTATTAGTTAGTGAGGGGTGAAAGTCAGGACTGTATTTTGTTTTGAATTTGAGTTGAATAAGGGTAACTACCCTTATTATTCAACTCAAATTCAAAACAAAATAAAGTCCTGATTTTCTCTCCCATAGAATTTCACCCCTTTAACACACAAACCACGATACATGCCTAAATTAGAAACGAAAGGGATGAAACCTCAGCCCCTTTCGTAGATTAAAATTTAATTACACTCTATTTGCGACGAAACTGTATTCAAGCGATGTATAATAAGATGACGTGTTAGAGTTATTGGGTGATAAAAATTCTCGATGCATTTGTCTCTGGTTCTTTTGAATTTTATGTTTCCTGTGGAAAAACCCATTCTAGCTCCTAGTTTACCCCTGGGTGTTGGAAAAAGTGATTTAGTGTCAAGTGGGTGCGGCAAAGCATCGTTTTGCGCGGTTATATAATAATCAGTGATCGGATAACCGGGCGCTTATATACCTAAACTTCTTTCCACGAAAGAATAATATGGACATTCCTTTCTGAATAAATAAGTAATCCCGGGTTCCCGGGTTCCCGGGATTGACAAATTTTGTAAAAACAACTATTACAAACTTAATGGAATAATAGCAGTGGTTATTTTGATTTAGTGTCTTTATTTTATTCAAAACAAATGGAATATCAATAAAAAAGATAATGTGCACAATGTGGTCAAGTAGTGGAAATTGATTTATCTATCTAACAGATTAGTGATCGAATCGGCTCCATTGTACTACCTAACCCGGTCGTACAAAACTTCACAGTTTGAATAGCGTGTTGTTGTTATGTAAAACACTATCACAAAATCCCAAACACAGCAAACGTATAGTTTTTAAGAAAAAATATCACAAAGTTACAGAAAATTCAACATATTTACATTATAAAGCTGACATTTTACCACAGATAATGTACGAATTTCACTCCTAGGTCGTTCCGTATTACGTTCAGACAAAGTGACAGCGGATTTTAATGGTTTTTACTCTAAATTCCGTAATATGCAAGTAATATTTTTAGCAATCTCAGGAATTTCAAACGATTCCGGGATCTGGGATTCTGAAAGTTATGTCCGTATTATTCTTTCGTGGGAATAAAAGTGAAGTTTAGGTATATTAGCTTCTAATTATCCGATCACTGATAATAATACGTCATTGAGATCATTGGAACGTTAGTCTAGATTGGTGTTAAGGCTGTAGGCTAGTTATCATCACGCTGCTGCCCTTAGGAGTCCAGCAAGAAGAAAAAAGTCAGAAAGAAGGCTAAGCGAACTCGCGGCAATAGTGCGGGCGGGTGGAGGGACAGGCGTGTAAATAGCCTGTATCCTAGGCGGGATGAGGACTGGAATACAATTGACGTCTGGATTGCACGTCAATTCAAATTGCCTATAATTGCCCGTTTCAAGGAAATTAGTGACGGTCAGATGGCATCTGTAGCTAACCCAAGCAAATAACGCAAAGCGGTACCTGTGGTCTTCTGGTTCTCCTGGAGCTGGTGGCCACCTTGCTCGTCCGTACACTGATCACTTGAAAACTAATAATCTGGCTATTGTGGATGCGATGAATTTAGATTAAAACGTGGTTTTCGCGGTGAGATGCAACGCGTCCGCTCGGCGCGGGTGCAATTTGACATCTGACAGCCGTCATTAGGCTGTCACTCGCCACTGGATCCTCTAAAGCCCATGACACACTTGTCCGCGGTAGCAATTACATGCCTAAGGCATGACTACAGACACCTTTAATACCGCCCACAATCTAAAAGATGTAAAGGGGCGACGACTTGCAACACCAGCGGGTGATGGGATGCAACGCGGGTCGGGGGGTGAAGCGAAACTTCGCGCGAACAAAGTCGCGAGCAGAAGCTAGTAATTGACCAACCCGCCTTTAGCAAGCGTGGCGATCAATGGTCTTCTCTGTATGAGACGAGCCCTTTGCCCTCGACGTGCCTAAATGAATGTAAAACCAAGGTCACAAAGTGGCTGTTGACACTGAGTTACGATAAGACTGAAGATTCACTACATGTATCAATAGCTTAACCTGATGTAGTAATGAAACGATATATTTATAATATATTTATACAGACTTACATAAACCCAAGATTTCACCATATTTATCTCTCTCTCAATGCATCTCCAGAATTAATTTACAAAGAATTACTGATAGATTATATGAGCTCATTATACAATTGTTTTTTTATTGGGCTGTATAAGTCAAATCAGTTTAATTTAATTTTAATTTTATTATTGACATAATCAACCCATTGCAATGTTTTCTAATGAGTTGATTGCAATATGTGGTTAGCTAGTGACCTCGACTTGATCATATAATTCTTACCTGAGCAACCGGCAGCAAGTTCGTCATGCTCCCTTAGATGTCACTGCTTGCGGTAGCGTCGGGGGTCGGGTTGTCTCCTTCCCTCAAATATGGCGAGGGGGGTAATGGCTGACCTTTGCGTTATGCTCGTGAACGGGTGCTGCTTGTGGTGACTGGTCGTCTTGCTGACCATGGTTTTATCATTGTTATCATTATTAATAACTTGTTTATTTAGTTTCCTTATGGTCCTAGTTTATCATTTGTGACTTCAAGCGACAGCTATGTAAACTGAACCCAGCATTGCATAAATATGTTAGCGGTCACGCCCTTTATACCTGGAGGCTTTTATTTAATTTCCATTTATTAATTTTTGCTTGAGTACGTATAGTTTTTTATTGTATTTCTTGGTATATTGGCGTTGCCAGCTGACATATGGCAAATAATTTAATTTAGCGTTCTGTGTCTTGTAATGTTAATTGTTTTGCATACCTTGTATTGTATTCAGTCAAGTATATTTTCTAACTGAACAGACAGCTGTGCTGCTGCGGAGTTTGTTGCGCCACTTCTTCTTCCCAGCGAAAGCACTAGGAAGTGGTGAAGGGCGGGCGTTTTGGGGGACTGTCTTTTGTAATTTTGACGTTCGAAAAGTGCTGATTCTCAGCCTAGTTTGAATAAATGACTTTTGATTTTGATTTTGATTTTGATACACACAGGTACTTAAATAGGCCACATCAGAAATACATTTACTAGTAGGTAGTTACCTTAATTATAATATACTGTGCTCGTCCTACAACTACTGATATCATCATCATCTGCCTAGCCTTTTCCCAACTATGTTGGGGTCGGCTTCCAGTCTAACCGGATGCAGCTGAATACCAGTATTTTACATGGAGCGACTGCCTATCTGACCTCCACAACCCAGTTACTGGGTAATACGATACCCCTAGGTAAGACTGGTTGTCAGATTTTCGGGCTTCTGACTACCCGTAACGACTGTCAAAGATCTACGAATGACAGCCGGGACCAACGGCTTAACGTGCTTTCCGAGGCATGGAGGGGTCGCGGTATGTAAAGATGGTCACATCCACAGACCAACCGCGGCAAGCGTAGCTTAACCTGATCGATCGATCTGTGCGGCTGTTATTATTTAGCCACGGGCCAACTACTGATATATTTTCAAACTATAGGCGAGGACGCTGGCACCCTAAACACAAGTTAATCTTACTCTGGGTGCCAGAGTTCATGTAAAACAAACTTTCTCTTACTTGTAACGCTGCATAGTGTTTAGATAAGTGTTTTTTTACAAGTGAAGGTAGTAAAAATCTGCTTTTTTTTTCTTGCACGTAGGAGGCCAAGGAAGTGCCAATAATTCGCTCTACTACCGAGCTGGAGATGACTCTGATTCTGATACCACGGTGAAAGAAATACTAACGACAGAAACTGCATTATTCAAATTCAAATTGTTTACTGTGGTAGGTACACAGGTAAAAATGTGGTTGTGTGTGGTTTATAAAGTGCAGTACATCTATGACCCGCCTTTATACAATAATTAAAAGACTTTTGCAACATTATAGTAGTAGTCAGTAATTTAATAGTAATTGATACAGTAGTCAATAATTTGTTAATATTTACAACAATAGGCATTCATTTCATAATATATGTAATATGGTGATTAATAACAGCTATTCAACTAAAACTTATTAAAATATATTTTCCTCTCGACTTCATCTACGTGAAATACTCCATTTTCTCGGCAAAAATGATCCTTTAGAATTGAAGAATCCCTTCGTTTAACTTTTACTATAGAACTATCAAGCAAACTGTTGAACTTTCGATTTGTGGCAGCTGAACGAAACTTCTGCATATCTAGGATTACTCGTACTAGAAGATTATGAACTTTCGCAGCGTCGCTGTTAGTACTCGTGTGTTATGTTCGTTAAAATTCTGACGAGCACGTATGAATTTTCCGGCTGTAAATTTTGGAGTGATTTTTAATGGGCATCTATCCGTGGTCGACTACATATTATGTCGACTGTATAGACTATTTATAAATAAACTAGCTTTAGCCCGCAAATAGGAGATAATACGGCAAAGTTTCGGCGCCAGAGGGCAGCACTAGCACAAACAGTAAACAAACATTTGTGTCAAGTAGCGTAGTAATAAAAATTGTTAAAATCGACCATTATTGAGTTTTAAATAGTGTAAAGTGTATTATTATTCACTAATGCATCAATGTTGCGTGTTCGGGTGTAATAATATAGCGAACTTGTCCTTTCCAAAGAACAAAAAGCTGCGAAAACTATGGGAAGCAGCAACACGGTGTAAAAAAACACTCTAAAATGTGTTTCGCGCACTTTAAATCCGAAGATTATATTGAAATTGGAAAACTTTCAGGTAAGATCGATGTAATAATAAAATAACATTCACTATATTCACGTAAGACTCACAAATATGATTCCCTTCTGAAGATAACCTAAAATTTCCTTACTATTTTTAGGGCTAAATAACATCAGGTGCATTCTGAAAAAAGGAGTAGTGCCTTCAATTTTTTATGGAAAAAACGGAAGATATAAAGGCCAAAAGAAGCCGAGAACGTTGTAATAATTGTTATTAAAAGTAAAATACGACATGATATGTCAATGTTTGTTTACTTCATGTGCTAGTGGCGCCATCTGCGCCGAGCTTTGCGTAATATTCCCTATTAGTCCGCGTGAAATTTCTTGTTCCCTCGTCCCACCCCGTCGCCTTGCGTCGCCTGCCAGCGGTATTACTGCGTTTTCGCGTAGCGTTCTTTCTGTTTTTAGGGTTCCTTATCTCCAAAGAAAGAAAGCATATTCATCAACCACGACCGCTCTGTCAAGAGTGAACGACTAAAGAAAGAGATCTCCAAAGGAAAATACGGATTCCTTATAGGATCACTTTGCTGTCCGTCTGTCTGTCAAGACCCTTTATCTAGGGAATGCGTGGAGGTATCGAATTGAAATAAAAACTGTATACTCAGGTCTACAGTCCCTTGAAGCTGTGAAAAACCAAACTTCTAAGTTAACGTAAAAATAGACGGCCGTTTATGCCGCAAAAAACGTATATTTCGACACTCTTAAGGAAATCGAAATTTATAGGGTACTTCCCGTTGACCTATAATCATGAAATTTGGCCAGAAGTAACGTCATGTAGCCAAAATGAAGGAAAAGGCGGACAACCGTATATTTATAGTTACATACCTACAAATTTGTACGTAAACCTAGGTGCACGAGTCCGACTCGCACTTGGCTGTTTTTTTTTTTTTGTTTTGCTCGGCACCTTAGGTTCTTAGCATGATTTTATACAGCCTATAGTAGGGTGGTCCTTATTTTTCGACTTTTAAATTATCCCCGGGGCACTTTCTCATTTGATTATATACTTCTAAATATGAAATAAGTTTTTTTTGTTTTTTTTTTTGTTAAGATTTAGAGGTCGCTACCAGCTGTCAAAATTTTTACAAAAAGCATTGAAAAACATCTTAAATGATGGTTTCATTAATGTTTCATTTAGGTGTTTATATCATATTTTCCGTGCAAGTAAAACTCGCATAGACAATCGCTTTTTATCCCTTCCTCCTCTCGACCTCTCTTCTGTACCGACGCGTCGAGATTTAGACCGTTCACACAATCAAAAAGATAAGACGTACGCGTGCGCACTAACATCATAATACGTTAAAAATTGGTTTGTGCGCATGCGTAATTGCGTATGTTTCAAATTGTACATCTTACTTCACTTCTTACTACACTTCAGGTCTAATACGTCATTAACGAGAGCGTACGTGTTTTATTTGTAAAAATCATATTAACGTGTTTCAACTTGCAATGGCGTCTACAAGTAGCGGACTCAGTAAAGCTACTAGAAATCAAAGTAAAGTTTGGCTTATTGGACAATTATTATCCGAATTAAACCAATCAACGTTGCCATCCATTGGTGAAGTTTTGCGTTTTTTTTTTTTACTACAAAAATGAAGAACAGAAAAGCATACGTGAATCTGCGACTTTGACGGCTTGCGGAGTTATAAATTTGTGGGAAAAAGCTAGTATACCAATTCAATTAAAAAAACATGTCATCAGTAAAATTGAAAAACTATTCAAAGAATGGCAGAATCGCTTTAACAAAAATATAGCTACTGTTGCGCTGAAAAAGATTTTAAATCATTTGTGGTATTTGTCAGAAGAGCTAGTTTCGCTTGCCTTTTTCGATGACGAACTATCAGTTCAAGAAAAGAAAAAAATGGTAGAAGCACTGAAAATTGAAGGCACAAAAGATTGCTTAAAAAAAATAAACCTTGATATCACACATCTCCACGAAAAAAATATAGAGGTACTTCATCAAATGTTTTGAAAAAAGACGTCGAAACTTGGAACGAAGACACTGATTATGTAGCTGCCAAAAATATCGTTCATTCTTTGCGAGTAGTGAACGACGTAGCTGAGCGCGGTATTGCTTTATTGGAAGAATATAATAAATTAATTACAACTAATGAAGAACAAAAGCAATATTTGCTTTTGTTGGTAAAAGAGTATCGGAAAAAGTACCCTAATACCGTAGACAGAGAAACTTGAAAGTTTCTCTGTCTACGCCTAATACTAACAAGTCAACCCTTGTATCTTAAAAATGAATGATTCAAATATCTACATAATATCCTAATTTATAATAACAACAATAATTTTGTAATATTTTTATGTCCTAGCTATAAAAATAAAATAATCTAACAAATACAGATTTCGAGTTTTTATTTAAAATTCAAACCTTGGTAGCGACCTCTAAATGTCATTTAAAAAATTAAAAAAAAATACTGAAATACTTTCTTATGGTATATAATCAAATTACGTGGTGCCCCGCGAAATTAAAGAATTTTTTTATTTTTTTCTTAGGAATAAGGACCACCCTAGCCTATAGGCTTCCTCAAGAATATGGCTTGCTTAATGCAAAAATATTTTTTCAAATCCGACCGGCAGTTCAAGTGCGTTCAAAAAACAAACAAAGAAAAAAACAAAGAAATTCTTCAGCTTTATTATGACACAGCTACGCTGTACAGATGACTTCTTTGCGATCATTCCTAAAAGATCTGCTTCACTGCTGCGTCGGATGCGGGGCAGCGACCACAGTCTTCTGAGCGTTGTTGCTAGTAAGTCTGAAGGCCGCCTTGTGGGGCACCTGTGCCCAGTGCATGTACGGTTGCCAGGTGTCTCCGTGAGGTGGCGCAATTAATATATTACTGTGTGTTTTAGTCTATTATTATACTAACATAGGTAAAGAAATACTAACAAATGTCCATACATTTGTTAGTATTTCTTAAACTATAAAAAAAAAAAAAAATATTAGTTTAGTTCAGAGGTTCCCAAACTTTTTTTCTCATTTAAAAATTTCGTTGGTTCCGGTGGACGCCCTGCAGCTACATTTCTACCATATTCCCAAAACTCGACAAGAAATGTGAAGATTAGATCTAACGTAGACCCCCGTCGAGTCTCCTGTGGACCCACTTTGGGAATCAATGGCTTAGATAAATAAGTAAAAACATTTATTTTCGAGTATCATGGACCCATAGCGTTACTGACAATTTACTTACAAAGTATTTTAGTCGTATTTACAAAACATAGGATGGTTGGCTTTTTTTTTTCAGGCCGATATCGTCACTTTAATTATAGTCCAAACATATGGGCCTACTTTATGTTATAGTAACGTTTTCTGGCTCCCTTTTCTCATACATTCACTGTTTAGTTCCAAATACGCTCACGTGGCGCTGTTGTATTTTTTTTTAAAAGATTTTTTTCTTCTGAACTGCATTAAGTTAAAGCAACGGGTACTCAGTCTAACGACCACCCAGATTTTCTAAATACTCCTGCATAGAAAATTCTACAAAAGTTCCTTAACCCGCAATAAACAACAAATAAACAAGTGGCAAATAGCAATCGAAATAGCAATAAATAATAATTGCTATCGAAATCATTATTGCTATCTGCAATCTTTATTGGTATCTATCTATAAACGCTGCGTGGATTGATCGCAATTACTTCGGCGCCGGGACTGTCTCGGGTCCTGTTAAAATTGTTGTCACACTAGTCCTGCTTAATTTATTGTTATTGGCTTGATAGACAAACACAAGGCTTTTGTTTATTTGTTTATGTTTATGTTTTGTTTTTATGTTTGTCATAAGTGTTATTGTGTTTCTTTTGTTTTTTCTTTATGGTCTTGTGATATTAGGTTTTTGTTGGAAACAAGGAAGATTCTGTACCACAGATTTCTGTACATAGTTGCACAAAATTTAACGTTTGCCATCATATTGGCTGATTTACACTTGCATTAGTTATACAGAGAGTTTAGTTCAAGTAGCCAGTTATGTGATATATTACAATTAAACGAAAGAAAATTTAAAAGTCATTTTAAAAGTACACTTTGTAAACCAGCATAATACAAATTAGAGGATTATATCCAGGATAAGAATGCTTGGAATAATGCTGGACCTGTTCATAGGACCAGCATTATTCTATTTTAGCATTATTATATTTTCAGTATTATTATTAGTTATACAACAAGTTGTACAACCGATCGTCGTCGAAACAAGATATCCAATTACGGACGAGTTTATAGACTGAATTATTGCTGCGGTCTGTACTTTATACAGGGTTACTTGATTGATGTGACCATGATTACAATCATCGAATTTGGGATACACACTTGTAATAGGTGGAATTTATACAGCGTTATTTTTACTATATGTATACACAATGTGTAAGTTCTTCTTCTTCTTCTCTTCTTCCTCTTTTGGTATCGATGTTACTATTACTCGTTGTTTTTTTTTTTATTATAGTTTGAGCCCAGTAGGTGTGATAATAGTAAAAATTTAGTTTCTGTATTTTTAAAACATAATATTCTAATTGGTTTGTTTGTTGGTGTGCGCTAATTCCGGTGCATAATAATTCCTCTTCACTGTATCCTGCGACAGCGACCTAGACTAATTTCCTTTCCTTTCGTGGGCTCTCTGATGACTAGGAAAACAAATTTAGTCTATAAAATCTGGTCACGGTACAGAAGAACTGATCAGCATCGTTGTTTGTAGGTATATGAGGTTTTGGGTGATTTTTGCGTATTCGGCGTGTTTTGTCTAGATACTGCAATCCTGAAAGAAATTTCATCAACAAAAGTCTGTGGCGGCATCTACATCGCCACATGCGAACTGCGCATCACACTGACGTCACACAAAATCCTGCATCGCGCAAGCAAAGTTTACCGCGCAACTAGCATATAAAAACTCCCGACATCAATCGTCGGGTGGTTGCCTATCAGACACAACAACCTATTTCTCATGTCTCTATAAGAAGCAAGACTTTAGCACTCTAATTCATAGGCTGCTGCGCTACGGGCCGTGGGTTTGTTTTCCGTACGCACCAAATGTTTGGATGGCCTAAAATTACATGGTATAGTTGTGTAGGCTTAGGTGTTTATGTTAAGATTTGGGTTTGTAAACCCACACAAAGTTAGTGACATTTACTTTGCAAGCAAGCAAAAAAAAATTTTTCGAACTATTTATTTCAGCATGCATTCATTAAATAATTACATAAGAATAAAGCTCAATCTAGAAATGCGACAAATAAAATGTCAGCAACCACGGTCAGATTTTTAAACTATCTATAAAGTAAACTGTTGTTGACATTTTTCTTTGATTGTTGACATGGAAAGTTTAACCAGTTTGACCACTATAAAACATTATTCACCAGCTCTTAGTCTATAGTATATTTTACCCCACAAAGCCACAATTTTATTAGGCCATACATAGTTTCCCAATAACAATATTAGGTCTGAAAAGATTAGGCACTATGTCCGTTCCCGTACAAACCCCGGTATTGGGAATTTCGTTACAGCGTGACCGTATTCGGAAAATCCTTTGTGGTAGTCAACTGCGATAGAATAAATTGATGGATAACTCAGTTATACTGAAAGGTAAATCAAGTTTCAAGTCTCGAATTTCTCAGACGCAACCCGGAGTCTGGATTCGTGACATGACATGGGACTTATAACTGGCAAGATGTAAATGTTACTATAGGTCTGTCTAATCCTTTGGGGAAATACAGATAAGATATCGATGGTCTAGAAGACAAAAGTGCTAAGTGCAAAATTTTGAATTTTTACATTCAAATGTCAAATTTACTAAATGAGCATGCTCTACCGTTTGCTCTTGTTAAAAAAACACAATTCCATCTCTTTCAGCCTAAATAGTGTGCATTTGTATTAAGTGACATCAACTAGAACTCATAAACGATAATGACAGTTAATTGCCATCTTAAAAATAACAATGTTCACACCTTGATCAACAGTTACACAGATAATACTTAACTAAATACATTCACTTTGATATACACTCTACTTTTAAACAGTTTTGAGTTCCAGCATTTCAAACATAAATTAACTAAACCTGTCCTCCTGAATATTTGCTAGATCTGTCATTAGTACGTTTTTCTTCTAGACGATCGATAGTATGTTATGTAAACCAAGTTTAAAAGTCATCAGTGAATAAATTACTTCTATGCAAGCTTGCACCATCGTCGACTTCATCATCGCTTATATCACCAGGTAGATTTTCGCCGTGCGGCTTGTCGCTTATCAAATCGCCTCACAAGCCGAATCGCCACCCCATTTACACAGGTTGATAAAAATCGCAGGGGACTAGTTCATTTTGCATCAAAATGACGACCTTCATGGGGCGGGCGATCAGCTGCGACTGAGCATTTTCACTTCACGGTCGATTTTAGTCACCCGCTGCAAGCGATCTGTAGCCGCACGACAAGCCGAATTGCCATTTAGAGGTACGGCTATATACAACGTTATTTTTAGTATATGGCAAACCCGAAACACTTGTCTAGTATTTTTATGTAAAGAATCTATGTACAAAATATCAAAACTGTGGCATGAAAAATCACGAAGTTATAAGCTTGTTATGTTACCTGATTGTCCGTACAAAAAGTTGGTTACCACTTAACACGCGCCGCCGGCCGACCGGCTGTGACCTGTGTTGTGCGCATATGATTGCGGAGATGTACTTATTGTCGCTCGGTGTCCAATTTGTTACCATTTTAAAATATTTTTGGAAGAAAATATAACATGGCAATATAACATACTTATTATGAACAAACTACGAGTATATTCAGGTTAGCAGTATACTAAAAATAATGATGTATATTACCTGCGTAAAGGCCGCATTAGCATCACAAGACATACTCGTCAAAGTCAAAACAAACAACGATCCTCGTAATTATTAAGATTTCATATTCAGAAGCGTGCGAAGTAATTGCGTAACACACTAACAGTAGCAATAGCTTTCATTTTGACAGTTCAACATCATTCATTGCGTTATTTACGTTGCTGAGCAGATACATTTTTCGAACATACGAAGCAATGCATTAGCATTATTCTTCAAAATTATTCAGATTGAGATTGAGTGTTGCGCAATTAGGGTACTGATTTATACGGTGCAATTTTAAGGGACGTTCAAGAGCAACAATCGCATGTATTATAGCTTATTTAAGAATTGCATGCAACTGTTTACACGCGTGCAATTTCCATAAAACGGCATACAATAATTGAACACACATTTTGCAATTCAATAATTGAATTTGGCTTCTTATTACATCGAGGCAATTAATGCAATTAAGTTTTTCCTACACACATACAGAGATGTGCTTGCTGATGACACTGTATTTTTACGTTGTAGAAGTAACCGAGTAGTCAACTGATTGGCTTCTGCGCCACGGGTCCAATTTTCGCACAAAACAAATATTTGTAAGGCGTACATACGTTGATCCGAGTCCGGTTGGTTCCAAAATTAGTCCAACACGTAATTTCCCGAAAGGCATACGGAAATCCACGAAACGGGTGTTTAATAAACCCACGTCTCGCCAGTTTAAATACTAGGTGCAATCAGGGAAATTAATTATCACACCATGTCGGCGGAAGTCAATTAAATAAATAATTAATTTACCTGACTTTACCGAATAGGCTTGACCTGCAACCTAATTGCGTGTCACTATAAATCACAATCTGAATAATTTTGAAGGATATTGCTTATTCATTGCTTCATATGTTCGAAAAATTTGTCTGCTCAACATCGTAAAAAACGCAATGAATGTTGTTGAACTGTCAAAATTAAAGTCATTCCTACTGTTAGTGTGTTACGCAATTACTCCTCCGATTGCCTTTACCCGATCACTAATCCTAACTCCGTACTACTGATGAGTATGTTGAGGTCAGCTTCTAGTCTAACCGAGTGCAGCCGAATACCAGTATTTAACGTGGAGTGACTGCCTATCTGACCTCAACTACCTAGTTTTTAAGTAAAACAGCTAGCTCTTGGTAGGTTGTGGAGGTCTTTCTTGCTCTAGAGCAAGAAATTCTAGTGCTTAAAAATACAATTAAGTAAAAAGTTTTGTTGGTTCCTGCTCATCTGTTAAAAATATATTAAATATTCCATTGACTGCCAAGTTTATAGAGTATCAGTATAAAACAGTGAACGAACAACAGCTAGCGTTATCCAGCTTATACCCAAAGGATTAAAATAGCTTTAAATACTCGAGTATGAAGGAATGGAGTGTTAATATGCTTCAACTACTCGTAAGACAAGCCGGGCGTGAATTAAAGTCGGCGCCTTAATATTGCTGAGTATCATTGTAACTCTGTCGCAGCGAGTATTTCACCGCCTATTGCTTGGCTACGGAGTTGAACATTTAGCAGCAGAATGATGCCGCATATAAATGCAGTCTATGCCAGTGATTGTACCCAAAATAATAATAATAATAATATTCAACAACTTTCACACAGCGCCATATAGTCCCAAACTAAGCAGAGCTTGTGCTATGAGTACTAGACAACTGATAAACATGCATATATAATTCTAAATACATACATATTATAGATAAATTACACCCAGACAAAGAACAAATGATCGTCCTCATCACACAAACATTTGTCCTGGGAGGGAATCGAACGCACGACCTTGCGTATAGTAGTCAGGGCCACTGACAACTAGACCAACAGGCCAGGCCAGTTTCAAAGATTGTAACTAGTGGGTATCCTCTACAGTTTGTCAGTTTTATTAATAATGAAAGTTAAAACATGTTGGAAATCGTTTCGTCCTAACGTGTGTGGAAATAATTGCAATTTGGAACACATTATGGAACTCAGCACAGTCAACGGCAAGATGTCGCAGGATTTTCCGCGATGATATTCCGAATATTACCATAACCTTAAAACTTCCTCTCACAGGAAGAACGCCTGAATCTCAGCAATGGGAATTATAGGTTCATTGTGCATGTGTTATGAGTACTATTATTTTATAATTTTCTCACAGAGAGGAAGCCGGTGCCCCAGCAGTGGGAACATTATAGGATATCTTTTGAGCACTCCATTTTCGTTAATACTCCATGTTTTTACGTAGCTATGACCTAAATTATCTTCGAAGCATGTTTCTCTCGGCTTCAAAGTTTTTAGAGCGTCTTAAATGGATCTAACGTGGCGTGACGTAAGACCTGTTTTACCTTATGACGTAAAATGAGGATATACAGGGTGGCCGGAACATTGACTTCCAAAAATAAAATTTAGGTGTCTCGTATCGTGGGGTATTTGAATCACTCCCATGTATGTTCCGCGACGTTTCATAGGTTTCGAGATATGATTTTTTTTCTGAAAATTTGAGAATGTTCGACCTTACCAATTTAAAAAAAATATCTACAGAAGACTGTTGAGATTTTTTTGCACCTTAATCTTCATGAGTAATACTTATATTACAAGTAGCTTCAGAGGTTGGGTAAAAATAAAATCAGAAAAAAAGTCTTAACTCAAAAACTATGAAAAGTCGCGGAACAAACATGGCAGTGATTCGGACACCCCACGATACGTGGGACTTAAATTTTATTTTTGGATGTCAATATTCCGGCCATCCTGTATATGCGCTTATTAACTTTAGAGGAAGGTAGAGCGGCTATTTTTATACCTGCAGCAAAAAACAAGAGATGAGGTGTAATAAATGAGATTTTCGCGTATCGTAGTGTGGGGCTCCCCACAGTTCAATGCACAGACAACCTTAAAAAGGTGGTTAGGAGAAACTGGATGCAGAAGGCGGAGGCCAAGGTGTTGTGGCGCAGCCTGGGAGATGCCTATGTCCAGCAGTGGACTGCGAATGGCTAAATTGAAATGACGTTTGAGTCTCGAGTGCTGACGTATAGGGCTTTTCGTGAACGTACAGTCAGCCTCAGAGCCAGGCAAAATGACATTCTATCAGCGATAACGATTATGGAGAAAACAAAAATGTAAAAAAACAAAAGTTTCTACACAACAGTTGGCAGACTTTTTCGATACATGTATGAAAAGTTTTTTTTTTTTACAATTTGTCTTTGAGTTTTATAGCGAAAGTTTTAAGACTGACGTGTAGAATCACCCCCTTGACGGATGCAGGTGACTCAATCGCCATCCTGTATAGACAGTCATCATCTGCCTAGTCTTTTCACAACTATGTTGGGGACGGCTTCCAATCTAACCGGATGCAGCTGAATACCAGTATTTTACGTGGAGCGACTGCCTATCTGACCTCCACAAGCCAGTTACTGGGTAATACGATACCCCTTGGTAAGAAGAGTTGTCAGAATTTCGGGCTTCTGACGACCCGTAACGACTGTCAAAGATCCACGAATAACAGCCAGGACTAAAACGGCTTAACGTGCTTTCCGAGGCACGGAGGGGTCTTGGTATATAAAGATGGTCACGCATCCACAGAATAACCGCGGCATGCGCAGCTTAACCTGATCGATCGACCCGTGCGGCTGTTTTTACTTTGCTACAAGAACCTCCGTGTATAAATAGTACAGGTGACATGTTTTGAATAGATATTTCATATAAAAGGAAGGGAAAGCAAACCTCTATTTAATAACGTAAAGGTAACGTCATACGATACCGATCACCTAGCCACGTTGCCTCACAATTTTTAGCCAACAAAAACACTTTTTTTTATAAATATCCGAATTGGGTCAGACGCGACGTGACGGTGTCAATAGGCCACTTCATTCCGGGCCTTAGAGACGGTTAGTTACCCCGATAGTGACATTTTTGCTGTGGAAGTGATCGTCCAAATAATGGGGTTTATTTATAAACTTAGAAAGAAGAAAGAAAGAAAATACGTTTATTACTTAAAGCTAAGTAATTTAACCATATATTTCTGACGTAAACACACACACGGAAAAAATGTGTAACGGATAAACCCTTTCTTCCCTAAAGGGGTTTTTCCGTTACTCTCATAATTTTGATCGATGCTCCGCACATACTGCTGCATCATGCGGCACTCAGTCACAAAACGGTGAAGGAAAACAACGCGAGGAAACGACATGTTCTGGAACCAAAGATTCGAAGACACGGCATCCACTATCCTTCACTGGGCTCGCGTGGTGGACGGCCAACTGTCTCTTACAGAGAGGAGGCTTGCGTCCCAGCATTATAAGCTGATACAATGCTGTTTAGAAACGGCTGTTAAGCCGTGTACGCACGTACGAACAAATTTTTTGCGTTGCATGATACGCAACAACTTGGTTCGCACGTGCGTACCACTAACGAACATCGAATACTCTGTTCGTCAAACATGTTCGCGGCGATCCTTTTAGTATGTTCCGTATGGACGGTGTTCGAAGAGCTTTAATAAATGTTACGAAACAAAACTCTTCGTTTCGTTCGGTTCGTTCTTTTCTTAATTTCGTATTTTGTACAATACTGTTTCCCACCATCTAGGATCCGCTTTAGGAAACAACATTTTGTGAATCACTGCGAACACCAAAAAACTCTCCGCTACTTCACAATCGACCACTTCCAACGGCGCCGTCATGGCTATTAAGAAGTTCACGACTGTTGTGCGCGAACTCGACTCGAACTATGTTTGCATTCGTGTTCGAATATGCCGTCCATACGTACGAACCAAATGTTCGGATCTGATGTTCGTGTTCGTACGTGCGTCCACGGCTTTAAAGAACTTACGAGTCCTGTAACAATTCTTCACAAACCGATTTTACTAAACAAACTAAACGTTTCTATCAATCAGCTTTGTCACACCGCTGGGCCGCTCTGCCCATGACTTCCAGCAGTTTCGATCCAGGGCTGGTTTTCTCTCAGTCTTCAACAACATTATCATCTTCTTCAACGAACTACAGTGTGAGTCTTTATAAAGTGCACATATTAAAAAGGATGAAAATATAAACAGTTTTATCGACGGAAAAAAAATCTAAAAAAAAAATTAAATTTTTTAATTTTTTTTACTCTCGTCTGGGTACCCCATGCAAACAAACTGTTACTACTTTTAAACTAAATGTCATATTAAAACAAAACAAAATTAATAATGATCTCTAATAATAGGCCAAGCTAATAAAGCCATAATTTTTTGAAAAAGAAACCTCATAAATTAATTATTCATGATTTTTTAAAGAAAATTTACCATTTTTACCATTTTTTACCATTAAAAAAATAAAATTTTTTGACCTTTTTTCCGTCGATAAAATTGTTTATATTTTCACCCTTTTTAATATGTGCACTTTATAAAGGGTCACACTGTATAGTGTAACAAAAATAAACACACCAAAAACAATCTCACTAACACACAGATTGTATCAAATAAAAACCGTAATTCACACAAAAACCCTTCCAGGGATCATCCCTAGAGGCGGTAAATGGTGAAAAAATCCCTTTACGGTCCTTGAAGTAGCGTTTTACCGTTCCCACAGGATTCCCCATAGCTAACGGTGCCGTAAATAAACGTAACCAACCATTATTTACAAGAAAATATTTACTTAAGTGTTTTAACGGTATTTCTCCATTAGTTTTACAGTGTTTTGTCGCGCATTAGTCATGGAGTAACGGTGTTTTGTTTACTTTACGGTTAAAGTTTTCGGTTTTTGTCCGTGACTGTTTGTGAATTGGGTTTGGTGTTTATAATTTTATTGTTGGGAAGATGGATGTTATTGCTTATCCTTTTTGCTCTGTTTTGTATTGTCTTAAGACATGACAGACGAAAGCATTCATTCACTTTAAGGGGGATACAATGAGATTTTTAAATTACCAGGAATATGCATTTTATGTGTGGCATTTAGGCTGCTACGTAATAACAGCCGCACGCTACGCTTGCTGCGGTTGGTCCGTGGATGGGTTACCATCTTTACATAAGATGATATAATGGTGCACAATTGCGTCTGCAGACATAGTTGGACTCTCACTTCCCTCACTCGCATAGTCCGATGGGACGGCAATCCGACACGACCGGAGAGAGATCAGGCGTAGGACCAACGGCTTTACACTGACTGCCTCTTTGGGCAGCGGTTCTGGGTTCGATTCCTGGGTCGGGCAGTGTTTTTTTTTTTTTCGTTAGTCTATATTGTGTCCCACTGCTTGCTCCAAAGCCTCCCCTTTTTCTTTACAAAACTCCCTGTCTTGAGCGATCTCTGGCCATGTTGGCCCTGCAAACCTCCTTAGATCGTCACACCACCTTCGCAGTGGTGTACCTTGCCAACGTGATAATGGATTTAACCCTTAATTGAATGATTTTTACTTTTTAAGCAAATTAAATTTATTTGGACGTAACATTAGCTCTATAGTAAGGAAGAAATATTTTAAAAAATATCGTCGACCGTAGGTTCAATTGCTGTAAGGGACAAAATACGATTTTTCAGGAGAGGCCGACAAAGTTTTTTTTCGGACTAAATCGCCCATAACTTTTTTTGTTATTAACCTTTTTCCGGTCTGATTTCACACATAAACTTGTATTTTAGTGCTCTATCTACATGTGTAACATTTATTTAAATGAGTTAGCTATTTAAGAAAATAGATGTCCCTTACAACAACGTATTTTGTTAGTAATGTCCCTTACTGCCCAAGTATCTTGTAGTCCCGTCCCTTACATTAAATTGACCTCTACGTTGGATCCAATCTATTAATGAAAAAAAAATTTTATATATAAAAAAAACAACCGACTTCCAAAAAAACACTACAAAGTGAAAAATAATTTTAATTTTGGAAGTCGGTGTCGTTGGTTCCGCATTTTGGTTTTTTGACACCGACTTCCGAAATTAAAATTATTTTTCACTTTGTAGTGTTTTTTTGGAAGTCGGTTGTTTTTTTTATATATAAATTTTTTTATTTTTCACTTTTTAGTTATATCTACCCCAATCAAATTCATATAAACACTACTTGCTATGTAAATATCAGTGACAGGAAGCTGCATCTGCGTTTATAGGGTACAGACGTGATGTTATGTTGTGCGATTGCGTAATTATTATTATCATAAAAAAAAATTATAACCTTTGTAGTGAGTACAGGCGTGATATTATGTTGTGTGATGTTGTAAACAATGCTTAGATATGCTATAGCAACAATCGCGGTTAATCTGCTGTTATTTATTGAAGAGTTCCCCCGATTTCTACAAGATCCCATCATCAGATATTGAAATGGTGACAATGGGACCACACGGGAAGCACCAGCTTTCAAATAAAAAAATAATCATGAAAATCGGTTCACCCAGTCGGTTATTATGAGGTAACAAACATAAAAAAAAAAAAAAAAAAAAAAAAAAAAAAATACAATCGAATTGATAACCTCCTCCTTTTTTTGAAGTCGGTTAAAAATAGTGTAAAGGACATGTTGAACAAATTTATGAAAAAAATACAATGTAAAGAGATTTTTGGCAGAAAATTAAGTACACACTTTTGACGTACGGATATCTTAAATTAGGAAATCGTTATAAGAAATCATTTAAAAGACATGAAAATGTATTAGAACCGTGTGTGTGCTTTTTTGTATGTCGCTTACATGCAATGTTTGTACATTGTAATAGCAAATTTGTATTAGTTTGAATAAAACAATTTTTATTTTATTGTATAAAAATTGTTTTATTAATAATTGTTTTATTTATGTTATCATTTTTTTAATAATTTGATTTTAATAAACATCTTATTAAAATCAAATTATTAAAAAAATGGTAACAATTTTACCTATACTTACTTTGAATTCTTATTCAAATAAAAGAGTAGCTGCAAAAACCGCGCACAATCCCGACCAAACATGTAGCTGAAATTCCAAACGTTTGAATTCCAAAAGTAGAAAAGGCTGCTCTACTACTTTCTTATATGCAAAAAATCGAAATAATGAAAGATATATTGAATAATAAACCTTAATTACGATTAATAAGACATATCATTGTAACATATTGTTATTATTGCATTAGAAAAAAAAATATAGAGTGATTATCTAAATAATAAAAAGGGAACAATTTAATCAGATTACATTTATAAAAAACAACAAAAATAATGGCTTTTTGGCAAATTTAAGTTGTCTGGCCCCTTGAAACTTTTTGAAAAATTTCTGGAAAATCAACTAAAGAGTGCCAAATGATTTTCGAAAATATTTATCATCCGGCAACTACCCCTTCTATTGTTTATTTATAAAAAACAACAAAAATAATGGTTTTTTAGCTAAATTAAGTTCTCTGGCCCCTTGAAACTTTGTAAAAAAATTCTGATAAATCAACTAAAGAGTGCCGAATGATTTTCGAAAACATTTATCATCCGGAAACTACCACTTCTATTGCTTATTTTATAAAAAACAACAAAAATAATGGTTTTTAGCAAAATTAAGTGCTCTGGCCCCTTGAAACCATGTGAAAAAATTCTGGAAAATCAACTACATAAAGCCGAACAATTTTCGAAAAAATTTTTCATGCGGAAACCACCCCTTCTATTGTTTATTTATAAAAAATAACGGCTTTTTGGCAAAACTAAGTGCTCTGGTCCCTTGAAACTTTGTAAAAAAATTCTGATAAATCAACTAAAGAGTGCCGAATGATTTTCGAAAACATTTATCATCCGGAAACTACCCCTTCTATTGTTTATTTATAAAATATAACAAAAGTAATGGCTTTTTGGTGCACTAACCCCTTGAAACTTTGTAAAAAATTTCTGATAAATCAACTAAAAAGTGCCGAATGAACTTCGAAAATATTTATCGTCCGGAAATTAACCCTTCTATCATTTATTTATAAAAATAATGGTTTTTTAGCTAAATTAAGTACACTGGCTCCTTGAAACCTACTACCCTACTACAAAGTTTCAAGGGGCCAGAGCACTTCGTTTTCCCAAAAAGCCATTATTTTTGTTGTTTTTAACGACAGATGAACTCGCACTGATACCACTTTTTCATGCCCGCGCGCTGCTTTCGCATTGGTACTATCCTCTCTTTTGCACACAGAAAGACGTTGTGAGATAGAAAAGGATGGTAATAGTGCAATAATTCGATTCAAATAGGTGTAACGTTGACACTGCTTAAAGTATGACAATGCAAATTGGGGTAAGGGACAACTATGTCAAAACTCGTGCAATCCATTTAAAGTATGGATGATATTTATTTTTTGAGACAACAAAGACATTAGTGTAAGGCCAGTTTTATTATTGTTTCTTAAAAAATAAACCATGTAATGGTAATTCGTTGATTGGGAAGACCCTTACTTTATTTGAAGTGGATTGGCGGCGATATTTACACCATTTTAAGTTCCTATATTGCATAGTTTTTCAGATACATTGTTATTATGGGGCTGATTCTAAATTTGGATCCAAAAATCATTAGAGTAAGGGACATTTTTTTTAAGCTAGAATTTTTTTATATTCACCATTCGATAGAGCGAAAAATTCTGAACAAAACTGTATACTCAACTCATTTTGGGTATTTTGTCCCTTACAGCAATTGAACCTACGGTCGACGATATATTCATAAAAATACTTTTTATTTTTTATTTTTTAAATGGCTTGGTGGAAATTTACATATTTATGTAATCAGAACGAATCTACGGGGAACAAAATGAATTTAATATCTCTAACAATTTAGGAATCCCCGTGCTCTGTGGAAACGAAAATATGGCATTGGGTTGGTTGATGCAAATTTACATCACGATGCATTTAACCCTTTACCGCATAGGAAACCATATATGGTTTGACATGTTTACAGTTTATTTTACTCTAAAAAAATAAAAAACTAGCGTATACATCCTAATGGGGTTTGTTTTTCACATCATTAGCAATAGTAAAACACAACTATTTTGTCTATCATCACATACAACTTGGAAAAAAAAAAATACACTAAAATTAATTCAGAAGCTTTAATGAAGACATTAACATAAAAAAAAAATGTTTTGTCACTTATTTAATATATCATGCAGTAAAGGGTTAATTTCTTATTAACAGCCCGGAGTTTGGAAGTTGGCGGTGTGATACCCCGGTGCCTCGGAGTATCCAATAGGTAATTTCATAACCTAGATATCAAGTACTATCTTAAACCAGATGCCTCACCAAGTATTAACATTTGTTTTAAATATCAACTAAATCCGGTCTTATGGCGTCATTAAGCTGGAACCCGGTTAGAATAACAAGGATTAACTGGATCCCAGTTCGTTATCAGATAGTGTTATGTTAGTGATTTTAACTTGTTGCCGTAATCTGAGATTAGGGCAGCGTTTGTCCACATTTTGAGTGGTGAATCTGAACCCAAAGGAAGTTGATGATTTTCAAATTACATCGTGCATAGTTACGCAATGTGGAGATAACAATACGACGATAAATGAAAAAACTGATAATACTAATGCGTAGGATTGTTTTGTGACTATAAAATTAAACCTGACATCTAAATTTTAAAAAGTTTTTTTTTTTAAACTGTAGAAACTAAATAGTACTGATGGGCCGACTATTAGTTTTGCAAATCTTTGACTAGGAATAGTGACTAAACTGCAATACAGGGTGAAATTGAAAACATGCGACAAATCGAAATGAGAGATTGTACTCATCATTGTGAACAACTTTTACTATGAGATAAAACCTGAAATCGCGAAAAAAAAATCAGCTGTTCCCTACATTTATGTTCGCATCACTCGTCAAAATGTAGGGAACAGCTGATTTTTTTTTTTCAATTTCAGGTTTGGTCCCATGGTAAAAGTTGTTCATAATGATGAGTACAATCTCCCATTTCGATTTGTCGCATGTTTTCAATTTCACCCTGTATATGGATGATTTTTTGTAAGCAGACTAGGAACCGCCTTAAATATACGAAGTTTAATTTCTTGTCGTAATTACCTTTCCGTCGTGTGTTTGAAAAATGATTTCCTAAGGCAACCTCAAACCTAATGTTTTACTCGTAGTTCTAGGAATTTTGATGGGTACAAAATCAAACGGGATACTGACTGACCAGTTTTCATTTAAAAGCAAAGTGCGCTTGAGTTAGAAAGGTGGCTTAGGAATAAGAATACCAGAATAAGCAAAACAGCAGTCGTGGCTCAGTGGTAACGGCGCCGACTTACGAGTTGGAGGTCGTGGGTTCGAACCCAGACAGGCGCTTTTCTTTGTGTTAATTATTTCATCACCACTGCTCTCAAAACGGAGAAGAAAAACATCGTCACAAATAGGAAGCCGGCATGTCTTAGAACCAAAAATTCGAAGACGTGTGACATCTTGGCAGGCCTGTTGGTCTAGTGGTCAGTGGCCCTGACTACTATATGCAAGGTCGTGGGTTCGATTCCCACCCTGGACAAATGTTTGTGTGATGAGCACGATCATTTGTTCTTTGTCTGGGTGTAATTTATCTATAATATGTATGTATTTATAATTATATATGTATGTTTATCAGTTGTCTAGTACTCATAGCACAAGCTTTGCTTAGTTTGAGACTAGATGGCGTTGTGTGAAAGTTGTGGAATATTATTATTATTATGTCGTTTATTCACTTCTTTACCTTATTTTATTATATTTTTTATAATATAAGTACAAAAAAAAAAACATTTAAAAAATATTAAAAAATAGTGATCCGCCGGTGACGGGAGCAGGGTCCAAGCTACCGGTGGTTAGGAGTCCAGAGACAGGAACCTCCTCATGATGCGGGCCGGATCGAGGAGTACTTACTGCCTTATTATTAGGTATTATTATTATTATCTTTATTTCATTTTTATACACTTATTATCTATATTTTTAAATATTTTGATATAAACATAAAATAAAAATAAAAAACATTTAAAAAATATAAAAAATAGTAGCCCACCGGTATCGGGAACAGGGTCCAAGCTACCGGCGGTCAGGGCTGCTGAGAGAGGAACCTCCTAACGATACGCGCCGTGTCCAAAAGTACCGCTTTCTGGATCAAGCCCTTGATCCAGCCGCCTAACGAGAGCCTCTTCAGGTGTTGATCGAGGCTCTTGGCTATTATGCCATTGGCCGTCACGACTATCGGCACAATGATTGCTGTATCCACTTCCCACATGTCGACAACCTCGCGAGCTTATTATTATTATTATTATTATCCGCCAATCCGCACCGGGCCCTTGTGTTGCATTATAACTTCGTATCAGAGAGGAGGGAGTGGAAACATTAAGGGCTGATTATGAATCACTCAGATTTTAAAGTGTTTTTATTAGTATACAACGTGTAACGTTAAATGCGCAAAACCTCAGACACCCCAACTGATTTTTAATTCAATTGACCTATTTCACAGAGAAAATAAGTCATTAAAAAAATTGTAAAGGTTTTATGTGCTGTTTTAGTTTTACTGGCCATTCTGATCGTTTCTTGCGTCTGCGACGACGCTTTATCGAGGGAGTAGTCATCACCGGGCCGCTGCGCCGCGCTCACATTGGCTTGCTTGAACTATTAATAAATAGACAACGCAACGTTTTTAATGAAGATTTTTTGAAAAATGTGACCTATATTAAAAAGTGGTTCAATTAATTCTGCTCGTTATTCTGATCAAACTACTTTCAGGTTTTGCGCATTTAACCAAATAACTTTCGGAACGTTTCTTTGTAGTTCAACAAAGCGACTCAGATGACGAAGACAATTATAAATACGAGCAAAATAACCGTTAAAAACTCATATCACTTCTTCGAATATAACCACCACCACAGAATACATCCTTACACATTTAACAGTCCTCCATTACGGCAGAATCACCCATAATTTTCTACTAACGTCACCATATCTTCCAACGACGTCTCTTATTGATAATAAGAAGATATTTGCATACGAGTCTTGTTCAAACAACCATTAGGAAATCCTAGCAAACTTGGGCCCATAATATAGATAAGCACAGAAGGCAAGCTCCGGACAACGAGCGAAAATAGGCGCACACATATTATGTAGACGCATTTCCTGCGCTTGTAGTTGGGCTTCTAAATAGTGAACAAATATGTGTTATTGGAAAAATAACTTTATAACCCGAACATAAAGTTTAGTTTGCACTACTACTAAAAATGTTTGATTACCTTATCAAAAGTAACTACCTAGTCATTCTGGCTTCAACAGGGGCTTGTGGCTAAGTTAATAACAGCCGCACTGGCCGATCCATCAGGTTAAGCTACGCTTTTCGCGGTTGGTCCGTAGATGGGTTACCATCTATACCTACCAACACCCCTCCGTGCCTTGGAAAGCACCTTAAGTCGTTGGTCCCGGCTGTCATTCGTGGATCTTTGACAGTCGTTACAAGTCGTCAGAAGCCCGAGAGTCTGACAACAAGTCTTACCAAGGGGTATCGTATTGCCCAGCCACTGGGCTGTGGAGCTAAAATAGGCAGTCACTCGATGTAAAATACTGGTATCCAGTTGTTTATTCGGTTAGACTGGACCCGAAAATAGTTGGGAAAAGGTTAAGTAGATGATTACTCATTCTGAAATAAACTTAATTTACACTGCTATAAAACTGATATTTCTTTAAGAGGAAATAACAGCAATTAAAAAAAAAAAAGGCGCGTGCAGCACCGTACACGTGTTAACAGTGAAACTTCTTAAAAAATAAAGACTATGAGACATTTAGTGTGAGAGACAAAGGGAGAGTTATATCTTTCTTCTCTCTCGTGTAGCGAAATGTGTCTAAGCGTGACGTGTCCTTTCACTCTCAATTCAATTATCGAATCGCTGCTTAAGATTTGAATATTTTATGGAATATGTACGGTGATGTCAAACAAATGCCGCTCGCGAGTCCGCTTGCACTCACTGTATATGCAAGCGCACTCGCGCGTCTATGTGTGCGCGCGTTTGCGCTCGTTGTATGGAACCAACCTTCTGTACTATATGCTTTGTGCAAGAACGTTGTAATGAAATTCCTTCAAATTCTGTGTTCCGCAAAATTCAGCCGTTTTCCTCCGTTCCTTAACGTCTTTTAATAGATTATTAGGATTGTTTACCGACTTCCGCGAAATGAGGACGGTTTGCTACACTACCTTTGTGCGTATGGTGAAAACGCACACGTACGTGTGTGTGTGTGAGTAAATGAAGGAGGGTAGAGACAAGTAGAGGTTGAATTGAGGAAATTGTCTTATTGTCTCGTAGGTAGGTATGTGGATTCTCCTCATTAGATTTGTATTACTTGAGCTTTTTATGAGTTACGACAGATGGCGATCCATTATTTGACGCAAAAACCAACTCCTTATAAGTAGGTAGGTGTCTATTTCCGATACAATATGTCTATCGATTAGCGCTTTACATAATGTATCTACCATTTCCTTTCCTTGGGCGACTTACGAGTGGGAGTTCGAACCCAGGCGCTTTCCGAGGCACGGAGGGTCTCGGCTTGTAGAGATGGTCACCTATCCACAGGTCAACCGCAGCAAGCGTAGCTTAACCTGATCGATCGACTTGTGTGACTGTTATTAAGTATTTAGCCACGGGCCACCTTATTTCTTTTTTTTTTCTCTGGTCACATCAAAGTCTGCAACCTAATTGCGTTACACGCTCACGCTATTAATTAGAATCTGAATCATTTTGAAGGATATTGTTAATCCATTGCTTCATATGTTTGAAAAATTCGTACGACTCATCAACGTAAATAGCGCAATGAATGTTGTTGAACTGTCAAAATGAAACCCATTGCTACAGTTAGTGTATTACGCAATCACTCCGCTGTTCTGCACTTTAATTTGAATATTGCCTACTTTCTCGACTTTTTCTTTAATCGTTAACTACTAACTTAAATGTTATTACTATAAAGCTCAGAAATCGTGAAATAATTATTCTGATCGCTGAATAAAATACATAAAATCCAGCGGCATTCTGCCAGCAGCGGAAAGATGAAATTGCAAAAGTTTAGAGACAGGGTTATTTTGAATCTAGTAATATTTGATCTGTCTGCTCTGCCAGATTTGGCTAAGATATTGATTCTGTGCTTACACGTGCATATTTTTGTTGGGAAAGTATTCTGATAAGGCTAAATGAGTTATGCATATTTGCACAACTCGTAAAAAAGGTTTGAGATGTTTCGGAAGCGAATAAATCTACAGTGAAAGAGAAAACTCGCGAACTGTGCCATCGTGGCATCTTTTCCGCGATTGATTGATTTTTAATCATATTCTCAATGCAAACTATCATAGCCACTATGTTACATAAGTATCTTTTAACACACAAGTTGTGTGTTTGTTAGTGTGACTACTAATTTAATAGATGAAGATTGTATTAGACCATAATTAACAGAGTGTGTGGTCATTTGGCAAAAACCGCCAAATTCAGCAGTATACATTTATGTGCTGCTCAAACTTTTTGTTATTATTTTAATCACTTTTTCCTTTTTTGTTGACTGGTATTCTGGTACAGACTCCAGCACATCAAGCTACTTTAATCTGTCAAATTTATTTAATAGATTTTCAACTTTATCGCTAAAGCATTAGGTTCAAAATTAATTGGGAAAATTAGTAGTAGATTGATGTGCTGGCGTCTGTACAAAAATAATAAAAATACTTTTATTTTTTTATAAAAAAAAGTATTTTCCAGATTTATCTGAGAATCTTTAACATAACAAGAACGTACAATGTAATGTTTAATTTAATTTAATTTTACAATTAATGTTTTGTTTTTACAATGTTTCACATAAAAATAGGATCGACTTAGCGCCATGTTGTGACGTCATAGCTTTCGAATCAAATAAATTGTGTAGGGTGAGCAAAACAAGATATTTTTTAAATAACATTTATTTACGAATTATGAACGAAGATTTTTTAATCATAATTTAGGTATTAAATTCCGCTCATGTCTGCATCACTGTTTGAGTGGTCATCGTCGTCGTCATCACTATCATCATCACTGCTGCTTTCCCCTATAAAATAAAACATGGATTAATGTAGGCATTTCGTATTTTATTTCACCAACTGCTATTTAAAATAAAAATACACATTCTGTTACCTGTGTTTATAATAAATCTAAAGTTGTCATCGTCTTCAAATATCTCTCGTTGCCAGTATTCATTTTCTATTCTTTTGACGTGGTTAATTTATTTGTTCCAATCGTCGCTCGTAATTGAAGTAGAAAAAAAGCCTTATTCAAACGCAAATAAGTTTTCTTTGCAAACCGTACTTTGCAATCAACATTTGACAGATAGAGGTCATTGACATTCCTATTCTTATTTGAATCACATTATAGGTATATCTAGTGAGGGGGAATTTGTCTTGTAAGTATGTGCTGATGGTGATCACTGGGGTGGTTTTAGTGAGGTGAAAATCCCACACTCCCCGACCTCCCCTCCCCGGAGGTCGGATGCCTTTTGAAGGTTCCCCCGAAAAAAAAAATAGGTATATCTAGCTTAAAAAATAGGAGTAATTTTATGAACTACATTTTGTTGGTACGGTCCAATGGCATTCTCGTTTCTTTTTATCTCCAGTATAAAACCATTCGAAGATATAATATACAGCGTGTAACGGAAGGGGGGTATCAACCCTGAAGGAGGTGAATGTGCTCATGATACTCAACAACTTTCCCCAAAGAACATAGGTCGAAATGTGAAAAAAAAATTTGGCCCTCCCTAGCTGATTGATTTACTATGGGAGGGCCAAATTTTTTTTTCATATTTCGACCTATGTTCTTTGGGGAAAGTTGTTGAGTTTCATGAGCACATTCACCTCCTTCAGGGTTGATACCCCCCTTCCGTTACACGTTGTATAACTCAGATCTTGTAATATTTGATATGGACTCTAGTATGTTCAAACGAAAGAGACGTTTCTTTCATTCATCCCATTTTTTCTGGGAAGAACATTTTTGGTAACAAATATTTTGTTTTGGAATGTGCTTTGGAAAGATGGTTAAATAAGTTGGCGGATCTCACATGTCTTCGATTTTTTGGTTCTAGGATATGCCGGTTTCCTCAAGAGGTTTTCCTTCACCGTTTTGAGAGCAGTGTTGATGAAATTAAATACACAAAGTAAAGTGTCTGCCTGGGTTCGAACTCACGACCTACAACTCGTACGTCAGGGCCGATGCCACTGGGCCACTACATATCTCTATTACAAATGATTCCACAAAATCAGTGTTGACAGCTTTATCTCATAATTATCACATCAAGGTGGTCCTTTTGATACCTTCACTCTCCGCACAACAATCATAGGTGCCGATAGGGTGGTCCTCTTCGTTAAGGACTCGTCAAACTAGTTTGTTCCAGAATTGTATTGAAAGTTTGATCAAAGTTATTTTAAATGATATAAAAACTAGGTGACTGGTTTGAAAGTAAGTCGAGCAGGTTTTGATGTTATTTCAGTGTCCGTGTTACATTCTGTCCTAAGATATGCAAGTGACATGTGTACTTTAGGAGTTAACGCCACAGCCCGAAACACAAGCAGACTACCTACATGTTTTATGAATAACAAAACATAGTATCGGACTAGTAATTTTCGATGGATTAGGCATAGGTTTACTATGTATTTCTCAAACACGCTTGGAAATTCGAGCATTATTTTTACAAGAGATAAATTGAAAATGCCATACTGGCCAAGAGCAGGCGGCCGGCAATGTTAGTATGAAAAAAAATATCAGTCGTGTTTACTGGATTTCAAATAGTTTAAAGTAGAAAAGAAACAAATGCACATATTGGCGCGTTAAAAAAATATTGTTGTTCTTCATTGATTCTGAACAATTTACTTTTTATTTCCGTGCATTATTTGAGAAAATTACTCCTTGGCCGCAATCAAGCATTGATGAACGTTTCTTGTTTGTCCACCAATGCCTACTTTGCCGAGCGTGGCAGTAATGGTTCTCTATCCATTTGCAGAAAATTTTGAGACCTAATATAACTTGGCGAACTTTTGTTTCTCCTAATTATAGTTTCGCATAAAATTATTTACGCATAACTTATACAACGTGTAACGTTAAATGCGCAAAACCTGAAAATAGTTTGATCAGAATAACGAGCAGAATTAATTGAACCACTTTTTAATATAGGTCACATTTTTCAAAAAATCTTCATTAAAAACGTTGCCGTGTCTATTTACCAACAGGTCAAGCAACCCAATATCAGCGCGGCGCGGCGCAGCGGCCCGGTGACGACTCCTCCCTCGATAAAGCGTCGTCGCAGAGGCAAGAAACTATCAGAATGGCCAGTAATACTAAAACAGCACATAAAACCTTTACAATTTTTTTTACTGACTTATTGTCTCTGAGAAATAGGTCAATTGAATTAAAAATCAGTTGGGGTGTCTGAGGTTTTGCGCATTTAACGTTACACGTTGTATAGGTATATACAACATTATTTTTAGTATATAGCTAACCCGAAACACGTGTCTAGTATTTTTATGTAAAGAATTACATTTATTTTTTATGTACAGAATTTCAAAACTGTGTCATGAAAAATCACGAAGTTATAAGCTTGTTATGTTACCTGATTGTCCGTACAAAAAGTTGGTTACCACTTAACACGCGCCGCCGGCCGACCGGCTTTGACCTGTGTTGTGCGCATATGATTGCGGTTATGTACTTAGTGTCGCTCGGTGTCCAACTTGTTACCATTTTTAAATATTTTTGGGACAAATATAATATGGTGTAAAAACTATTGGAATCGATTCATTTACTTATTCTCAACAAACTATATTCAGGTTTGCATATAGCCAACATAAAGCACAAACAAAAGCCTACTTAATTGTGATAGTTTTTGTTTTAATTTCTTTATAGGTACATATATACTGCTACCGTGAATTTTTACACATTCCAAAAAAAACCATTTAACCGGCAGGGGAAAACACTTGACTACAAACAATTAGCAATTGAAAGCTGAATATTTCACAAACGGATCCCTGTTGAATAGAAAAATCGTTTTCACAAACCCGCAATATTTTTGAAAGACCTATCCAACGATACCCAACACTATGGGGTAGACGAGAAAAAAAAGCGCAGCGACCCGGTGACGACTCCTACCTCGATAAAGCGTCGTCGCAGACGTTGATTTTTATTTTGATTTTAAAATTTTTGAAGGACTTATTTTCTCTCTGAAATAGGTCAATTGGATTAAAAATCCGTTGGGGTGTCTAAGGTTTTGTGCATTTAACGTTAAACGTTGTATAGATATAGATGACAACCAAGATTGTTGACATGTCAACATGCGTATTCATAATACTATTTACATTACACATGTCAGTTGTCACAGACATCTGTATAATATCTTGATAGTTATCATTGTCGACTATCAAACCAGAGTGTGCTACTCATGTCATATTAATTAGCTATTAGCACTACAGCTTTGGAACTATGTTAATGTAACATTACAGATACGACTTTGAACATTAAATTACAATACTACCTCCCTGACTGGTGAGCATTCGCGTGTAATGTAACATTACAGATTCGACTTTGAACATTACATTACAATACTACCTCCCTGATTGGTGAGCATTCGCGTGTAATGTAACATTGCAGATACGACTTGGAACATTACATTACAATACTACCTCCCTGACTGATGAGCATTCACGTGTAATGTAACACTACAGATACGACTTTGAATATTACATTACAATACTACCTCCCGGACTGGTGAGCATTCGCGTGTAATGTAACACTACAGATACGACTTTGAATATTACATTACAATACTACCTCCCGGACTGGTGAGCATTCGCGTGTAATGTAACATTGCAGATACGACTTGGAACATTACATTACAATACTACCTCCCTGACTGATGAGCATTCACGTGTAATGTAACACTACAGATACGACTTTGAACATTACATTACAATACTACCTTCATGAAGGTAGTATTGTAATGTATGAATATGTATGAATGATCATCAGTCAGGTGATGATCATTCGCGTGTAATGTAACATTACAGATACGACTTTGAACATTACATTACAATACTACCTCCCTGACTGTTGAGCATTCGCGTGTAATGTAACATTACATATTGCGGGCCGGGGAGCGCTCCGCGGCCCGCCGCACACATTTAATTACAAGTGGAGTGCATTGATGTTACAAGTTGTATCAAGGTATTACACATTGTATCATTACAATGCCGTTTTCGTCCTTCACCGCTGTAATACTCGTTTTGTATCATTACAAGGTGCGCGCTGTAATGCTGGATTTTCCTCCCACACTGATGTTATGCTCAAATCTGTAACGTTACATTACAGGCGAATGCTCCCGGTGAAGGAGCACCTTTAGTGCTAATGTTTAGTTAATTGTAGGTACGTGTGATAAGATGCGTCTTTGACGTAGAAATAATCCCACTTTTTGGCCCTTAGAGACGAAATAAACTGAAATTAATTAATCTGTCTAACCTTTTGGGGGCAGCTTCCAGTCTAATCGGATGCAATTCAGCTGAATACTTGTATTTTACATCGAGCGACAGCCTATCTGACCTACACAACCCAGTTGCTGGGTAACACGATACCCCTTGGTAAGACTGGTTGTCAGATTTTCGGGTTACTGACTAGCCGTAACGACCTTCAAGAACCTATAAACGACAACCAGGACCATCGGGCTTTCCGAGGCATGGAGGGGTCTCGTTTGTAACGGTTGGTCACCCATCTACGGACCGACCTCGGCAAACGTTGCTTAACTTTGAAGACCGACTCGAGTGGCTGTTATTATATAAAAAAAATAATTACAGTTTGTAATTATAACATCACGTTAACAACGATAAGCCTATTAAAAAAACGTTTATCAAGGTCCATCACACACAAAAACAATATAATAAAAAAGTCAGCTGATGAAAATGGAACCGTTTAATTCAAACTGCTGTCACATAAATAACCGCCCGGAACATCACAACAACTGTGAAATAAGGACACACAAACATTCCTGGCCACAGAAAAATTTGACTTAATAAACCCATTTCTATATCTGGGAGAGAATCAAGACATATTTCTAACAAAATCCCAGAAAAAATAAACAATAACAAAAGCGCGAGAACGCACAAAACGTCTTTGACGTGCGGCCATGTTCTTTTTTCTTTTTTTTTTTTCACCGCCAGGCGTCAATGGCACCTCATTATTATTCCACAAAATAATCGAATAATGGATCGATTTTACGTAGTCGATTATCTCAGTTTCGAGGAACGATCGCTAGATTATACGAGAAATGAACGGGCTCTTTGTCGAGAAGGAATCTGGACCAGAGATTGGGAACACCTGGCGAGGGTCGTTTGTACTTATTAGTGGTGGGATAAGGGTGGGTTATCGATATTTTTGTCGATATAATTGGTTTGAGGTATCACCTGAGATTTTTCTTTGGTTACTTTGTAATTTTTTTTTTTACTTTTTTCGTATGAATTTTAAATCGTATTTTTTTTAGTAAGTAGGTACCTAGTTTAACGAGATATTATTTTATAAATGTTATGTTTTAATGTGACCAGGTTTGTTGCGCGTGAAATAGATTTTTAATTTTATATTGTTATGTGGTATTCTCATAAATACATTACATATTCATGGATGAATTTTCCAAACTAATTATCATAAGTTGAAAGCTTTCGTAAACACGCTAAAAGCTAGTGAATAGCTTAATAATTAACACTCGTAAGCCTGACAATTTTAGTCTTAAATGCTATTATTTCGATAGAGAGTACTACGGCTTTAATTAATAATACCGTACAATTACTACCACCGTCTGTGAGATTACAAAATGTAATATTTCTATGAACTCGAAACTATACAATACATCCTGGTAATATAATTATTCAAACCTACATTTTCTGTAAAATATTTTTAAAGTAAGGCAGTAATAAAACATTATTAAGATTATTTTTAAAAGAAAGCCTGAATGACTTGCACATTACACACGTGAAATTCCAAGAATTAATTTAATTAAAAATAAATATATGTAATTATGTTATAAAGTAACTTGTAAGAGGAGTTTTTTTGTAGTTTATACTCTGCTCATTTACAATTAATATGACGACACGTCATGATATAACATAATCGACCTTGTATTTAAATTAGATGAAATGGAAGGCGTTTTGAAGAAAGACCCATTGCAGCTTTGAGTAGACCTGTCCCGACAGACGCCATACATGCATCAGTCATAGTGTAGCTCAACCCTATTTTAGGGAGCTCAACGACCCGTCATACTACGCTACCAGATCTACAGGAATTGGTGTAGGCCGCATAAAAGCACTCAAAACCTCCAGACAGTTACATTAATTCATGTATTCTATCAAGCCTACGCTGTTTAGTTCACGCTTTATTCACAACATTAAAGCGAGATCTACGTGAAATCGTACATCGAATACCTGTCGAACCTTATTCATTGTATCTTATGCCACAGCTCTAAAACAAGTTTTAAGCATGAGTTGTACTGAATAAAAATAAATCAAATCAAATTCTATCGATATCGACACTCCAATTTCTAATTAACACCCCCATCCCTACACAATAGACCGTAAGATCGTAAAATTGAACTACAAAGGCATTCCTTCTACGACGCTTAACTCTGAATAGGCACATATGCACAAAATATCGTTGAGAACACAGAGTTAGTCCGTATGGAAGGGACTTTAACAATGCCCCCTTACTTTGGCACACAATACATTTGATGAACGTCATGAGCCCGTTTATATCCGATTTGGGGGGAATTAGATCCGGGTTGGGGGATTTGGAGCCGTAGATTTGTATGTCTTTGTTTTATGGTGCTGTGAGACTGAATAGGGTGTAGGAAATGCATAGCTGGATTTTGTGGTGGTTTTGACGTTAATAGAGGTGCGTATTTCTATCTGGCAATGAAAGAGCCATGCAATTTGCTTTTTAATCGACTTCAAAAAGATTGGTAGGTTCTTTGTTCGTATTTCGTAGTAATTCTGGATTTCGAAAATTCTTTTTCATTATGTAGAGGAATCTTGCGTGGTGGTCCCATAAACATTTTTTTTTAATAGTAATAATTTATTGGCATAAAAAATGTGTACAAACAAAGTGAAGCACTGACTCCTGCGCTAGGTAAAAATATCTGTGTTACAGGAGCCGTAAAGGAAATATTAAAAATATAAATGAAATTAATTCTTGATATAAATAAAAAAAAATAATTAAATAAGCTTTACCAACTTTGAGACAAATAGGATTAATAATGAGAATTTTAAGCACAGGTTTACCTGATTTAGTTTTTTTTATCTTTTATTAACTCATGCTATATTTAAACCTTTATAATTTTATTTGCTGGGGTTGCTTGGGCAGTTTTTGAGTTAGCTTCAATAATACGTATTTAAGCCACTTCGCGTATGTTGATGGTGTTATAAAACTTCCTGTCACTGTTGTTTTATGTAAGTGGTATACGATTTGGTGTGGGGTACTACAACTTAAAAGACAAAAATAAAAAAAACCACTGTTACAAAAAAAAAACGACTTCCAAAAACACTACAAAGTGAAAAACTTCAATTTTGAAAGGCGGTGGCAAAAAAAATTTCAACATCAACTACATATGAGAATCCTTAGTTACTTAACCGTGAGCTTCCTTCTGGTTCTCTTTTTTATAGCACGTAAAGACGTGCTATACTACTACTACTGTAGAGTCGTTTTAAAGTTGCAAAGGTTTTGGAAGGAATATACCTTCTAAAACCTTTTCAAACCATACTCTTATAGATTTATCTAACTATTATGTAAAAACGGAAGTTTGTAACACCATAAGACGAATTTTTATTTACATTAAGACTTGTCAGAGACACGGAATTTGGACTATCTGAAATAGCAATTTAAGCTGCGAGTATTCTGTGATCTTCGTGTTTGTGGTTTCTTCACTGAATGAAAAGAAGATTTTACGTCGCACAAGGATTAATGGTCTGTGTGGAAGGAGATAGGGCTAGAAATCGGGTGACTACCGAGATGACGACTAACAGAGGAGTGTGGTAGAAAAAGATATATTGCCACCAAATAAATTGGGAAAAGGGCAGAAGAATGATGTTTATGAACGACAATTATACCTAATCTCTCTGGATGAAAATAAATCGCTGATTCATATATTGCATTAAAATTCTGAAACAGAACCACATTTAAATATTAGTCACCCACTTACAACACTTCAAAACGCGATGCTCCACTTAAAATTGGCACAATTGAACAGTATTGCTCTTCTTTAAAACCTCTATATTTAAACATGCCACAATAATAGCACTCGATATTTGTGTACCTACAGTGCGCCCGACGAGAGAACGAGTTCTTGACACCTGTCAGTTCCATACAAAAGAATACGTGATTTGCAAATTTGATCTTTATTAGCTGTTAGAATTTTCGCACTGACAGGTGTGAGGATAGCAGTCTCGACGACGGCCGGACTATAAAATAATAGAGCTGGGAAGTAATTAGGTACTTACTGTCATCATAACAAAGTTTATAACCATTATCAATGCCCTATTTTCAATATATCTATGAAAAAAAGAAAAAAAAAAAAAAACGGGTTGCACTCCGGGAGTGCCGGCAGAAGTGAAAACTTGAATATTAACGTTGTGCATTTTTGATATTTTGGAATGGTTAGGGAATAATTTTGCACTAATTGCTTTAATTATCAGTATAAAAGTACTATCATTTATGTGGTAGAATACAATATTTATTTATTGCGCTATCGTACACAAACTTGACAACCGCGCCGTAGAAAGAGACGGGGATACTTCCTCTCCTACGCCGCGCCGGCTGTCTACTCTCCATCCGTCTTACGAATTTTCGATCAGGTCACGTGTCCTGACGCGAGTTTAACATTTTTTACCCATTACAAAAAAAGTGTACAACGCCGCTAAAGAAGTTTTCACTTCAAAAAAGAAAAACAAAAAATAAATTAAAATGTAGTTCAATATTCGAAAAACTTTACATGAATGCACTCGTGAAGTGCAAAATCCTGTTTACATTGTTAACGATATAAAAAAAATGTAACTACGCTCAATATTAACACAATACCACGCTCTATAACACATCCATTCGTTCCGAATCTTTAATAATAATAAAATATTTCAACTTCACTCAACGTGAGTGATTCGAAAAAAAAAAAATTAAAATAAGAAGTTTTTGCCTGCCAGCCATTATGTGGAACCGTTGAAAATTACGTTCAAGTTTACCCCCCTTTGTTGGTGGCATGAACATATTGTTGTTGCTCCTTAGGACGTTATATTGACGGTTTTCTAAATTTAAGTTTGCGTCGTAACTTATCGTTGAGGGTGACGTGGTCAAAGTTGAATTTAATAACAGGTCAAGCACGAATCGGACTCGCACACGAAGGGTGCCGTAGCACAAGGTAAAAAACGCCGAATTAAGCCTTGATTTTTTAGTAACTTTATCTACTATCTATAAAGGACAGGCCACAACGCTAGCTGTCGAGTAGGCGGGCGAGTCGAGCGAGCATCGTTTTATCTCTTTCGGTTCACACCGCGAACTACGGAGATGAGCTACCGAAGTATGAAAAGAGGTGAAACGATGCACGCTCGGCTCTCCCGCCTGCTCGCCAGCTGGCGGTGTGACCTGAGCTCTACGGTTCATGATATACAGCCCGCTGACGGTCAGACGGACGGACAGCGGAGGCATAGTAATAGGGTTACGTTGGCACCGTTTTGGTACGGAATCCTAAAAACTGCTACATTCACATAACCAAAGAATTAGGTATGTCATAAATATATGGGTGGTCTCAAATTAGTATCTTTCCAAAATGTTGCAAATTCTCTGGCTGCATTCTTCAGCCAAGATAGGTTTTGTGATTATGGCAATAAGGAACGTAATTATAGTTATATAAAATTACTATAGTATTGTACAATAGACAATAACTTAGACCACGTCCACATAAAGTCACCCCTCTTAAAATTCTACTATAATTTAAATGTTAAATACAACACAATAAACTATAATCCAACCAATATTACCAACGTGCTAATTCATCTGTCAATTTCTAATATGACAAAATCATGATGACAAATTGGTCCCATTCTTGTCCATTCAAAACATTAACGCGCAACACTATTCCTAACAATTTAATCTCACCCCACAATTTAAATGTATACGTTCTAGCCGCGGGTGACCAAAGGAAGTAATAAATAAGGACAAGCAACGAGCGAGAGATTTAAATTAAAGTAAAAATAAAATTAAAACTCATTGTTATCATAAAGAAGATCGAATACATCACTAAGATCGAGATTAACATGTTCAGGTTACGTTGCGTAAGGAGTCGTGACGTCATTTGTACGGTTCGACGATTAAGGCCCGCTTGCTCCAAAATTCACTAAATACGTTTGAGCGTAAACATAAATACAAGGTGTAACTTAAATAACGCACAACCTCTTAAGGGGTCATTGTACTCATCATTATGAACAACTTTTACTATGGGACCAAACCTGAAATCGCGAAAAAAAAATCAGCTGTTCCCTACATTTATGTTAGCATAGCTCGTCAAAATGTAGGGAACAGCTGATTTTTTTTCGCGATTTCCGGTTTGGTCCCATAGTAAAATTTGTCATAATGATGAGTACAATGACCCCTTAAGAGGTTGTGCGTTATTTAAGTTAGATCTTGTACCTATATAATCAGCCTATAATTTAAACATCATAATGTTCCCACTGCTGGGACTCAAGCCTCTTCTCGGAAAGAGGGATTGGGCTTTAATCTACCACGCGGTCCACATATCTTCGAATTTTTGGTTCTAGGACCTGCCGGTTTCCTCACGATGTTTTCCTTCACCGTTTTGAGAGCAGAGGTGATCAAAATGAGCGACGAAGGCCCGCTTGCACCAAAATTCACTACAGCTGTTGAGACTATGCGTTTCTGAAAGCTGTCCGTGCGACAATTCTAGTAGCTAATATTATATTAGTATTTTTATCCCTTAAATGCATGATTTATTTTATCGTATTGCAAAAAATGCTATTGTATAGGTATTTATCTATAGAATGTAGATAATAAATATATAATAATTATACAATAATATTAATATTCATAGAGTATATATATTATATTGTTTTGACAAAAAGAGGTGCGTTCAGAAACTCACAGCTATCACATTCTTAAAAAAATTAAATGACGTACTTTGTTGCCATATTTCAACATTATGCATTTAAGGGTTAACAATATGGCGGATGGCCAACTAAATCACAACAGCTGTTTTGTACAAGTTTTCTTGTTGTCAACTGTTGTCAATGTCGTATTTCTCAAATATTAATTGTATTGTTTATGATGGATTTATACATAGTTGGATATAATGATATGTCGGAAAGTTCATCAGATGATGATATTTTTGCGGAGTACGTGTTAGTGAAAAGGCCGAAAATTTTTAGACCACGTAATCCACCATTATGAATAGTGTTGTCACATAGAAATGTATTACCCCCAAAAAACATAACTATTTTTTAGTAAATGATTTCTCATTACACTGGCAATATAATAGCCAATGGTTAAGCTTGACTATACTTAAATAAGCAAAAAAAAAAAAAACATTTAATTTACTAAGAAAACTACAACACAAAAACTGTCGCAATCCGTCTTCACGCTAGGAAGTAACTTTGTTTCTTTTTACTACAGTGTGTGATAATTAAGTTGTTCTTTTTATAAAGGAAAGTACAAAAAGAGCCTGTTTACTGCCCTAGTTAGATATGTAGTTAGCTAAACCAAACTAAATAATTTCAAGAAATAAATAATGCGAAAGATTATATGGCTTGAAAGGAGGTGACTCCGTATAATAATAATAATATAATAAAGTTTATTGGACAAAATCAGAACTAAGCCTACTAAAAACATAACATTTAAGAGGCTTCGTGCTTCTAACCTAAATGAACTCCTGATTTCCAAACTAGGTAAAAACCTGTATCTTGGAAATCAGTGCTCTTCCAATGAACATAACAAGGACTCTTACTTAGATAAGGAGTAACTAAGATACATCAGTACTGAAAATGTTAGACCACAATTAAGTCGTGAAAAAATCGCCGTAGACGAAGACCAATAGATAAGTTTGGTAGAAAAAGACATTTTGCCGCGACACCAAAAAAAATGGGAAATTAGGTAGAACTACGAATGGGTATATCGTACTATAGTATTCGTATTTCTGACATATACAAAAGGGCAGAAAAAGCAGGCGGAATATGTTCGTAAAAATAGTCGCCGGAAAATTACATTACTATTATTATTATTATTAACAAATGACTGCGTGTCCAATACAATAACGCGCTCAGGGTGTTGATGGGGTTGCCACGCTTTTGTAGCGCATCAGATATCTTTGCAGACGCTCAAGTGGATGGCTTCCAAGCGATACATCGCAAAAGAATTGCGTCTCTGATGCACCGCATACAGGGCAACCCTAACAGCACCCTGCAGCTTATTGCAGGGAGAATGGATGTATCTCGTCCCCTCACTCGGCCCGCAGCAGGTGCACCGGGCGTCGGCGGAGAGCGGACAACGCGCTCTTCCAGCCCCCCCAAAATGGGTCCAGGGGCGACGGACTTGGGGACGTCCGTCGCCCCCCCCACACATCAGGACCCGAGGCGGCGGCGCGTAGTGTTCCACGCGCGCCCCTCTTAGACGTCGCTGGGGGAGTTTAACACCTCACTCCCCCCCCTGACACGAGGAAGCGCGCAGGAGCGGGCCAGCACCAGCCGGAGGTTGCGGAAGTATCGTTCGTCCCCGCGACCCCCGGCGTAGGTGAGAGTGGGAACACCGGGGTGGTTTTTAGTCAGTAAGAGTCTGACAGACCCCGTCGCCCGCCCCAGGGCGGCGGACATCCATGAGGGTATTCCACCCCGAAACAAAAAAAAAAGGGGAGAATGGATGTGGATTGCTCCTTCATGGAGCATTGGACGAGGCTGCATGTACGGGTACGTGTGGTTTTGTCCAGTGCTTCATGACCTGATTCAGTGTTTCTGTGGCTGTGTGTATTGTTGTTATTATGTTATTTTTAGTATTATTTTTACTTTTAATGAAATATGTATGGGTAAATATTTGAAATAAATGAATTGAATTAACTGCCTGTAAATATTCTTTGAAACATAATCGTAAGATATACCTAAATTAATTAACATCTCACAGTACAAGCATAAATCAAGTAATTAGTTACCTACAGCGTTAATTGATACTTTAATGCTTTGGTAATTATTTAACACCTGATAAATTCTGCAAAGCATTGTGCGAACAGTTAGCGGTTACCCACTCTAATTGTTATTAGACATTATACTGTCGGCGTGTTAATATGTGAATTAATATTAATCATCAGTTTGAAACACAAAAATATAATCAAGCCAGTGTTTCCTGAAATATCAGAGATGTTTTGAGATTCATCACTTCACTGACTGGACAGGTCCACTCAATCTGTGTTATTCTTTCCACAAAAAACCATTTCAGACACCAATCTACATGGTGTTCACATGATTTGACCAAGATTATGTCTGGACTTTAAAAGAGACTGTATCTAACCTTAGTTTTTTTCGGCCTTTCTTCTCAGAGTAGCCAAATAGGAAACGCGGTCGGCGATTCCTATTTCACATCTAGTTTTAAAAATATAATTGACGTGTAAAAGTGCTTGTATAAACCCAATTACAGAAATAAAATCTAATTTATCATCCAATGTTCGATGTCACTAGAATTCAAAACTGCTGATTAAATGAAGAGCTGTATTAGCGTCTGATTATGTTTAATATAAATATATATACCGAACATTAGTTTTAGTATATGCGAAACCCAAAACACGTATCTAGTATTTTTATGTAAAGAATCTATGTACAAAATTTCAAAACTGGATCATGAAAAATCACAAAATTATAAGGTTGTTATGTTACCTGCTTGTCCGTACAAAAAGATGGTTACCACTTACCACGCGCCGCCGGCCGACCGGCCGTGACCTGTGTCGTCCACATATGATTGCGGATATGTACTTAGTGTCGCTCGGTGTCCAACATATAACCTTTTTTAAATATTTTTGGGACAAAATATAACATGGTGTAAACATTATTGGAATCGATTCGGTTACTTATTCTGAACAAACTGTATTCAGGTTTGCAATATACTAAAAATAATGTTGTATAAATATTATATACAATAAGTAAGGAACTACTAGGTAATACTGTCACGACTGCCTCGTTGCTCAAGTGGTTGTTGCGTTGCTGCCGAACATGAGGTCCTGGGTTCGATTCCTGGGTCGGGCTAGGTTTTTTGAATCGGGAGTCTGGATTTGAACCCTGTTGATGTTAATAGGCTTGCCTTTTATTACATGGGATTCAAAAATTACTGGCGAAATATGAGGTTAGTTAGGGGAATAGAATCGTGTTGTTTCGTTATGTTTCCTAAATACGAGTACCACTGAAAAAGAATGACGTAAAAAGAAAGGGCAATCAAGTTTTCTTTGGCATTTTGTGAATTATGTACCTAAAAAAATTAAACCAGTTTTTAGGTTTGCGTAGTCAACAAGGAACCCTTACAGTTTCGCCATGTCCATCCGTAGCTTAGCTCAGAGACTCTCAGTACTAAAAAGCTATAATTTGGCATGGAACATACATATTGCGTTGGACAGACCTTATCAAAGCGTCAACACAAACCTCCATAGTTCAGAATTTCCGAGACGCTGAAGACCGGAATAAGTGGAGGAGCATCGCGAGGGCTGCTTTGGCCAAAGAAAATGCAGAGTCATCAACCACGACCACTCTGTCAAGAGTGATCGACTAGAGAGAGATACATATTAATCACGCCGACAAAGTGGTAAAATAAAATCATGAAAACAATTTTTTTTAACGGTACACCCTGTACATGTAGTGGGGATGTTTTTTTTTTCTCGTCTACCCAATTATGTGGGGTATCGTTGGGTAGGTCTTTCAAAAATATTGCGGATTTGTGAAAACAATTTTTCGATTCGGGGATCCGCTTGTGAAATATTAAACTTTAAGGTGCTAATTTTTATTAGGGTCAAGTGTCGTCGTCGTCGTCCCTCCCCTCCAGCTAAATGGTTGTTTTTGGATATGTGAAAAACATCACGGTGTTAGTATACATAATAAGTTAAAAGGACGAGTAATAGTCGACCAACTAACATTTTCAGTTGCAATGTATGGGAGAACATGATGTTGATGTACAACTATAATGTTAAGTTTGTTCTTGGGATAAATACATTGCAACTACGGAACCCTTCATTGTGCGTGGTCCGACACCCACTTGGCCGGTTTTTTTTTATTAAAGAACCAGCTCCAGCACACATATACTAAAACAGTAGTATCCAATTAACAAAAACATCACGTAGGCTCACTTTTTCCCCAAAAAAAAAAAAAAACGCAAAGACCTATCGGCACCCAAAAATAAATTTAAAATCCTTCGCCGCGTAACCTCAATATGTATCCTTTATTGATATTCAATCTATGAGAGGGGTTGGGAGCAATTAAACATATATATTTTTTGTTTTTTTCTTTCATCGTTGCCTTTCGGTCAGCAAATTGGTTTCCGTGGCCGGAATCCGTAATTGTTCACACATTAACATACAGAAATGTGATCAAAAGATATATTTTATTTATGCTCAGTACATTTAAACAGGTGTCGGTTGTAATTAAATGAATGCTACCTAATTTGCATACAAGAATATTCTACTGGAATAAAAAAACATCACGCCTTGTTTCCCCGAAGGGGTTTACCAGCGGGTCTATTCTGTTAAAATCTCACCCTGAATGATAAGGTGAAGTGAGTTTGAAGTGCGGAGCTGTCAATCCACCTGATGCTGGGGATTTATACTATTGACGGCTCACTTAAATCTCACTTCAAAGCAAGTTGCAAGTTTTCAATTTCACTCTTTAGATGCCTTCAAAGTATTTTCATATTTATAAAATTAAATAAAAAATCAACAAGTGGTTTAAAACTGTAGCCTGAGTATTGTCGAACTACATTAACGGAACAGTTTTATGAGTAGAATTTTTCCTACTAATTGATCACCAGAAAACTAAGCTTTATAATGTTCTTTTAGCTAGCTTTCTCTCAACTGCGTTGGGGGCGGCTTCGAGTCTTGACGGATGCAGCTGAATACCAGTTTGACCATTAGCTGGTATCGCCTTTTTTGGCAACACTACCGGTATCGTGGGTCATATTTTACCGATACCAAAAAATCTGTTGTAGAACGTAGATTTTTTTATTATTTGTATAAAATATGGTTAGTTATGAAATAAAAAAAGATTTTTTTACCAAATTATCTTGATTTAATTTTAGAATATAAAAAAATATCATGTTTTACACGCATTTGTAACTAACCTAATTTTTTGGCACTTTTTGGTTAGTGTGAACTTAAAACATAAAAAAAAAAATAGAAATGTAGAAAAACTTTAATGTTCGCTATGTTCGCTTCTGGGTCAAATTTGACCCACGATACCTACTAAGGGTTAAACTAAGCTGGATAATCTGCTGAATCACATCAACTAATAAATATTTACAACTGATCAGTCTTGATACTTGATGAGGTTTTGCAAAACGGGTTGTTAAAACAATTAGACTATTTCCACGCAAACCGTTGACATGTGTAACACACGAACGGATTTTACGATTATTGCTGGATCGTGGTCAACATTCGAGGGACCGTGGAGAATCGACATTCAACAACTATTTATTTGATTAATAGTAATAAAACTTCAATCCTCTGTTCCAATTAAAATTAAGTTGGCTAAACTTCACAGACTAGACGTTATGAGTATTAAGTACAGCACATCGAGCTACTACAATCTGTCAAATTTCTTCAATAGATTTTCAACTTTATTTCTAAAGCATAAGGTTCAAAGTTTGACAATTTCGGATAGCTTGATGTGCTGGCGTCTGTACCATAAAATCTACACCCCATAAAGGTCATCAAATCGTTTTTTTGACCAACTTAAAAAAAAGGAGGAGATTATCAATTCGGTTGAATATAAACGAAACTTTTTTACAGCAAAATAACAACCGACTTCCAAGAAAGACACTACAAAGTAAAAAATAACTTGCGTCAAGCGACACGTGCGCGCATCATCTCCGGGGTAATTGCGTAACATACATAAAATGACAATTGATCGCAATGGGTTTCATTTTGACAGTTCACCAACGTTCACTGCATTTTTATACAGCGTGTAACGGAAGGGGGGTATCAACCCTGAAGGAGGTGAATGTGCTCATGAAACTCAACAACTTTCCCCAAATAACATAGGTCGAAATATGAAAAAAAAATTTGGCCCTCCCTTACAAAACTGACCACCAGCTGATTGATTTACTATGGGAGGGCCAAATTTTATTTTCATATTTCGACCTATGTTATTTGGGGAAAGTTGTTGAGTTTCATGAGCACATTCACCTCCTTCAGGGTTGATACCCCCCTTCCGTTACACGCTGTATACAGAGAGCAATGGTGGACCATTCGTAACGGCCCCGACTTAACGATTTGTAGGTCGTGGGTTCGAACTCTTGAGTAAATAATTTCATCACCGCTGCTGTCAAAACGGTGAAGGAAAACACCATGAGGAAACCGGCATGTACTAGAACTAACTACGTCTACCCCCCCCCCCCCCCCCTGGGCCCGCGTGGCGGATTACGGCCCACTCCCTCTCACCCAGAGAAGGGGGAAAGTATAGGCTGATTATGCTCTTGTAATAGGGGCGAGACTAATGCCATAAACCGTATCGTCACAAATCATAAAGTTACTCCGAGCTGCTATTGAGAATTCCAGATGGAAAATCCCAATAACGCTTAAAGATTTATATCTGTAAGTAGGTTTGTACAAACACTTTTACACGTCAATCATATTATTAAAACTAGATGAGGTCGGCGTTTCCTATCTGACTACTCTGAGAAAGGCCGAAAAAACTCAAGAGATCACAGTCTCTTTTAAAATCCAGACATGCCGTGCGATTCTGTAACCATCACCGTGAAAACTTGAAGTAAACTTGGTGAAGTGAGCGTGGAGTGAGCTGTCATTAGGGATTAACACTATTGATACTCCTCACTTCATGCTCACTTCACTTATGATTTCACGGTGACATTTTTACAGAATCGACCGGATGATCTTGGTCAGATCTGAGGGGCAATTCTCGTAATTTTAAGAACGTTCGCAGTCTGATCTCTGTCAAATATCTCTGAATTCCCTACATTTTTGACAAGTTTTTGAATTTGGTTGTCGCTGAGATAAGACAGCGATTAGATTTTGAAAGTTTTTAATAGGTAACGAGATTTATTGACCTTCAGACTCTAGTACATAAATGTATCACCTATGGTAAAATTCAGTGCAATAACTGTGTAGCCAACGCGAAACAATTTGTCCAGTTATTAAAACAGTTCTTATTAAAAAAAATAGTAAAAAAACGGCTGAAAAAGCACCTACGTTACAGGAAAAAACATCTGCATTTTATTTTGTGCTGAAAAAAAGTAAAGGAAATTGTTCAGAGATGTGAATATGTCGTGTGTCACTCTTACCTTATAACTTAATTAAATTAAAAACTGCCAACCAAAGCGAATGTCAATTTAACCTTTTAACCAGTTAAAAAACTTCGTTAAAACCAATTCGATTTAATTTCACGAGGGTAATTTTAACGGAAAATGACGTCACATGCAATCTGCTACATTGCCATACTTTTGGCAAATTGCCAGATGGGCGCTTTAATAAAACTTGCCATGTACCGTCTAGTGAATAAATATGCCAGGGTTTTTTTCAGCGGCTGGATTTTTTGCAGCGAACTTGTCACGGTTTTGCTTGTCTCTTCTTTGGTTTCTGTGCCAAAATTTGTCTGGTAACCTAAAGACGGGCTTAAAGCTGAACCCGAATATTTATGGTGCAAATTAAAATTGACTGTTTACTTTTTAATTCACCATTTTCATTCATATACGATTCTTTGGTATTTCCCATCTCATTTTAAGCATAAATATGTATGCTCAAAATTCCCAAGGACGTTTACATACACGTCTTTAGGAATTTCGGAGTTCAGGTGTGACTAGTATGCTATTGCACTGTGGCCTTCTGTCTTCTTCTTCACCCAACTTCAGATATGAGGAGCGTCGGAACCGATATATGACATTTTATTCTTTTTTTTATGATTGCGTTTGGCTATTTGCCTACTCAGCTATATCCCTAGTTATTGAAACCTGATCAAAAACGTCAAAATCTACCAATAAACTGGTGAATTCCGTTATAATCTAAATTAGAAAGCTAACGCAACATTTTTTCAATTTCCCACAAAAATGTTGAATGTGATTTATCGGTTTTTGTTCCGATGCTCCTCATATCACCTCTGTATCTCATTACTCAACTCTTTGGCTATGCCATCTCTGATACAGTCTATCTGTCGTATCTTGGGTCTTTTCCTACTCATTATAGCCATATACACATTACAGCAGAAGAAGATCGCCATAAAGCACACAAGAATAGGAAAAATATGACTGTAGCTCTTGTTTTTACTTTTTGCCATAACATAGGTACCCGCTGTAATCTTATTACGCCAAACACTGAATCAATTGAATCATATATGTATGTAATTTCAGATACATAATAATTCCACGAATATTAATAACTAGTAAGATAATCCGATACGGGAGGCTGCGTAAAGATGAGCCGGTGTGATTAGCATGCAAATTGATGTTCATCCAGCTTATATTCCAGTGGGACACAGATGAGATAGGAACAGAAGGCCAGCGCCATTATAACAAGCGAAGCCGCACGCACACATAGACACGCTTCAAGTATCGTGCGTTGGCAGCTTAGTTTCAAAGCAAGTTAAAAAAAAAAAAAAAAAAACAAAGTTTAGATTGCGCTGTAATTTAAATTACCGTTTCATAGTAGGTACTACTCATTTTGAAATTTTAATTTAAAATTCATTTTCATTTTTTTTAACTCTATTTACACTCCAGTAAAGTCGTTATTTGTTTAAGTAGAAGCAATCTCAATTGGAAACAAGGATTAGAATTATGGAATACGTACGAATGCAAGTGCACTCGCAACTGGCATTTGTTTGAGGCCGTGCACAGTTAGACAGTGATCTTTACTATCGAAGCAATAAGGTTGCTATTGGATTGCTGCCATTGCCAAGTCTGTCAAAATCACAATGAACTTTATTTTCGTAACAATAAGGTTGCTAATCAGTTGCTGCTGTCAGAGGTAAAATAACTGTGACCGCAGTGTACGCATATGTGTGTGTGCCTGTTTTTGGTCATTGTATAGAGCTGAACTTCTGTAACTATTTATTTTGTGGTTATATTCCGCTGAGATGAGCGTTGGGCGTAACGCCCAGGGGTGTATGCGGGGTTGCAGAGGAGCTATGTATCATAGTATCATTAATCTACCCTGTATTTCTTCTTTTCTTTCAACTCATATAAAATAAGTAGTTAAGTACTTCTAGATTTTTAGTGTCTGGGCGAACCACAGGCATGGTAACTTAGACGCTAAGGGATGGCAACACATTGGCAACCTAAGCTGTATACAGGATGTCTCTGGAATCTGACCTAACGCGAAACTGGCGTAAAGCGAATCTGTCCTTATGCTAACAAATGCTTAAATCATCCCCACATTATTCTACGCCAGACGCTACAGGCCACAAAAAACGCATCACTTACTTTGTTACCGCGTCGTCGGTTAAAAGCATAATTCGTAATTCGTACATCCAGAATTGTGCCCGAAAGCAATCATTAAAATAATGCCCCTTGCGCACTGGTGTATCATTTTAACCCAATAACTCTCCATGGATCGCAATTTTATAGCGATGAAAATAACACTGATATGGGAACGTGGAACTGTTATTTTTTCACTGTGATTATTGCACATCGATCTGGCAACAGCTTGGGGGAAATTCGATAAATGATTACTATATTTTTATATCGTTGATGATCTGAAAAAGATAAACAAAGCGGCTAAGTAAGAGTCGGACTCGCTCACGGATGGTTCTGTTATTACCGTCTACCACCTTAGAATATTTAAATATATTTTTCTTCCTAACTTTAGTAAAAAAAGACATGTTTCTTGTTTGGGGACTCCCATTAATGTTTAACTTTATTGTTTTTTTTATTATTTGTTTTTATAGTGGCTATAGTAGCACAGACTCTTTGAAAATTTCAACTGTCTATCTATTACGGTTCAAATGATATAGCCCTGTGACAGACAGACGGATAGCGGAGCCTTAGCAGTAGGGTCACAATGGATACGGAACCCTAGAACGATAAAAAATTAAGTGTGAAGTAATTGGTTGTTCTGCAAGGTTGTAATTCAGTAGTTAAGGTAAATAAGTTATTATTGACAGAGGGCGTTTTCCATCTTATAACATGGCCTGCAAAGCGCCATCTTTGTGGAGGCTTCCGCCATTTTGTTCCAAATTGGTTTGTGATGATGCGCTACTGTAATTCCGCGGTATCTCTTTAAATCGGTGTTTATTTTACCCTATGTTTATCGCTGTCCATCGAATCAAAACGTCTTGGTGATTATTTATTATAATAACTACATGATAATAATAATAATAATAAAAAGCTCGATCAACATTTCTCGAGGCTCTCGTTAGGCGGTTGGATCAAGGGCCTGATTCAGAAGGCAGTACTCCTCGATACGGCTCGCACTGTGAGGAGGTTCCTGTCTCTGGAGCCCTAAACACCGGTAGCTTGGACCCTGCTCCCGTTACCGGCGGATCACTATTTTTTAAACATTTTTAAATGTTTTTTTTTTTGTACTTACTTATATTATAAAAATTATTTAAAAAATATAATAAAATAAGGTAAAGAAGTGAAATAAACGACATAATAATAATAATTTATTTTAGAACTTAATTCCATATAAAATCACTAGTAAGGCTTGTATGTTAGCACCTTAAAACTACTTATTAATTTATCTGACATTAAATAGGACAGCACCAGAACTATGCACCTTATTTCAGTGCCGCACAATAGGACACTGGCCGACAAGGCCGTAGGACAAGGCCGTTGGAGCTGCCCCGCACACGACACATCAGGGAGGCCACTCTCTAGCCTCGGATACACTAGGGGACATTTTGTCCCGCAACATGACGCGCAACACTCAATCTATGTGTCGCTGCAACGTTGCACAGTGTCCCGCAACATTTTACGTGTCGCGGTACATGTTGCTTGCTCCCGCTCCGAGAGCGAGCGCACGTCGCAACATTCTCTCGGGACTTTCACATAATTGTCGAGCGCCATGTTCCGCAACATGTCGCTCCATTTGTCCCCTAGTGTATTCGAGGCTTCTTGCGCACAATAGCTCTAAAGCAGTCGTTGCTGGCCTCCGCAAGCATCCCCGACGCACTACAGTATCGCGGCAACCCCACCAGCATCCTAAACCCATTATTGTAGAGGACCCACAGGGCATTGAAAGCCTTCTGCGTATAACGAACCCAGAGGCTGCAGGCCACACCCACAAAATAACCACGAATAATCCACGTAATGAATTTAGATTAAAAACGGTAACAGTTATCTGCCATCTTGGATTTAGGTAGTTTCCCACAATTTTTCGGAGGTTAAGTGGACAGTGTTCCTCCGCCATGCGACTTGTAATTGCTGGCCACCACATACTGTCAAACTCCTCTATGTTTATCGAGACAACTACCACCAGGTTCTTCTCCTTGAGCCTTACGTCTACAACGTGTAACGTTAAATGTGCAAAACCTGAAAATAGTTTGATCAGAATAACGAGCAGAATTCACTGAACCACTTTTTAATAGAGGTATTAATAGGTCAAGCAACTCAATGCCAGCTCGGCGCAGCGGCCCGGCGACGACTACTCCCTTGATAAAGCGTCGTCGCAGACGCAAGAAACGATCAGAATAGCCAGTAAAACTAAAACAGCACATAAAACTTTTTCAATGTTTTTAATGACTTATTTTCGCTCTGAAATAGGTCAATTGAATTAAAAATCAGTTGGGGTGTCAGGTTTTGCGCATTTAACGTTATATGTTGTATATGTTCTATCATGTCGTACACAGCGTCCTCCGTACTTCGCTGCGGCACAAATCCATACTGCAGTGGGTTCATTTGGAGTAGCATGTGCCACCTGAGTCTCCGCACCAAAAATTTTCCGAGGGTAGGCAGGTGTTCGGTCGGTAAGATTTTGGATGGGTATAATTACCCTTTCCAGGTTTTCTTAGAACGGCGACCGCCGCTTCCTTCCACTTTTCTGGGAAGCAGGACAGCTCGAGGCATTTGTTTGTTATGGCCAGGAACACTTGTTCATTGTTACTAATGGCGGCCTCGCAGATGTCAGCAGTGAACCCGACAGGGCTCGGCGCCTTCTTTGGGTTAAAACTCCTTGATGCATATCTGCAATCCTTGGATGCAATGCAATATGAAATGTAACACAATAAATGAATAAATTCGCGTTGTTGTTACGTTACGTTTCACATAATGTGTACCCACTATTATGTTCTGTTTCTTTTTTCGTTTTATCATAAGAGCATCACTTAAAATGTTGCCTTCAAAAATAATTATCTAAGACATTTTTTTTTTTGTTGCAGCATCAATCGAGTCCCTGCACGCGCCGACAGGGGGCGGCGTGGAGCTACCTTGTGACGTCACTCCGGCACTGCCTGACGACCGCATGGGGCTCGTCATCTGGTACAAGCAGGGACATGAGTCGCCTATTTATACGTGAGTATTTCAGTTATTTTATTAACACATTGAACGCCATGGTGGTCACCCGTGAGCGACAGCAATTATTTTAGTTAATTCTTTGAATAGTAATAAGAAATAATGATTTAGAGTGGGGTTTTTGACTATTTTGAACCGTATGAGCCAATAAAATATAACGTGTAAAATTTGCCGAAATCGCGAATCAGCGTCAGCCCATATGGAAAGTTCAGTGGTGGTCATTAATAAAAGATCAGATAGGCAGTCTACGCTACACGGTTCCTGGAGTTGTGGTGATGTCCCAGTGCACCCGGACATCACTGAAGAAGGATGGGATGGAGCCCGTAGGCGGGGCGAGAAGAAGAAGCCCAGATTTGGGCCACGCTGGGTGGGTCAAGAATGTCATACGTAGTAGTTCTCGCGGCCCACCCATCAAGGCGAAAGTAGGTGCAAGGCGGAGTTTTTAGTGGGTGCGAGGCGAGGCCCACATAACCACGTCGTCTCTCCGGATGGCGTGGTATGCGTTGGGCATATTCTTCGCCGAAAAAAAAGGCAGTCGCTCCATGTAAAATACTGCTATTGAGCGTAGCTTAACCTGTGCGGCTGTTATTACTTGGCCACACCAAGTAATAACAGCCGCACACGTTAAGCTACGCTTGCCGCGCTTGGTCCGTGGATGGGTGACAATCTACACATACCAACCCGTATACCCGTCAGTACCGCGAAAAGCACGTTAAGTCGTTGGTCCCGGCTGTCATTCGTGGATCTTTGACAGTCGTTACAAGTCGTCAGAATCCCGTAAGTCTAACAACTAGTATTACCAAGGGCTATTGTATTACCCAGTAACTGGGTTGTGGAGGTCAGATAGGCAGTCGCTCCATGTAAAATACTGGTATTCAGCTGCATCCGGTTAGACTGGAAGCTGACCCCCAACATAGTTGAGAAAAGCTTAGGCAGATTGGTTACCGGAAGCAGCTATCAGTATTTTACATGGACGATCTGACCGCCATAACCCAGAATATCAATCTAAACGAACACTTACATTTGTGATATGGGAATTAGAAAGTGGGACATCGTTATGTTTCAAGACTGTCCGTAAGATATCGTATATAATTATGTAGATACTATACACATAATCTTTTTGATAAGCATATAATCCTTCCACTGTTAAACAAAAGTTACCACTCTAAAACACTCAAAGCTTTTAACCGCCATATTGCCTCGTCATTAAAATAATAAATAATTAATAATAATGCCGAGAGTACTTCAAACTGACAACCAAGTATACCGACTCCACTCGCCATGATTGAAATCAATATGGTTTGTGTAACTTATACTAAACAACTGACTAAGGTACTTATTGTGATTGATAAAGTATTTATTTTGATGACGTTTCGTTATCTTTTGCTTCGTCATCTTTTATGTCTCAGAGCCTCAAAAGAATTCCTCTTCTTATGCACAAAAGCATCCTCTGCATGGCTCTGAAAATATTCAATAAAATTGACGTTAAAGATTTAAACTTGACACACTTTCAATGGAGACTAAATTTTTTTTAATTGAAAAATGCTACTATACCTACCATTGACAAATTCCTTCTTGACAAAATGTAATAAACTAAATGATAATTATGTATGTATGAGTTGAGCTGCACGATTTTTGACAAATGCGTTCACTGACTGGACAGGTCCGCTCAATCTGCGTGGTTCTGTACTCAAAAGACCATTTCAGACACCAATCTACATGGTCTTCACATGATCTGACCAAGATTATGTCTGGACTTTAAAAGAGACTGTGACCTCTGAGTTTGTTTCGGCCTTTCTTCTCAGAGTAGTCAGATAGGAAACGCCGACCTCATCTAGTTTAAAAAATATGACTGACATGTAAAAGTGTTTGTACAGACTTACTTACAGAAAATAAATCATTTATCATTTATGTGGGTTAGTGACTAAAAACTAAACTCAAACTTAATTAATCCTATGACGCTACCTAACGTCACCTCTCTCGTAACGCTACCTCAAACGTCAGCAGCTGGTTACTGACAATATAAATAGTGCCCTCGCAAAAGTAGTTAACTGGTTTAATGTTAATAATCTACTTCTTAACGAAAAAAAAACGAAATGTATTAAGTTTACGATACCAAATGTTAGACAAGTAGAAACTAGTGTTCTCATAAAGGGTGAAGAGTTAAAACCCGAAAATTCCACAGTATTCTTAGGCATAACTTTAGATGCCAAGCTTCAATGGGGCCCCCATATAGATAAATTGTCAAGAAAGCTTAGCTCTGCAGCATACGCCGTTAGGAAAATTCGTGATTTAACTGATTTAGAGACAGCCCGTTTAGTTTACTTTAGTTATTTTCATAGTGTGATGTCATACGGTATTCTGCTGTGGGGAAATGCCGCCGATATTCAGACAATTTTTATTTTACAAAAAAGGGCAATTCGTTCTATTTATAAATTAAGTCCTAGACACTCCCTCAGAGACAAGTTTAAAGAGATTAATATAATGACTGTGCCTTCTCAGTACATTTATGATAATCTTTTGTATGCACATAAAAATATTAATCTGTTTAAAAAATACAGTGATATCCATAACATAAATACTAGGAACAAACACAAATTTGTTGTTCCTACAACAAGGCTCAAGAAAATAGGTGGCTCGTTTAGATGCCAATGTATACGTTTTTATAATAAACTTCCTAGCCACATTCAAGAACTAAGCATTAATAAATTCAAATCTTTTATAAAGTTAAAACTATGCCAGAAAGCCTATTATACTGTAAAAGACTATATTGAGGACAAAAAAGCTTGGGATTGAGCTGCTCCAATAGGTCTAGACAGTGAATGTTGTTTATTTTTTTATTTTTTGCTGACTTACACTTTTGTTTTTTCTCTTTCTAAATATCTATTTATATACAGAATGACATGAACATTTACTGTTTGAAGTCTTATATTATTTTAATTATTGTGAATGTGATGACTATGTGGGTTTCCGTTTTAATCATGGTCTGGCACTTTGAGCGGTCTATGCGGTCTACACAAATGTCCTGTCCTTGGTATTACTCGTCGAATCGTTGAGCTCCTTAAGTTCTGAGTTGAGCTGCACGGTTACTGACGAATGCGTGCACTGACTGCACAGGTCCACTCAATCTGTGTGGTTCTTTCCTCAAAAGACCACTTCAGACACAAATCTACATAGTCCTCAAAGATCAAAGATTATGTCCGGATTTTTATGTACACATTGACATTGATGAATTTTATATAAACAATGACATGGATATTTACTTTGTAAAGTATCTTATTTTTTATTATTATTATTATTGTGAGTGTGAAGACTATGTGGGTCATTTCTTTTTTCTGTTTTCCTTCTTAGTTAGTTTTAATCATGATCTGGCAGTTTGAGTAATTTATGCGGCCTACCCAAATGTCCTTTCATTGGTATTGTTCGTCGAATCGTACGGCTCCTCAAGTTCTGAGTTGAGCTGCACGATTTTTGACAAATGCGTGCACTGACTGGACAGGTCCGCTCAATCTGTGTGGTTCTTTACTCAAAAGACCATTTCAGACACCAATCTACATGGTCTTCACATGATCTGACCAAGATTATGTCTGGACTTTAAAAGAGACTGTGACCTCTGAGTTTGTTTCGGCCTTTCTTCTCAGAGTAGTCAGATAGGAAACGCCGACCTCATCTAGTTTAAAAAAATATGATTGACATGTAAAAGTGTTTGTACAAACCTACTTACAGAAAATAAATCATTTATCATTTATCATTTATAACTATATTATATATATATATATATATATAGGCTATAACTGAATAAACGTCAAAACTAGACGCCTGCCTTCATGTAGTCAACGTGTGCCACATCATAAGGATATACAGAAGGCGAAACTTAATTATTGAAGACAAAAAGTATAAATATAAAGGTTTTATTAAGGGGCAAGGTGGAATATTACCTACGTGAGATTTTTACGTACTTATATTTTTTTCTAAGGGTTTTGAACGAAATTCCAAATGCATTGCTTCATTGGTTTAAAAAATTCGTCTCCTAAACTATGTAAATAACGCAATGAACGTAGCTGAACTGTCAAAATGAAAGAGATAGCGATCAATTGACATTTTATGTGTGTTACGCAATCACCTCGCTGTTGAAAGTTTTTGTAGACATGAAACGCTTATTATGGATTACGAGCTTACGAGATTAGCTCTGTCTATTTTCAAACTCAAACTCAAGGCATTTATTTAAAAGAAAAAGAAAGAAAGAAGAAAGAAAGAAAAAACTTTTATTCTGCACAAACAAAACGCACGTTACAAATAAAAAACAAAATAATAATAAAAAAAAAAACATAAAATAGGTATACAACGTAGCCAAAAGCCTCGTACTCAAGCGCTTGATGTCAGGGCCAGGGACCAAAGACAACACATACATTAATCAAGATGCCCCCGCGACACCGGCAGATGACAACTAAACAATAACAATCAAAACAAACTGGAAAAAAACTACTTTTGTAAAATAAACCAATTACAGGTACTTTAGAATTGTCAAGAGGTCGGTCTGTCAGAAAGATGAAGTAGAATTGCCAGGCACAAGACTAAGTTCATGCGATTCCTCGAATCCTTAGCTATATAATAATAATAATAAACTTTATTTCGGACACAAGTATCCATATTGTGTTAGTAACATACAAAAAAAATAACTTATTGCCTAGTGTTAGTATAAATCAACCTCCGCACAAACTGCTGTATAATTGGAGAGCCGAGGCTTCCAGCTACAGTTTTCAGGATGCTGTTTCGACTGCCCCTCACTCTGCTCAGTAGCGACGCCGTTTTCTTGCGTATAATTGCATAAAAGCCGTCGGTGCGGGCTTGTGCAAACATTTCCGACGCGCTACAGTAACGAGGCAGCCTCAACAACATCCTGAAAGCATTATTATATTGGACGCGCTATGATATATCGTTCCTCAGCTAAGATTGCGATACGGAGTTGATTTTCTGCCTCAATCTTGCGATTTACCCTCTATTAACGAGCATTGCTAATGTGTGACGTCAAGATGAATAGCAATTATATACTAGTGACAGCCCAGATACTGATTGGTACCGTCCTAATACGTGGATAGAGTTACTGAGCGTAGATTATAGGTATTTATTGTGTATAGAGATACTCTGTAGTGCGCTGCTACACGTAGGTATTATGTATTTATTGTAGCATCTCTGATCCAGACATTGATGGTATCTGGTATTGAATTTGTGTCTTGTTGGTACTCTGTCTCACTTATGTATGAATTATTACGTAACAATTATTAAGATAGCTTGAACTATTTAGAATTTTAATCAAATAACTTAATTTCTGAAATCTTTGACAAATTAACCAAGTATTTTGAGTGTTGGTTTTTTTATGGAAAATATATCAAACTGACATATATTCAAATCAGCCCTTACAGAAATAAACATTTCAGTACATTTCTTCTTTGCATATAAACTTCAAAAACCTTTTGTCAGTGCAAGAATAATTTTTGACATGTCTCTAGAGTGAATGTTACTCAGTGGGAAAGCGTACAGCAACGTTGATCTGATCATCGGGATCTAGTGATCTCGAGCGGCACGTTGCCAACGACAGAGACAAGTGCAACCGTCGACACTAGGCTGCGTCAGCCGTAGACGCGTCGACGGCTACCGTCGACAGCGGCATCTGCAGCCGCCGACAACGTGCCGCTCGCGTATTTGAGTACACAAAGTAGAGATGACAATACAAAAATAAATTAAACTTTGTATATCTAATGACGTTCCCAGTCTGCATACAAAATTTCAGTCAAATATATCCAGCAGTTTACTTACTGGAAATTATTTTTAATTTTTTAAATTTACTTCATGATGTATCTTATATCCAGCCAGCACTGGCAGGTAAAACACATCTGCAGTAATCTACCTCTGTATAAACACAACATGTTGCCAGATCGCTACTTCAATAACCTTCGCCAAATTAGTTCTTAAATTTTATTTCCCGATGCGAACCTTATGCTTGAGACATAAGAGTCATAAAGCATGAAATCATCAGAATCAGATAAGAAAATAATGCATGTGCAAGTTATTACTACAAATGTTACGCACTCGTGTCGATCGAGAATTAAGTATGTGCGAAATTTGTGCGATGGATGATAATAGTTTGTTTGTTTGTACTTCGCTTTGCTGCCGAAACCTGCAAAAAATGGTCTGCCCGGCACACTGATATACACCATTTTTTGCAGGTTTCGGCCGTATGGTCGTTGAGTCAATGATACCACGCTGTAGCCGTGTGTGCCAATATTTAAATGGTGTCCTTTTTTATTTACACTTTTATGCTATTTAAAATGTTAGAAAAATCCCTTTTTTTAATTTCAACGTTAGGATTTATTTGATAGTTCCTCAATACTCCTATGCATTAGTGTTGCTAATGTTTTCACTTATTGTTGTATTGTGGTTTCCACCTTGTATGAGCGGCACGTGGTCGCCGGCTGCAGTTATCTCTGCTCTTGATGAGTTACGCACGTGTGTATGAATATTAATATACAACGTGTAACGTTAAATGCGCAAAACCTGAAAATAGTTTGATCAGAATAACGAGCAGAATAATTAATTGAACCATTTTTTAATATAGGTCACATTTTTCAAAAAATCTTTATTAAAAACGTTGCCGTGTCTATTTATTAATAGATCAAGCAAGCCAAGGTCAGCGCGGCGCAGCGGCCCGGTGACGACTCCTCCCTCGATAAAGCGTCGTCGCAGACGCAAGAAACGATCAGAATGGACAGTAAAACTAAAACAGCACATAAAACCTTTACAATTTTTTTAATGATTTATTTTCTCTCTGAAATAGGTCAATTGAATTAAAATCAGTTGGGGTGTCTGAGGTTTTGCGCATTTAACGTTACGCGTTGTATAACTAGTGAAATGAGTGTACAGAAATACAGTTGTGATGTCAAGTTACGTTATTTCTATCTTCAATCCCATCGCTGTAAATCACATACCAGCACCCAAATTGCGTAACGCACTATCAATCAGAATCTGAATAATTTTGAAGGATATCCGCTAACCCATTGCTTCATATGTTCGAAAAATATATCTGCTCAACAACGTAAATAACGCAATGTATGTTGTTGAACTGTCAAAATGAAACCCATTGCTACTAATACTGTGTTACGCAACTACCCCGCTGGTTCATATAAACGAAAGAGTAATTGGGTAGTTGCATGATATTGAATACTATATATTCTAGTAGATAATATATCCACACATGTAATACAATAATAGAATTCGAAATCAAATTTGAAATCGGTCGAAAAATAAAAAACTTATAACATATAGAAACTTTGTCTATCTGTTTCTCGCAAAACGAAGTTTTGCATGTAATTTATATGGCGATACTGAACTATGACGTCACAATTCAGTATTTCCCTCTCTGTCTAATTGAGAGTTTTGAACGCTCATATCTTTTCATTTTTTTTAAATATTAAAAAACTCTTTATACCAAGCTATTAGTGAGGTAAAAAAGCTTCAATTTAAATAATAAAAAAAAATTAGTCAACTCGCGGATTATACAACGGCACCTTTGACATTAAACCCAGGAGCTGACCACAAACCGTTAAATATGTAAAGACACTAAGTATAGACATTCTTATAGATATTCTACTCCCATTCCTTGGAGTCACCCGCTCATATGATCAGCTTATGATATGTCATGTAATACTGTTATAGAGATACGAACTGGTACGTATCGATACTTGAGTAATAGTATCGATATGTATTTCTGCTATAATTCGTTTTTGTTTTAATTCTTTTTTAGTGATACCTACTGGGGTAATTTCGAATCTTTTTCTGATACTCTATACTATTAAAGAAACTCGGACATGTTTCTGAAGTCCTGTCTTCTTCTCTCCATCTGCAACTGCACGAAATTTATGAGAATAGTTTACGCAAATGATAAAACGTAAATAATAATAAATAACTGTAATTTTTGTTAATTGGTTTTAAAAAACTAGATGAGGTCGGTGTTTCCTATCCGACAACTCTGAGAAGAAGCATCGGAAAAACCAAGAGGTTACAGTCTAAACTCAGATGTGACAGTCAGTTGTTTTTATGTGCAAAGTGGAAGCAGCACTGACTGTCCAAGGTGCAACGAACATATACACATTTATGTAAATGTCTTGTGCCTTTACCTAAATACATACAGTGTGAGTCTTTATAAAGTGCACATATTAAAAAGGGTGAAAATATAAACAATTTTATCGACGGAAAAAATGTTCAAAAAAAAATTTTTTTTAATGGTAAAAAATGGTAAAAAAGGTAAATTTTCTTTAAAAAATCATGAATAATTAATTTATGAGGTTTCTTTTTCAAAAAATTATGGCTTTATTAGCTTGGCCTATTATTAGAGATCATTATTAATTTTGTTTTGTTTTAATATGACATTTAGTTTAAAAGTAGTAACAGTTTGTTTGCATGGGGTACCCAGACGAGAGTAAAAAAAAATAAAAATTAAATTTTTTTTTTAGATTTTTTTTTACTTACATTTTTTCCGTCGATAAAACTGTTTTATTTTCACCCTTTTTAATATGTGCACTTTATAAAGACTCACACTGTATACAATGTGTCTGGTCATGGACTAGCGATATTCTAGGTAGGTACTTATATACCAACTATTGTAGTACACAAATTCATTACACACTACGGTCCAATCCACTTCCCCGCTATTTGGCAGCCATTTTGATTTTTTTGTTGAGATATTCTCTACGTGTGTACAAAAAAAGTCATATCTTTCAAAGTAGTATCTCAGTAGGACTAAAGTCCTACTGAGATAAAAGTAGGCTTATTCGGAGGGCAACAATACTGTATCGTCTTTGTTACGATCCAATGGGTTCATATTTTCGTAACATAAAAAAAATATTTACTCCAAAAAAAAAATTATGCCTATCAACAAATTACTTACTGCAAAAACAATCCCTTTTTATTTGTTTCCTAGATCGACAGATTTCCAGCTAAGCTACAATACAATATTAAATTAAAATTAATATTAATTTTAATTTAATATTGTATTGTAGCTTAGTGGATTGGACCCTAGTGTATAGTGTATTTGTATACTAGAATAGTTGTTATATAAGTACCTAGAATATCGCTAGTCCATGACCGGACACATTGTATAATAAGCCATAGTACTAATGAGTGCATTGTCGATATTTACCGTTGGTTCTATATTATATCCCTACTTACGGTTTGTAATCCAATACTGTTAATACTCTATTAACCCGAATCGTGCATCAAAAACGCCGCTACGTTACACGCTTACTGAAGCATTCGTTCGTTTTAAGATGGCGCACGTATTCACTGTCACACTTTGATTCCTTTTACTAGCGAGGCTTGTGGCTAAGTAATAATAGCCGCACGGGTCGATCGATCAGTCTAAACCAGGCTTGCCGCGGTTGGTCCGTGGATGGGTGTCCATCTTTACATACCAAGACCCCTGCGCGCCTCAGAAAGCACGTTAAGCTAATGGTCCCGGCTCTCATTCGTAGAACTTTGACAGTCGTTACGGGTGGTCAGAAGCCCAAAAGTCTGACAACCACTCTTACCAAGTTTTTGCAGTAATGCCAATAAATGCAGTTTTATTTCTTTCTTTATAGCAACATAAAGCTTAGTACTTAGTTTGTAGACTAACACAATTATCGTATCGTAAAACGACATTGGAAACAACTCTCATCTGTTTGTAAGACAATGTTAGTTTTAATAGCTGGATCTTTGAGAGCTTTATTGTGAGTTACTTCGTTGTTACATCTTGTTTATACTAACGCTTTTATCTCTTATGAGATAAGCAGAATTTTAACCTGTAGTCGTATTAAACTTTCATAAGTGGTAATATTTGAACCATGTAGTTCATCTGTCTACCCTTTTCCCAACTATGTAGGGGTCGGCTTCCTATCTGACCTCTACAACCCAGTTACTGGATAACACGATACACCTTGGTAAGTCTAGTTGTGAAACTTTCGGGCTTTTGTCAACCAGTAACGACTGTCAAAGATCTACAAATTACAGCTGAGACCAACGGTTTAAGTAACATTCCAAGGCTCGAAAGGGTTTCGATATGTAACGGAAGGTCCCCACCCATCCACGGACCGAGCTCGGCAAGAGTAGCTTAACCGTCGACCGATCCTTGCGGCTGTTATTATTCATCTGACATCTGTCAGTCAGGACGACACACCAAAATTTTCCGTTTTTACAATTTTAATGCTTTTATTTTGAAAAATTAATTGTATCTCAAAAATATCGCAAAGAATGTGCGCGATTTGGATGGAGTAATGGCACTATTGAGCTAACGCTGTGTGAGCGTGCGTGTTCCATCGCCGCCCGTTCGATGTCCACCGCGCACAGGATGGATGGGAAGCAGCACATTAAGTAATTTTTTGCTCCGTTGGTGTAATTACTATATGGCGTTCCAGTAGGAGGATAAATTAATAAAAAAAAATTAAAAAAATAGCCAGGAACTTCACGATTTCAATTATACCTCGATAATATTTTGCTAGGTTTCCTCGCAATGTTTTCCTTCATAACTTGTAACATAAGACATAAAGCTAAACCGTTAGATGGAATGAAGCACAATTCCATTTAACCACAATACCTATACACCAGCTTCTCTATAGCAGACAGTCTCGTATTGATTCTCGGATCAGGCATAGTCTAAGACGTCAAGATAAGGCTAGGATTAATTCTAGACCCTCTGGTGTGTGTTCCCAGAAAATCCTCCTAGAATTAGACTGAAATATCGAACTGAAGATAGGTATGAGCTGCTCTAGATTGAAGATAGGTTTTTTTTTTTAATTTTATTTTAATTCTTTATTATTTTAGGGGGTTTTTATCCACAAGGATACGACAACCCCAATTGTATCTTAACACTATATCATAAGAACTATACTTAAACGAATATAAAAATAAAAAAATAAATCTAAAATAATTCGGGGTTCACTAATGCTAAACCACAAAATTGTTTTGCTAGATCCGATTTAGGGCGTGACAAAATCGTCTGAACTAAACCTATATCATAATTCAATGCATGCTCCCTTTCCAATTCTTCTCTATCTTTCCTATTTATTGCACAATCCATCAGCAAATGTTGTACAGACGCCAGCACATCAAGCTACTACAATTTGTCAGATTTCTTTAATAGATTTTCAACTTTATCGCTAAAGCATAAGGTTCAAAGTTGATTAGGAAAATCTGACAGTTTCGGGTAGCTTGATGTGCTGGCGTCAGTACGTCCTCAATTTTGTTACAAACATTACAGTTTGGCGAGTCGACTTTTTTAATCAAGAACACAAACTTTGCCGATGGATAGTGTCCAGATCAAAGTCTTAAAGCAAATTTTGTACTTAATTTGTCATCATCAAACCAAAGGCAGGTTGCATTAAAAGGCCTCAACACCCCTTGCCTTGGCCTTTGGCATTTGGCCCTTGGACTTGTAGACTGTAGATTTGTAAGCCTTTTTCTATTTTATTAAATACCTGGTACTTTTTTATAGGCCTACACCGCTCTCCCATAACTGTTAACACTGTAATTTGAAAACATTGTAAAAAACAATTATTTTTAAAACAGTTACCGTGGTGTTTCTTGCCGGCTCTTCTCCGTAGGAAACGACCAATGGGAACCGTGCACCTAGCTTCTGACGTTTCATAAGCGCCCATGAAGGTTTATGTTAAATAAAATTAATTTTGATTGGATTTAAAAAAATCCTAAGAGTAAAGCTTTAAGCATTAAGCTTTGTAATAGTACAGACGCCTGCACATCAAGCTTCCCGAAACTGTCAAATTTTCCTAATCAACTTTGAACCTTATGTTTTGGGGATAAAGTTGAAAATCTATTAAAGAAATTTGACAGATTGTAGTAGCTTGATGTGCTGACATTACGATACGTGAGGCTTGACTGGCCCATTATTGCATGACGTGAAATTAATAAACATTTTAAGTCACGACATACTACTATAAAGCTTGTGTGACCTAAATTCGTACTAAAGTCACGCTTTTCTGTGTAAAAACGGAACTAAACCCTTAAATGCATCGCATCAACCAATCCAATGCCATATTTTCGTTTACACAGAGCACGGGGATTCCCCAATTGTTAGAGATATTCAATTCATTTTGTTCCCAGTAGACTCGATCTGATTAAGTACATAAAGATGTAAATTTTCACCAGGCCATTTAAAAAACAAAAATAAAAAGTACTTTTATGAATATATTTTTTTTAAATATTTTTTCCTTACTATAGAGCTAATGTTACGTCCAAATAAATGTAATTTGCTTAAAAAGTAAAAATCATGCAATTAAGGGTAAAGTAAAGCGTAACTTAAGTGCGGGCATAGGTCACACAGTGCTATAAATGTAATAGTAGGCAGTACGCCATGATTTGGTAATGTAATTTGTTTTAAAGATATTTGTAACTCTATCACAGTAATTTCGGTTTAAAAGAGTGTCCATCCATTTTCTTGCCCGTTCTTCTCCATAGGAACTTACTGCGGCTTGGAATGGGCAACTAGCTTCATGTTTCTGACTGACTAACTCCTTGGCAGTTCAAAACTGACTAAATGGTTTGATTGAAATAAATGCTTTGAGTTTGAGTGTGATCACGCAACAAATGCTTGACGGATTTGAATAAAATTTGGCACACGTAGGGATACTTTTTATCTGCGTACATGAAGTAGTTTCCGAAGATGCAAGTTGGTCCAAATAAAACTCAAACTATACCTAAAACTTTCCACCATCATTGACTTCCTGCAAACCCCATGGCCCAAGTTTGTAGGCACCATAAACAGGACTTCAGTGAACCGCATAAAAACGAATTGAAAATTCGACGCATACGATCAAAAGTTGGTACATTAAAAGAAAACAAAAGAGCGCTCTGTGTTCGTTTGTTTGTAGTACGTTGCCAAGAATGCGTAAAGTAATGTAGGGTAGCATCACGCTGTTTGTCGTTTTATGGTGGGTAGAGATGTATGTGGGCTAATTTATTGTTGTTTCAAATTAAGTTATTAATAGTTCCCATTTTGGGTTACTCATTTTTAGGGTTCCGTACCCAAAGTGTAAAACGGGACCCTATTACTAAGACTACGCTGCCCGTCCGTGCGTCCGTCCGTCTGTCACCAGGCTGTATTTATGAACCGTGATAGTTAGTCGAAATTTTCACAGATGATGTATTTCTGTTGCCGCTATAACAAAAAATACTAAAAAACAGAATAAGATAAACATTTAAGGGGGCTCCCATACACCAGACATGATTTTTTTGCCGTTTTTATTGATAATGGTGCGGAACCCTTCGTGCGCGAATACGACTCGCACTTCGCCGGTTTTTTTTAGCATCGCTTTCATAAGTGACGACTCCGTTTTAGTTTGTAATTAGTCGGGTTATCGCGTAACTACCATAAATGCACGTGAGTGAAGTTGTGAAAAATTGTATTAAGTAATAAACTAAAATAATAAAAATAAAAGGAATATGTAAGGTTCGTAGATCGTAGCAGATGGCGTTCTGTAGTTTCTGCCTATCCCTATGGGAATCTAGGGATGCTGCAATTACCGCATATCACGGCTATATATCCTCCATTTTGCGATATGGTATCATTCTTTGGGGACGCTGTGTAGAAATTGATCAAGCATTTGTGATGCAAAAAAAATGTTTAAGGGCTATATTTGGGTTGAAACAAATAGATTCTTGTCGCCCATTCTTTAGAAAATATAAGATTCTTACTTTACCGTGTATTTATATCTTGGAATCTTGTTTATTCGTTTTCAAGCATAGGAGTCTTTTTCAGAAAGCGACAAGCTACTATGCCCCGCGATCTCATAATGCCAACAAGTTATATAAACCCAAGACAAATCTCACAGTCACATCGAACAACAGTTTTATCATGTGCATTAAATTGTACAATAAAATTCCAAATAAAATTACGTCACTCCCATTTTTTTAAATTTAAGCGTATCTTGACAAAAATATTGATTGATAAATGCTTTTATAGTGTACTTGAGTTCCTAGATTATAAGGTGTAAGTCCTGCATTGTAATATCAGGTACTATTATAGATAATTAATTGTTACCTAATAACAATCGATTTAATACAATATTTACTAACTGCATGCCTGATTCAAACTTATAATAATTCTTCATAATTTCTTTTATTTCTTAATTAATATAATATATAATGCTTTGATATTAAATAATTATGTAAAATTTGCACGCCGACATTAATGGCAGAATAAGAGATTCATATACCTTATCTTTAAGATCTCTCTGTACCTACCTTATTTACGCAAATAAATGATTTTGATTTTGATTTTGATTTTGAAAAATGCGTGAGAACATGTATGTATGTATTTATGTACGCAATGTAAACTTTTACGTTTATTCGTCATGAAACGTTGAATTTTAATTTAACACTGTAATACAGGGTGTCTCACGGCAGAGTTAGGATTTTAAATTTGAATATTTTAAAAACCGTTGCAAGTAAGCGCGGGGTGAGGGGCGCAGTAGCTTCGTCATTCGTGCGGATTCATTAGTCATGATGTCGCAGTGGTCGGGAGAGCACCGCGCGTTCGCTATCGAAGCGTTTTTGAAAGGTGGAGAATCGTACGTCGTGGCTCGGAGACAGTTTTGTTCTCACTACAATATCAGACGTTTACGCGATGGACCAAGTGAAAATTTGATTCGTAAATGGATTATCAAGTTTCGAGCTACCGGTTCCGCTATAAATCAACCGCGTCCAGGCCCAAGCAGAACTTCAAGGACGGAAGAAACAATAAACGAAGTTGCAGCTAGCGTTCGACGCAATCCACGCTTGTCAATACGCAAAAGAGCGGCGGCTTTAAACGTCACCAAATCAACCGTAGAGCGGATTTTAAAACGTGATTTGAAATTCCATCCCTATAAAATACAGATAGTGCAGGAAATAAATGAAAATGACTACAATTTACGTAAAAGTTTTTGCCAGACAATCATAGAGAGATTTCGCACTTTGAATACTGTGTTTTGGAGTGATGAAGCACATTTCCATTTGAATGGATATGTAAACAAACAAAATTGTCGCTTTTGGTCAGATGTCAATCCCCGACAAAATCATCAAAGACCGCTGCATAGCCCAAAAGTGACAGTGTGGTGTGCTCTTTCGGTCAATGGAATAATCGGGCCGTATTTTTTTAAAAATGCGACGGGTGCTGCGATAACTGTTTCTGGTGAGGCGTATCGGCAAATGATATCCAATTATTTTATACCCCAACTTCGAGAGCATCCAGCATACAGCTCAAGAACGTGGTTTCAGCAGGATGGAGCCACTTGCCACACTGCAAGAGCCACTATGGACCAACTTCGTGAATTGTTTCCTCAGAAATTGATATCCCGCTTTGGTGATATTGCGTGGCCTCCGAGATCGCCCGATTTGACCCCCATGGACTTTTCCTATGGGGGTACCTTAAGAGCAAAGTTTATGTCAATACTCCGAGGAATATCGCTGAGCATCCTCCGAGGAATTACGTGACATCGATCCGGCTATGCTTAGGCGCGTTATGCAAAATGCGATGAATCGATTCCGTGAGTGCGTGCTACGAAATGGAAGACATCTGGAAGATGTAATCTTTAAAAAATAAAATCCGCACTGTAGTTCAATAATTTTCAATAAAAATGTTTTCACAAAAATATGCAAATTGACTTTTATTTCATTTCAAAACCCTAACTCTGCCGTGAGACACCCTGTAGTTATGAGAACATGCATTGTATTGTACTCATTTCTGTCGCTTAACAACGTTGCTGTGATAAATGATAAATGATTTATTTTCTGTAAGTAGGTTTGTACAAACACTTTTACATGTCAATCATATTTTTTTAAACTAGATGAGGTCGGCGTTTCCTATCTGACTACTCTGAGAAGAAAGGCCGAAACAAACTCAGAGGTCACAGTCTCTTTTAAAGTCCAGACATAATCTTGGTCAGATCATGTGAAGACCATGTAGATTGGTGTCTGAAATGGTCTTTTGAGTAAAGAACCACACAGATTGAGCGGACCTGTCCAGTCAGTGCACGCATTTGTCAAAAATCGTGCAGCTCAACTCAGAACTTGTGTCAGGCTTTTAAAGTCTTACTTCTAGGGGATTTTCTCTCAAAGACTAGCAATGCATCGGAAGGCGAGGTGAGGGCCTATAGAAGTGACAATCGCTTTCTAGAAAGAATTTTCACTGGATTGACGTAAGGTTTTCTGTAGCTTATGTCAATCCAATACATTTTTTACTTTTTATCTTCGCTATCGCTTATAAAATGTCGCTTTGTCCTCTGGTGATGCATGTGTCTATGTGTGACTCTAACTACTTTCGACATGATATGGTCAGTCTGTTCGCAAACCTACTTTTCCTCCGTCTTAGCTTTTTTCTGGTTTCCCCAAGCTGCTACATGTTCGTAATATTGCCTTACTCAGTAATAACGAAATCAAATTCAATCAATAGCGGCAGTCCAAACAGTCTTTTAACCCTTTCTTTATAAGAATATCAATAAAAACATTAATTCCACCTAAAAAAAAAACGAAACACTTCTCACGGAAAAAACTGATAACAAAACTGAAGTAGCGCCGCAGCATGAACAAGTATACATTAATCCTTATAATCTGTCAATTTGGATCCCGTGTCTATAGTGTCAACCGTTTCCTGCCGCTGTCATAGACATGTTTTTTTTTTTTGTCAATCGAAGGCTTAGTCGTGATCAAGTGATTTGGTTTTGAATGACGTCGGCATTTTAGGGTTAACGAACGTGGGGATAATTGGTTGAGTCGTGGTTGGTATGTGGGGTTATGTGGGACATGGGATTAAATGGGATCGTACAATTCAGACAATTGTAATAGGTTGTTAATATGTCTTTATTGGAGAAGTTTGTTGAAGAAAATGTAGGAAAATATAGCTACTTACGAGTATTAACCCTTGTAGCCGAATTGCCATTTAGAAAGTCGATTTTCGCCGTACAACGCAAATTACAGCGACAGTTCGCATGCCGCATGTGACTAAAATACCGTGAAAATGCGCAGCCGCATGAAGTAGACATGCGCAAAACAGTGCGTTTTAGTCATTTTGTACCGAAGAATGTTGCGTTACACCATGACTCCAAACATGACGCGAAATGACGCGCCACACGGTGGTTTCGTTCGTGTAACTGTTTTGCATCATGCCGCGTGCGGCGTTGCGGCGTACCAAGCATTACTGTCATAAAGTGCGATAGTCATGATTTAAAACATCACGTACCTACTAGGCAGTCCGCGGTGTCAATAAAACATAAACCTTAATACATTAATCATACTGTTTTAAATAATAGTTCACTTACTTCGCAGCCAGCCGGCCGGCGCATGCTCCTAATCACTAGCACACAACGAAAATTACCGAGATAATACGAACAACGAACCGAACAGCGCGCTGCGCGTCATGTTTGAGTGTCATTTTGATGGAGCCATAGGTAATGTTACAGTACGCGGTCGCGGTCATAATTTCATTGTAGGAAATAACTAAATAAGTAATAATCGCTAATTATGATAGTTTGATAAAAAACATCTCTAGCATACGTCACAAGACTGTATTTACCCCCTTATCCTTTTAAGTACTGATTAGTTACTGTTTAACCATACATTTTTGACGTTTGATTGTCATCGTCACTTAACTTAAATCATCGTTTATAAATAAACCCCATTATGGCTGATTTTACCAAGGCAGATATCTTTTATTCGTGGAATAAAATTTACGTCTGACTGTTCTAGTATGGTAAAACTGTTAAAAATTCAAAATGTATTCTCAGAATAAGACTTATTCTAGGTATTAAAGTTTGGTGGAATGCGCCCTAATATATTTTTCGTCGTAATTATTTTTTTTTTCTTTACCTAAATTAGTGAACAAATTGTTCGTGTATTTTAACGAGGCTACCATGAAGTGCTCATTAAAAAAATGTTCAATGAAAATGAGTTTTTGTTAAATTAGTGAAGAGGTACCAATGAAAAATACGAGGCCTTTTTTCATCCCAAGTTTATCCCAGCATTTTTACGCCATTCTCAGTAAAAGATACTGAAACATGAACACGAATTGAGGAGTGATTTTTCAAAAGGCCTTAATTCCATTAAGAACAAATTTTCATAAACTCCAATATTCTATGATAGGTAGAAAAGTTGTAATATAATTTTTGAAAGAGCGGAAGTCAATGTGCAATATTCTCTCAAAACCAATGGCATTCCAGTAATTTGAATTTTTATAACTAACGACTTTAAAAATAAAAGTTCGAAAAATATACAGTTGGGCAAAAAATGGAAATAGGGCCTTTTGAAAAATCACTCCTCAATTATTAAAAAAAATTAAAACACAAATTGTTAAAACATTAATTATTAAAGCACTTTCTAATGCTTCGCATTATGAGCCGTGCAATAAAAAACGCTTGAGACAAAGCTGTCTAAACGTTTCTTATTTTTAAATTCCACCTCATGGCATAACGTCTTCTAAAGCTACTCTACTAGTAACATTATCATAATCATAATCATTTTACGGTCACCTCCATGCTTATAAAACTTACTGAAGACGCGTCGGCTTGTTTGTGTTCCTACCGATACCGATAACCGAAACGATAAACCGAAGCGTTATTTAACTATTTTATGAGTCGTTATTCAAAGCGTTATTTTTAATGTTATGGAGTAGCTTGCTATTAGATTCGGTGACTAAAATGTTTGTTAGTTATTTTCTTAAAATTATTATGATTTTAAAATATGAAGGTTTTTCGATTGTCCTACTGGAATATTATAAATGTGGAAGCTTGTATGTTTGTTACTCAATCACGCAAAAACGACAGAACGGATTTGGATGAAATTTGGCTCACAGATAGATTCGAACCAAACCAAAGATACGAGTAGATAGAACCCGCGGAGTAATTGCGTAACACTAACAGTAGCAATGACTTTTAAAAACAAAAATAACTGTTTCTTCTCAACTCACACTTATGGAATAACAGCGGTCGCTCAGCCCCACAAATAATCAAATCATTATTTTTTTTTTCTTCAAACACACACAACACCTTACTTCGACGGGACTCTTCGCCGATAGGGCATAATATAATATACATACATAATCTTTATTACAGCAAATAATCTTTATGAAATCGAAACTACTAGGTTAGTTTAGGTTAGAACTGTGACCATACAACGCGCCAGATTTCCTAATTATACCCTGTCGGCGAAGAGTCCCGTCGAAGTAAAGTCTTGTCGGTGTTCAGTCTGTCGGCGTACTGTCTGTCGGCGTTTAGTCGTACACTCGTTTTTTTTTAAACACCGCAGACTTTGGTGCAATGGACCTTGGGCACAAATGTATGGACTCTGGTCCTGGACCCAATAGATATAAATAGTATATCGTTGGAAAGGTATATGCTCATAGAGTTCGAATAGGTATGGCGCTTGTCCTGATATATTGTCTGATCGGAGTTCGCGTAGGTACCTTGAATATTAAATCATTTTGTGATTATACCTCTAAGTATTTTTGATATATTTTCATAGGTATATTTTTTCCAATCTCCCACCTATTCGCAGAATTAGGCTGTTACTTGGTAATAATAACAACTTGTAAGCCTAAATCTATATGAATACCTTTTTACCTACATAATAATTCATATTAAAAAAAACTAGTTACGTACGGACCTATATAAATATTTTTATGCAGTTTTTGCTGAGTGGAATGAGTTCACATATTCATTCCAGCTTAGTAATCACTACACAATACGTATTTTATTGATTTTTTGCGTACTATCCGAGATACTGCAAACACATATTTTATAAGCTGATATCTCGAATCGTACAACAAGTCTAAATGTAACCCAATAATAACTTTTTTCCTCTTAAAAAGACCTATCCATCGATGTATGATTCAAGTCCATTGGTTATAAGGACCAAAATGCCCGAACCCCTCTCTAGCACTAGTCGCTGACCATGCCTTGATTTACGAGGATGGGTGGGTATTATCCCGTGTATAAATATCATTAGCTTTATCCTCTTTGTTTTATTAAGTATCTTTAGATATCGAAGCACATCAAGTTTGTCGAGTTCCGCTCGATAATTTAATTTGACCCGCATATTCTTTCATTCGTGGCTGTTGTAATGCGATTATGGCGCAAAGGTAAAGTTTGAAGACTTTTAATATCTACCCTCAAATCGGTGACTGCTTTTGCAATATAATATAACCCCAAAAACTAATAACGTTTGTAAGTGATCGTGGACGGGTTTATTAAAACTTAGATTGCTCTATAAATGTTTGAAATCTTTTCATACCTAGTTCTGAGAGCATTATTAGTTTTAATATTGGTTTCGAAGATTTTGTGGCTTCATCTTTCTATTATGAAGTTTTCTAAAAGTTTGGCAATGTCTTTTAGCGGGGTAAAGACATAAGAATTTATAAATTCAATCTGCAGTCTGACCAAAATTGACCTATCTTTATTAAAGTTCTATATTAAAATAGTAATGAAAAAAGAAATGGGAAAAAGCTTGAGTTTATGAATGTATGTATTTTTATTTTATTTTTATTCAAGAGGAACAACTAACAGCCACAATATAAAACAGAAATAAGAATACACAAAACATATAGCTGATATCGCAGCCCACAATGCTGTTCACAGATTATCGATAAGATATACAGTGAAAATAATAATCGCTAGGGTTAGTAATACAATTATTTTTTTTTACTTTTTAATTTAATTTTTGTGTTTAAGAGGTATATAATATAATGTAAATAATGAATAATTTAATGAATATATAATGTAATGTGTATATACATATACATATGAATATAATACTAAAGAAATGGCACAAAAAAGATAGATATAGAACAACATTCAAGAAAGCTCCTTAAGTATAAGACTCTTGAACCTAAGTACCCGTGTATTGAAATAGTCAAATAAATCCTTCAACTATTCTTTCGATTTAGAGAGCTAACACACTGACTGGGATGCCATGGCGACGTATCAACTGAGGAGGATCTTTTCAAAACCGGATATTTCCAAAATATGAATTTTTTGAACTGAGTATGAGGTCTTCTTACCTATGCTAAAATACATCATTTTACACCTTAAACGTAATAAAATAGGATATGCTTCTTAGAAAATTGGACTTAAAAAAGCGTGTTCTGAACAAAATATGATATTAAAAAAAAAAATCATTTCATTTCATTTCATTTCATTTATTCATTAACAATTACAATTAATTAATTATTAATTACAATTCAAAAGGAGATAAATGTATAAACTGAACATTGTAAAAGGGGATATTTTCATGATAGGTGGAACAAAAGAGGATATTTCGATTTTGTCCTAACAAAAGGGGATATTTTAATTTTTTATGTCCTTATTATCAATAAACCAGAAGGTATTAAAAGAAAAAAAAGGTACAATTCTTAGTATTTTATTATGTAGTTCTTATATAGTAACATTATTTTTTTGTGCACTAAAAGGTTTTCCTACAATCAGTTTTTTCTACTTTCTGGAAAATAAGTTAACATGCACATATCCCGTTTTGAAAAGACCCTCCTCAACTATGACTGTACGTACATACTATTGTCAAACCTCACTTACCTTTTCTCTTTGTTTTCAGACTGGACACTCGAGAAGGTGTGACGTCACACTGGGCGGATTCCACCTTAGGAGTCAGGGCTACCTTCAGAAGCGACACCAGACCTGCCGTACTGGTTCTGACCAAGTTAAGGTAAGCAGTATCCTCCTAAATTTATATTAAAAATAAACTCATCATCTGCCTAGCCTTTTCCCAACTATGTTGGGGTCGGCTTCCAGTCTAACCGGATGCAGCTGAATACCAGTATTTTACATGGAGCGACTGCCTATCTGACCTCCACAACCCAGTTACTGGGTAATACGATACCCCTAGGTAAGACTGGTTGTGAGACTTTCGGGCTTCTGACTACCCGTAACGACTGTCAAAGATCTACGAATGACAGCCGGGACCAACGGCTTAACGTGCTTTCCGAGGCATGGAGGAGTCTCGGTATGTAAAGATGGTCACACATCCACAGACCAACCGCGGCAAGCGTAGCTTAACCTGATCGATCGACCTATGCGGCTGTTATTATTTAGCCACGGGCCCTTCATATTTTGTTTGACCTTCAAAGCAACATGAGGTCGAGAGTTATCATGAAGGAGAATCACTTTTCGTCGATTGGATGCAACTGATGGTCTGTTTTTCATCAAATTTTTGTACAAATTCTCCAACTGTTGTTTATGACGCTCAGCGGTGATTGTTTCATTCGGCTTTAACAACTCGTAATATATAACTCCTTCCATATCCCACCAAATACAGAGCTTTGTCTTATTATTAAATATCACTTAATGAATATAGAAATGCCGACAGTCAACTGGATTTTATTAACAAACCTTCAAGCTTCAATAATAATAATAATAATAATAAATCCCTGGACATTTCACACAGCACCATTTGTCCCAAGCTAAGCAACCTAATGCTTGTGTTATGGTAACAAGATGGCTGATAAACTACTTATATACAATTTTTTTTTTTTTTTTTGTAAATACATACATACATATTATAGATAGAAAAACACCCAGACTCGGAACAAATACATGTAGGTCATACAAATATTTGTTCCGTGCGGGAATCGAACCCGCGACACGCAGCGCAGCAGTCAATCGCTTAACCACTGCGCCAACCGTGCCGTCGCAATAATGTACATGTCACAGTGCTACCCACATCTATATATGAACAGCGCGAATTAATGCAACCACCCAATAAAACTAAAAAGATGATCCCTCCATTACTAAACTTAGATTACACAAACTGTACAGCACAAAGATAAACTAAAACCCAGTTGGACATAACTCCGCTCGTATGTACCGAGCTTTATAGCCCAAAACATGGTATTAATTAAGGCTAGAACACAACGACGCAATATGGCCGCCGACTAATGACCTGTTAGCCTAGAAAGTGTAGACTAGACTTGTGTAATGTTTTACTTTAATATTCCCACTTAAGAGCTAAGCTTGGTTTCAGTTTGGAGAAAAATGTTAGGACATTAAAACAGATGCGTAGTCTAATAGGCGTATTACGCAACGCTTGCGAAAAACAGAGGTAAATATCAAAAGAATTTTGTTAGTTGAACTGTTATTCTGTAAAGTTCACTTCGAATGTCACCGTAAAAAGGACTTTGAGGATCCGTGGCATACCTATTGTCCGTCATTTCGATTTTTATTTTCAAAATGGCTGCCTCTCACGAAACCAATATACCTAGTGCATGATTTTTTTACAGTCTCCAAATTTTTACAGGGTGTTCTACCCATGAATATGAACAACTTTCCGTATGGGACCAACGCTGAGATCACGACAAAAAAATCAGCTGTTTCATACATTTTGGTCAAGTAGGTATTGAGGTTTTGTATTAAACAGCAGATTTTTTTTTTGACATCAATGCAAACAGAAAACATGATAAGACCGAACCCCTTAAGGGCTCCCGCTGATAAGCGCGACGCGACAGTGCGACACGATTCTGGTAGAACAAATTCCACGAAGTCTTCATAGAAATTGTTCGTCTAGGTCGCGTCGTTTGTCTGCAGGAGGCATAAAGCGTCAAGATGCCGAGATACTAAATTTAAATTTGATCACGTGACATTAATATTTTTTGAAATCGTACTTACATCTTGTTGCATAGATGTTTGCAATAATCACTCTGAAACTGAAAGTCTAATTAATTACTGTGGTAGGTAAACTACCAGAGGGGAGGCTTGTGTCCCAACAGTGGGAACGGTATATATGCTGATTATGTATGTTAGTTTTAAATGCTCCTTTGTTGCTGTTTGTATTTCTTGTGCGTGTCCCAGATAAAATATTTTTCTTTCCTTATACAATACATATCGCTCATCCAATAGAACAATGACGTAATTACGAAAATGTTTTTTTTAACAGTTCTTGAGTTTTCTCATGAAATTATTATAAATTATTATTGATAGTAAAGTAACATACATAAAAATATTAAACATTTTAGCATAATCATTGGATTAAAAGTTTGAAATTGAAAATATGATATATCATATTTTCAATTTCAAACTTTTAAAACGTTCTCCTGAAAAATAGCTAAAACGTAATTACGTCATTGTTCCATTAGATGAGCGATATGTGTTTGTGTACTTGTGATTAGCCAAAATCAAGCAACAATAATAAACACTTCCTCCATGTGTAAAGGCTCGTGCAGACTGGCGCGGCTTGTCGTGCGACGTGGCGCGGGGCGATTCTGCGATATTATCGCCCCGCAACGCCTTTCACACTAGAGCGACGCGAATCGCGGCCGCTACCGCGATATCGCCGCGTCGCCATACAAAATATTCCTATTGTAGTCGCGGCGCAACAATGTTGCGACGCGACAGGTCGCCCCTGTGTGAATTGTCGGGCGCGTTTCCATAGAAATTGTTCTACGGATATAGATCGCAGAATCGCGTCGAGCCGTCGCGTCGCGCCTGTCTGTACGAGCCTTAACACGATATGAGATCAATTAACCCATGTTGTCAAACACCGTCGACCTTTGCAACTCCAAATATCAAACTCCGATTCGATTAGTAAGGAATCCTTAGAGGGTTTAAACGTACACGATTTCATATAAACAAGATGACTGTGTATAACTTGCTTGTTTACCATTAAGCTAACGTGTGGAAAATTCATCCATGATCGCTTCGACGAAATCGCTGGTTGGAAGGCATTCAATTTCGTAAGGAAGTAATTAGGGGAGTTTACTCACAGGGAAATATGAGGCATTATTTTAATTGCTTCGAGATTTTGATGGTATTTTAAGTAATAACAGCCGCACGGGTCGATTGATCAGGCTAAGCTACGCTTGCTGCGGTTGGACAGGGGATGGGTGACCATCTTTACATACCAAGACCCATCTGTGCCGCGGAAAGCACATTAAGCCATTGGTCCCGGCTGTCATTCGTGAATCTTTGGCATTCGTTTCGGGTAGTCAGAAGCCCGAAAGTCTGACAAACCAGTCTTACAAAGGGGTATCGTATTACCCGGTGACTGGGTTATGGAGGTCAGATAGACAGTCGCTCCATGTTAAATCAAAATCAAAAGTCATTTATTCAAACTAGGCTGAGAATCAGCACTTCAACGTCAAAATTACAAAAGACAGTCCCCCAAAACGACCGCCCCACCACTTTCTAGTGCTTTCGCTGGGAAGAAGAAGTGGCGCAACAAACTCCCCAGCAGCACAGCTGTCTGTTCAGTTAGAAAATACTTGAATGAATACAATACAAGGTATGCAAAGTAATTAACATTACAAGACACAGAACACTAAATCAAATTATTTGCTGTAAGTATGTCAGTTAGCCACACCAATATACCAACAAATACAAGAAAAACTATACGTACTCAAGCAAAAAACTAATATACCAAAATTAAAAATGAAAACATGAACTTACTGTCTAAATACTCGTAAAAAAGCCTCCAGGTATAAAGGGCGTGACCGCTTACATATTTATGCAATGCTGGGTTCTGTTTACAAAGCTGTCACTTGAATTCACAAATTCAATTTTTCTTGCTGTTGGCAAGGAAACACTGAACACATCTAGTTTTAAAACATAATTTAATGTTGACGTGTTAGCCTCCGTTCACACGGACGTAAACATATAACGGCGGGATTTTATCGCGCACTGGATTTTCAACTCTCGGTGGTGAGCCGAGCGTTGAGAATCCAACAGAGCGCATCTCAGCGCGTCAAAAACACTAAGGCTTACTGTCCACGGTCGCGTCACTTGACGAACGCACGCAACCTACAGATGACGATAGGCGTATTTTGCATATTTGTTATGTCCACGCTATCTTCATGCAATCGTCAATCACGCTACAAAAATTCTCAGTTTTCTTTTAAGTAGCATTGCAAAAGCACGTCTTTTCGTTGGGAAAAATTCAAGTGATGATGATGATGATGATGTGATTATAGCATACAACTTTATTAGAAGACGACGAAACAGGCGAAGAATGTACTGGATTCATCCATACATCGAAAGAAATATAAATTGTAGATTGTTGTGACTGGAGTATTCCTGTAATTTATTATTATATAATCAGGGATATTGTTCAATAATGTGAACAAAATTCAACGCTGAGCCCGACATTTTGTAACAAAAAAAAAGTGTTTGCGTCTCGCGAGTCGGTCGAGTAGTGACATGCTGCCGCACGCACCTCATGACGAACGCAAGACGAGAGGCGTACGCGACGATGGCGCTCCGTGGACACTTTTTTCATTGTTTCTACGCAAGATGCAAGCAATCGTCAATTGCCGATAGCGTGCGCATGACGTGCGGTTTGCGTGGACAGTGCGCCTAACTTTAGATTTTCAACCCTCGGCGATAAGCAGTGCGTTGAGAATCCAGTGCGCGAAAAGAAAAATCGCCGCGGGAAAAACGCGCCTATGCCAATCTGAGCTTAAAAGGTTTTTCTGAACCGATATACAGAAATAAGTATCGTTTATCAGTTATGACAGCTGTTGGTAGTCTTAATGACCTCATCTAGTTTTAAAAAAAATATGATTGACATGTAAGTCTTTGTACAAACCTACTTACAGAAAATAAATCATTTATCATTTTATCATTAATGGCAAGTCTCAATAGTAAACTTAATGGTAAGATCGGGGCTAGGGCAGCGGCAGACGAGCGCAACATCTAAGGGCCCGTCCCCATCGCCACGGCGCGGCGCCGCCACCGTACAACGGCATGGCGCCATCAACGTGCTTGTTGCTCGTTCGAGCAGACCAACTAAGAATTGACGCGCGCGCCGTGCCGTTGTACGGTGGCGGCGCCGCGCCTTGGCGATGGGGACGGGCCCTAAGTTGGTCACGGTTACTTGGCTATTTGGAATTTGTAAGACTCCAAAATAGGGATTATTAGAGGCGCAATCATCATAATAGACACCACAGACTACCTACAATATATGTCTCTCCTTCCCTTTTCAATCCATCCAAAGGTTGTCTTTAAAAGATCGCTCTTAGCGATAAGACCGCCCATTGTGTCACCCTTTGTAAAATTTCTATATTTATGTCTGTAATCTATATGGTGTACATAATAAAGAGTATTATATTCTTCTATTCTATTCTAGAGTGTCAATAATATTTTTAAGAGCGCAACTTGGGAGGATTTAGAGGTTCAATTAAATATAATACATGCCATACATTTTACTAGTGCATAAACTATCCCCACTTCTTGCTGATACGAGTAAAGCCAATTTGTTCCCACTAAAGAAAAATGCATCGCCTAATGTCGTTGATTACGCTAACGTTTCCCTCGGGGAGCTAAGCAGTGAGATAATCGGCTACTCGGCGAGTTGGCTACAGAAAATGTATTAGCAGATAGACGGTGAAGCAGAAGCCATTTTTTGTTTAGATATCCTCTTTAATGTATCTAGTGTTTTGTGTTGTGTTAATAAGGTCGCTTTTTGCAGAACATGGTTTTTAGATAGTCTAATAAATTCTGGTATTAGGATGGGAAATCTCCAACATATTTTACCAATATGTAGGTATACCCCTTTTACAACGTGTAACGTTAAATGCGCAAAACCTGAAAATAGTTTGATCAGAATAACGAGCAGATTTATTTGAACCACTTTTTAATATAAGTCACATTTTTCAAAAAATCTTCATAAAAACGCTGCGGTGTCTATTTATCAATAGGTCAAGCAAGCCAATGTCAGCGCGGCGCAGCGGCCCGGTGACGACTCCTCCCTCGATAAAGCGTCGTCGCAGACGCAAGAAACGATCAGAATGGCCAGTAAAACTAAAACAGCACATAAAACCTTTACAATTTTTTTGAATGACTTATTTTTTCTTTGAAATAGGTCAATTGAATTAAAAATCAGGTGGGGTGTCTGAGGTTTTGCGCATTTAACGTTACACGTTGTATAAACTTGATTTAAACGGTTTATCGCTTACCTAAAGCCTTTTTTGTTACAAAAAGCAAACTAATATTGTTTCGTTCTTATTAAAGCATTGTTTGTAAAAAAATAGATGGGCTTGTGGCTAAGTAAGAACTGCCGCACGGGTCGATCGATCAGGTTACGCTTGCCGCGGTTCGTTAGTGGATGGGTGACCATCATATCATACCAATATCTTGCATGTCTCGGAAAGCTTGTTAAACCAGGCTGTCATTCGTGGATCTTTGACTGCCTTTACCGGTAGTAAGAAGTCCAAAAGTCTGACCAACAGTCTTACAAAATATATCTATAGTCTTACCGAATAAATCGCGTACATAATAACTTGTACGTAAATGAATTTCTGATCGCATTTGCATCACTACCATAACTACATCAAATATTCAACACAGGCGTTCGAAGTTCATCAAAATGACCTCCACCTAGGGCGATACTAAAACACATCTGGCTTTCCTAAGGGGTCCATTAAATAACCCTCCATTTAATTGTTCGTCAGGCACACTTTGGAAGCCCCGCTACAAAACTGTTGACTGGCTAAAATAATTACCATGTTCTTCAAACAATCACACTACACACACACACACTCGCACTTACGAGTATATTATAAAGGCGAAAGTTTGTGAGTGCGTTCGTATGTTTGTTACTTCTTCACGCAAAAACTACTGAACGGATATTTATGAAACTTTACAGTAATATAGCTTATACATCAGAATAACACATAGGATACTTTTTATCCCGATGTTCCCACGGGATCGACACTTATGCGGGTGAAACCGCGCGGCGCAGCTAGTATATAATATAGGCTCGTCACCTCTTACATAAGACTTAAACTTACTAACGAAATGTGGGTGTATTATAAGTAACACCCCTGCTGAACCCTTCGGAGAAATAATATGTTATATTAAGTAACACTGCAATACAAATAAAAAAATACCCACTTAATTTTTTTCTGTTTATTTATTAAAGAAAGCACGTTAAGTCGTTGGTCCCGGATGTCATTTGTGGATCTTTGACAGTCTTTACGGGTCGTCAGTAGCCCGAAAGTCTGACAACCAGTCTTACCAAGGGGTATCGTACTACCCAGTAACTGGGTTGTAGAGATCAGATAGGCAGTCGCTCCACGTAAAATACTGGTATTCAGCTGCATCCGGTTAGACTGGAAGCCGACCCCAACATAGTTGGGAAAAGGCTTGGCATTGTCTGTAATTTTATATGGTGTACATAATAAAAATAATTAATCTAATAAATGAAATCATATGCAATTCTCAATTATTTTTCAATTTTTCCTATGTCTAACTCTTTGGGAAAACTAGAAGGCCAATTCTCGCAATTTAAAACGTTCAGAATCTAGTAGCAGTCTCATCTCGGCGACTAACAAATGTCAAAAACATGTCAAAATGTTAGGTAAAGTAAAGGTATTTTTGACAGATTGAGACTGACATCAGACTGTGAACGTTCTTAAAATTATAAGAATTGCCCCTCTGGTGTAATGTTATGTTAACTACCTATGATATAAAACTAATAAAAACCTCTTTTCCTCAGGCCTGAAGACAGTGGACAGTACAGATGCCGCGTCGACTTCATCAAGTCACCTACAAAGAATACTCGACTTAATCTCACTGTGCTAAGTGAGTATTCAAGTAATCTAAGTGACCCTAAGTAGAAGCTAAGTATGTCGTTTGTAAAGATCAGTCTAGATTTAGAAAGACATGATTTAGAAGATTTAGAACATGTTGCTTATTTCGGGTCTTTTAAAAGGGTGATTCTTTCAGTTTCTTGAAGCTTATAGAACAATATCTTCTGTGAAATCAAAAATGATTCGTTGAGTTTTTTTTTTATTTTTTTTTATTGAAAAATGCTACTATACTTACCAATGACGAATTCCTTCTTGACAAAATGTAATAAACTAAATTATAATTATGTATTTATGCTTGAATGCTTGAATGAGAATTAAAAAACAGGACTTATTAATTGTGTTCTGAATATTTATTATAATAATTCCCTTGACAATTCAAAAGTGCCTGTACCTAATTGGTTTATTTGAAATAAATGCTTTGAGTTTTAATTAATTGTATTCTGATTTTTTATCATAAAAATTGATCGTATTCTAAGTATTGAAATGTTTGTTAATTTGTTTGTAATATCGATTTTAAATTCTTATATTGTTAAATAGTGTATGCCCTAATGGGTGTTTTTTTTTTTTTTTGGAGTTACCATAACCTGACTAAGACCTACTCTATAAAATCACTAATAAATACTTTAAATTTGACTTTGAGTGATGACTGTACCGTAAAAAAAACACTTTAAAGGAATTGTTTACGCAACGAGACTTTTGTTTTTCTATTAGGTTGTAGTGGTGAAACGGGAAGTAGCCATTTTAAAGTAGCCATTTTAACCAAAAACAACACCTAAATCTTTTTAGGTGTTGTTGTTGGCAGACCAAAATACAATCGATATTTATTGCTTAAAAATATATCCCAATAACATTATTGGGACATTTTTATTTTGTAACGACAACTATCGTCTGGTCGACGTACTGCAGTCAGTTATTTAAACCGCGGTCTTATTATAAAACGAAGTTTTTCTTCTGGCATTGTTGAAACCATCAAGCAAGTTCTTGTAATAAGATCAGTTCGTTTTACAAAACTGACAACTTATTCCGGTACTAAGTTGTTAGTTTTGTATTAAGAACTTTACCATAGTCGAAATAAATTTCGAAATTCAAAAGTGCCTCTATGGTTTCAACCTGGGTCTAAAAGTAAACCTTGTTTATTAATAAGAAGTTTATTGATGTGAGAGGCTTAGGAAGAATAATTTGAACATTAGAATTGAGTTTTAAAAACATTATCTTTGGAAACTTCACTGATGAACATGGAATTCCTTGAATGGCTATAGAATGGCTGGAATAAACAGTGAAATGAAAAAAATCTAATTAACGCCGCATTTATGCGGAATACGTATTATACCTTGTACGTTAGGTAAAATTTCTACTTCTATTCGATTACAATCACATGTAACCTCTTTGTTTTTGTTTCCAGTACCTCCAGAACGGCTAATAGTCCTGAACCATGAGGGTAACGAGATCCGAGGAGGTATTCTCGGTCCTTATGATGAAGGGACAGAAGTCAACCTGACCTGCATCGCTGTGGGAGGTAAGAAACCACTAGTATGTTATAGTTTCCCCCTCATGATTAGGTATGGTGACCGTTGCGGTAGACGTGTTCTTGAGTGGAGACCACGAATCGGCAAACGAATCGGAAAACGTTAGGTGGGACGCCCTCCGGCTAGGTGGAGCGATGATCTTCGCAGGATGGCTGGTAGCAGCTGGATGAGATTTGCAAAAAATTGAGCTGAATGGCGTGCAATAGGAGAGGCCTATGTCCAGCAGTGGACTGCTGTAGGCAGATGATGATGATGGTTAGGTACAGACGCCAGCACATCAAGCTACCCGAAACTGTCAAATTTTCCCAATCAACTTTGAACCTTATGCTTTAGCGATAAAGTTGAAAATCTATTAAGGAAGTTTCACAGATTGTAGTAAAAACAGGTTACAGAAAAAATTGAGACCCTAACTTCAGAGCTAGGTACCTGTATTTCAGGAGCCAGTGAATGCTTCCATTTTGATTACAATTGGGCAAGTTTTATGCAGCAATAGGTGACAGAATTATATTACTTAAAATTAAGTGTATTATTTAACAATAAACGTTTAATTTTGCACTAAAAATAGAATTAAAAAATGAAATTAGAATAAAAGCAAGTTAAATAATCTTATTAAATCTAAACCAAAATTCGAATAAAATCAGGAGTGGGTTTGTTTGTGTATATATGTATGTGTGTGGATATGAATTATTTCTGTTCTAGTATATTTATGTTGATTGCAATAAATCTTCAGTTTCGTTGTAATATGGACGTATTGAAAGCCGTTCAAACTCTCGTTAGCAAGAATTCATACAAGTTTATGTGTGATTAGAAAACCAACAAAAATATGCGCTTCGACTACTCAAAAAGTTGCACACTTACCGTATGCAGTACAATGATTTCGTGCCTAACAGACCTATGATGCCACTCGTAAGTGGGGCAATTACCACTTTGCCACCACAGCTTCGAACACACTGTGGGGTCGATCCCACACAGGCAGGTTTTGTGTAAATAATTGCATCACCACTGTTCTCAAAACGGTGAAGGAACACATCGTAAGGAAAGCGGCATGTTGTCCAGGGTCGCGGGTTGTTCGAAAGAGGTACCGTGGCTCTTGGCAAAAGCAACTGAAGGAACACGGGTGGGTTTTAGTCTGTAAAAGTCTGACAAGCCCTCCCGCTCCGCCCAGAGCGGGAGAAGTTATTTGATAATTTCCCACCCAAAAAAAAAAGGAAAGCGGCATGTCCTAGAAGCAAAAATTCGGAGATATGTGACATCTACCAACCTGCACCAATCAATCAATCAACTCAGCCTGTCGCAGTCCACTGCTGGACATAGGCCTCTCCCAGACTGCGCCACAACACCCTGTCCTCCGCCTTCCGCATCCAGTCTACCCCAGCTAGCTTCTTTAGGTCGTCCGTCCATCTAGCTGGGGGGCGTCCCACACTACGCTTGCCGATACGCGGTCTCCACTCCAGGACTCGTCGACCTGCACAGGTCGTATATTATTAGCCCACTCCCTCTCAAAGAGAGGAGGCTGTGTCCCACTAGTGGGAACATTATAAACTGATTATGTATACCTATAAATTAGTTCAGACACCGACATATATTATAGAGCGTCAACAATTATTTGGACGACTAGTTGTTTGATTGGCTTGTGGGGCTTGTGGCTAAGTAATAACAGCCGCACGGGTCGATCGATCAGGTTAAGCTACGCTTGCCGCGGTTGGTCCGTGGGTGACCATCTCCACATACCAAGACCCCTCCGTGGCTCGGAAAGCACGTTAATCTATTGGTCCCGGCTGTCATTCGTGGATCTTTGACAGTCGTTACGGGTCGTCAGCAGCCCGAAAGTCTGACAACCAGTCTTACCAAAGGGTATCGTATTACCCAGTAACTGGGTTGTGGAGATCAGGTAGGCAGTCACTCCATGTAAAATACTGGTATTCAACCGCATCCGGTTAGACAGGACCCGACCCTAACATAGTTGGGAAAAGGATAGGCAGATGATGATGACTTGTTTGACCACACAACACCAAAAAATGGCATTTAATCACTCCTATAAGAACACTATTACAAATATACCACCATTTCTTACACTCTGTTCACTTCTCATTCTTTCCTAACACAGCTTTTACATTTTTTTACCTCAATTTTCTCCCTCCTTCTAAATTACGCATTACACGCTCAACATGTCAGGGGTGTGTTTTGAACAACAGTTTATTCTGACGCAATGGGAACATGCAACGTGTGTTAGACAACCCTGTAGGGGCGATGCGGAGTGCGCTGTTTATGGGAACATTACCTATTTATGTATGACAGTAATGGGGGTTTGTTATAAGTTATATAACGTGTAACGTTAAATGCGCAAAACCTGAAAATAGTTTGATAAGAATAACGAGCAGAATTAATTGAACCCCTTTTTAATATAGGTCACATTTTTCAAAAAATCTTCATTAAAAACGTTGCCGTCTATTTATTAATAGGTCAAGCAAACCAATGTCAGCGCGGAGCAGCGGCCCGGTGACGACTCCTCCCTCGATAAAGCGTCGTTACAGACGCAAGAAACAATCAGAATGGCCAGTAAAATTAAAACAGTTTATTTGCTGTTTACAATTTTTTTAATGACTTATTTTTTCTGTGAAATAGGTAAATTGAATTAAAAATCAGTTGGGGTGTCTGAGGTTTTGCGCATTTAACGTTACACGTTGTATAAGCTACCTTTCTTTACATCTACCATTATTACTTCTTTCTATCTATACTAGTAATAAAGCTGAAGAGTTTATTTGTACGCGCCAATCTGACCGCCACAAGCCATCTACTTTTTCATATGATTGTCCTTGCCAAGAATGCTTTTCAAACTTTCTAGGCTTCTGACTACCCGTACTGACTGTCAACGTTCTACGAACAGTCGGGACCAACGGCTTAAGAGTATTTCTCACGAAAGATGTACACGTAACGAAAAAGTTGTTATGGAATATTGTAACGAAATAGTTTACAAAGTAACGAAATAGTAAACTAAACTTTATAACATACTATTTCGTTATGTGACGAAAAACAACGAAACAGTAAAAGGAATTATAACCCATAACCTGTAAAAGAAGTAGATTTTTTGTCCAAAATGAATTTTAATAATGTAATTCGCTTAAACAATTATCCTAACATACATTTTTATTAACTTGATATATAATTCAGAAGTACTTACCCCGAAAAAAGTAATATTTTTCTTTCGTATCGAAACAGTAAAACCGCCGGCGCACTAAGAGAATCTAGTTTTTGACTGTAAAATATATGGCGCTGATATTTACCATCGCCCAATAAGAACGCTTTTAGTGTTTCCAGTACAAAATACTACAGATTCATTGAGAAATTAAAAAAAATACTGAGAAATGGCGTGACTAAAGAGTACGTGACTAAAAAGTAAAAAAGGTGAGACATTTTGTTTATTGCGTGAAACGTAATATATTTTAAAGAAAGCAGAATACAATCAACTTTGAACCTTAAACTAGATTATACGAAGGTGCTAATTACAGAAAATTAGAACGTTAGACATACGTCAAGTAGTATTTTTTGAAGCGGCAAAGTCGTTGGTACCCATTGAGACAAAAAGATTTTGTATGGAAAAGTAAATCATGATAGTGACAACTTGAAGCGTTACACAATTTTATGAAGTATTTTCGGTCTTTGCGATATCTAATCCTAATCAGGAGTATATTTCTTCATCCCTTCGCAAATATCTTGCAAGAAGTTTCATCATTTTATTTTAATATTTTGACTCAAACTTTCACACAACGCCATCTAGTCCCAAACTAAGCAGAGCTTGTGCTATGAGTACTAGACAACTGATAAACATACATATTTCTAAATACATACATATTATAGATAAATTACACCCAGCCAAAGAACAAATTACATTGTCCAAGGCACGGAGGGGTCTCTATATGTATTGGATTGTCACTCATACACGAACCGACCGCGGCAAACTTAGCCTAGTCTTCAATCGGTCCGTGCGGCTGATATTATTAATAATATTAGCATTCGTTCTCTCTCTTAATCTACAGTATTATCAAAAATTTTTACTTATCACATCAACAGTCCATTAAAGTCTTATCCAAAACTCATTCCTCTTCTATCCCTACATCTATCTAAAAACAAAAAATCGCACTTTTCTTTTTTCAATTTTCTCGCCTCCCAAATCACGCGTGCTATCAAAACCATGTTGATGTAAGCCCGGTCCCAGACATTTGCTAACAACTCCAACCGTCACTTGTTTACCAACAAAAACAACAATCTGATAAAAAAGGTTGTCTTTAAGTTTCCTTTTTTATGTTGTATGTTGGTTCTGTGTTGTTTCAGGGCTTTACTATGTCAAATAAGATTTGTAACATTATATTATGAACTAGTTTTTGGTCTTTTTAAACGACATCAAAAAAGGAGGAGATGTATTTGATAAATTATTTTTTTAATAGATACGGAATGCCTCAGGGGTGGTCCCACATAAATTTTATTAACTTTCCTTGGGTAGTTTTTGAGTTAGCTTCAATAATACGATTTTTTGTCGACTTAGTTTATATTGATTATGTCTTAAGCAAGTACTTAGTGTTACATGAATTCGTGTGCACAACTAAAAAGTGAAAAATAAAAACGTTTTTTTCCAAAAAATCAACCGACTTCCAAAAAAACACTACAAAGTGAAAAATAACTTTGATTTCGGAAGTCGATGTCAAAAAACGTAAAATACGGAACAAGACACGACTGCCGAAATCAAAGTTATTTTTCATTTTGTAGTCTTTTTTTATTAGAAGACTGTTGTTTTTTTTTTATTATTTAAGGCGAAAGCGTCAAATTCTTTTTGCATTCGATACCAATTCTTAAAGAAGGTTATTGGTTATTTATCATAACGCGCCCACACTAAGGCTACGTTCGCACTGACGGGTGGGTGGCTTAGCGCCTAGACCCTACACGGAGAGAAAAATATTAGAAAAATTACTGTGCTGTCTCATAATCTGAGTGCATTTGAGTGGTAATGGAAAAATTACCTTGCTACCACAATAAAAATTATTATGCTGTACAGTGAAATTTATTGGACAGTTAGTGAATTTTACCCAATCTCACTCTGAAAATTTTCTGTAGATGTCACTTGCACTTACTTTACAGTGACGAGCACGGTAATTTTTCTAAGAATTTTCTCTCCGTGTAGTGACTTCATCCTTACATACACGCTGGGCAACTAGCGAAAGCGCCAAGCCCGCAAAACACCCGGTTGTGATAGTTTTAGAGCGGTCGTTTCACTTCACTACTCGCAAGGTGACAAAGGTGACAAAACTATCAATGCGCACGCAGCCTTAGCAGCCGCAAAAATCAAAAAAATATCAGAAAGAAGGTAAGTGAAAACAGGGTAGCTACCCGGCAGGTGATTCTATGCGACGGGGTGGCTCGGGGGCCGAAATTTCACGCGGGCAGAAGCTATAGATTAATAAAATGTATATACTATATTTAACTTTCACATTTTACAAAATATTTTAACACCATCGTGTCGAACAAACCCTCGCGCTCGTAAAGTCCGCCTCTGCAAAGTGTGGCCCCGGCATAACACTGCAGCAACCTGTATCAGCCGTCACCAGAGGGTGTTCCGTTTTTACGAAAAATGTCCGATTCACGCACACGATTTGCCCGTGGTGTAGGAAATGGGCGGCAGCGGGAAGCATAATACAGTGGAATCTCAATAACTCGAATCTCGTTAAGTTCAAATACCTACTAGTAAGACCAAAAAAAATTGCCATTCCCGTCCGCTGAACACCTAGGTATCTCGAACTATTTAGACTTTGTAACTCGAACAACATGTTATTTACCTGCGAGGTATTTATAGTGCAGACGCCAGCTCATCAAGCTACCCGAAACTGTCAAACTTTCCCCAATCAACTTTGAACCTTAAGTTTTAGTGATAAAGTTGAAAATCTATTAAAGTAATTTGACAAGATTGTAGTAGCCCGATGTGGGGCTTGTGGCTAAGTAATAACAGAACCGCACGGATCAATTGGTATGTGATCATCTTCACATACCAAGACCCCTCCGTGCCTCTGAAAGCACGTTAAGCCGTTGGTCCCGGCTGTCTTTCGTGTATCTTTGACAGTCGTTACGGGTCGTCAGTAGCCCGAAAGTGTGAGAACCAGTCTTACCAAAGGATATCTTATTACCCAGTAATTGAGTTATGGAGGACAGATAGCCAGTCGCTCCATGTAAAATACTGCTTAAAAGCTTGTATTATTAACTAAAAGTTGTACGACACTGTCTTCACTCAATTGTGAATCGTACAGTCGCCCAATCAATGCTTTTACGTACAGACGCCAGCACATCAAGTTACTACAATCTGTCAGATTCTTTAATAGATTTTCAACTTTATCGCTAAAGCATAAGGATCAAAGTTGATTAGGAAAATCTGACAGTTTCGGGTAGCTTGATGTGCTGGCGTCTGTACATAAGTATTGTGTAATGTTATGTGTAATATCTTGAGAGAACCATTGGGGTACTAAGCGTAATCGTTTCATTCCAAGTTGTACTTAATTAATTAAATATTATTAACGCCAATACTGATAAGTGATAGATAAAAAACGACGTTGTTCTGTTCTTAATTATCAAATAGACGTTCATCAATCGAGGTGCGAATGAGAGGGAGATTATCAAAACGTGTTTTTGCTGAACATAGAAGCTGTGATTGCGAAAGATTGTTTAGTTTCAACGTGTGTTGCAAATGCTGCGATTGTTATCATATGGAGAAGCACTGCTATATTATTTTCTTTTTACATTAATGTGATTAATATTCTACACAGCCCAAGTTCTTCCCTTTCACCACATTTTTCCCTTTTTTTTTTTTGTTTCGGGGTGGAAAATCCTCATGGATGTCCGCCGCCCTGGGGGGGGGGGGGGGGGGTCTGTCAGACTCTTACTGACTAAAAACCACACCGGTGTTCCCTCTCTCACCTACGCCGAGGGTCGCGGGAAGGAACGATACTTCCGCAACCCCCGGCTGAACCACATTTTTCCCTAGAACAACCTGGATACATTCCTAAAACACCTTGGATATATCTCGAAAACAGCAAAAGTAAGGTTCATTTTTAACTAGGTACTGATTTTATTTCATTCTTACACGTTTGTACATGTTAGCACTAGGATTGGTCAAGTGTGAACGTTACAAATAATTTAATTTTATATTTTGGTGACGTTGGGAATTAATTTAACCCTACAGGGCATAGTGTCCCACATATGGGACATATCAAAAAGCGTGTTATATTTAAAAAATAGATCCAAGTCGCGTGATCTAGTGTTGACGAGATTAACTATTATGTTTTTGAGTTTCGAATTTAGTACCAGATATTCTGGATAGATCTGAATAAACATTTATGTTTATTCATTAATGTTTTCTTCAAATCGGTAGGTACTTTGAATACGATTAACGAGCGGCGTATAATAATCGCAAAAAAATGATAAAATTGAATTTTTCAGTGTCGTAATAATTAATAGAGGTAACTTCATGTTGATATTTGTTATTTTACGTGTAATCTTGTAATTTCATTTATACTACGTAACACAGATTCACATTATAATGCATGATGTGCCATACACAAATACATACGTTTCTATCGAATTATGATTTTTCTAAATATGCTTTCGAGAAATGGCATCATATTTGCAGGCCGATATGAAAAATCATGCTCTGTAGGGTTGGTGTCGATTCTGAATTCATGGTTAGGGTTTACGCACAGGTTATTTATTTTTCCTGTATATTCTCGCCGTCCCTCACACCATAAACCACACCTCGCACCCTCACTTGACATGGGTCCACTGGGGTACATCGCCGCCATTGTTTTACACGATTTTTTTATTCACTCAAGCCATTGAAGGCTCACAATGTAAAGTATAAAATTATATGTCTGGCCCTTTGTACTCTACCAGTAATTATGTGGGTAGGTATAAAATTCCGGGTTTTTTGAAAACTTTTGGGCGTGAATTGGTTTTTGTTAGCTTAGAGAGGGAGTAAGGAAATGCCGTGCTTTTGTTGGAAAAAGTGTTGAGGAAAATTATTTTGTACTAACAGCGCCCCGCGGTTTAACCCTCATAAGTTTCGACCTCTTACTAATATCGGGATAAAAAGTATCCTATTTGTTAATCCTGGTTATAAACTATATGTGTGCCAAATTTTAGCAACATCCGTGCAGTATAATTTGCGTGAAAGAGTAACAAACATCCATCCACCCATCCTCACAATCTTTCGTCTTTATATATATTAGTGTGATAATAGTAGGAAGTACCGTCAGAAACAAAAGTTGGTTTACACTGTTACTTTTACATAATTATCATCTAAAATGATTTTTACAATTTTGTCAATTCTGATTTTTTTGAATGATTTTTTATGCTTAATAATTACGATTTATAAAAAGTCTTGACCGACTCCTGTTGCTGACCGTACCCGCTACTGGGAAATATTTTTGCTATTTTTCAAAAGGATACGCTTATTTAAAAGGTTGTTTTATTTTTAACTTACTCTTCGTTTTACTTTTTTTACGGAAGGATTTTTGTTGCGATTTTTTTATAGCCAATTTCAGAAGCATTCCTTCTATAAGGCGTTTAAAAATACTTAAAATAACAGGCATAAGAAGCCTACAGAATTCGTGTCTCGTATTAAAAAAATCGCTATCCACCGTACCGTACGTCAAATATTTTATTTCAAGAAAATGTATAAGTACAAAATTATAATTATATTTATAAGAAAATAATTATAATCAATAAAATCATAAACAATACAACTCGTTAGAATTGGCCTCAAATGTCATGATTTCATGAAATAGTCATTTAGTAGGATAACATGAACTTAGATAAATAAATATTCGTTCCGGCCGCGATCATATTTAGATCAACATATAACCTGACACCGACTTGCTAATTGCAAGAAACGTAAGAAAATTTGAATTTTTTTTGGGTGGGAAATTATCAAATAACTTCTCCAGCTCGGCGGAGCGGGAGGACGTGTCAGACTTTTACTGACTAAAACCCACCCGTGTTCCTTCAGTTGCCTGTGCCAAGGGCCACGGTAACTCTTTCGAACGAAAGTCTAAACTGACGCTTAAAAAACTACTTATGACTTCAAACCCTAATTCTTTACCGTCTTTCCAGGTCGTCCAATTGCCCGTGTTTCCTGGTGGAAGTCTCACGCACTCCTCGCCAACTCTGAAGCCAGAGCTACCGTCTCCTTCAGACTACAGAGGTCTGACTTCGGCACTGATGTTACTTGTCAGGTATGATTGTGCATGCATTTTTCATCACATAAAGAAACAATGTGACTATCTGATAAGGTTTACTGGACCATCATGGTCAGGGTTTGGAAGGTAAAAGGGGAGGCTTTTACCCAACAGAAAAAAAGTAATCAATGATAAACAAAGATGGAAGTGTTGAAAGTTTTCAAAATAACTAATACTTGTATATTGTCTATATTAAGGTAGTGATGCAATTCTTATCCGTTACAACATACTAGTCTGCTATGTTAAGGATTTTTTTTTTTTGGGTGGGAAATTATCAAATAATTAAATAACTCCTCCCGCTCTGGTCGGAGCGGGAGGGTGTGTCAGACTTTTACTGACTAAAACCCACCCGTGTTCCTTCAGTTGCCTGTGCCAAGTCCACGGTAACTCTTTCGAACAATCCGCGACGCTGGCAGGCATCGGCCCTTGCGGACCCCGTCAGTTACTGCTGACATCTCTTTGAGGCGCGCGTGGAACACAACGCGCCGTCGACCCGGGCCTGGTCCTTACGTTAAGGCTTGGACTCAATTCTTGAATCTACTAGATAAACTTACTTAATTTTCTACACACCCTCTCACATACATACACTCCCCCTTTTTACTTTACACACCCAGAAGACAGAAACCATTTTAGATTTTGTTATTTAGTTTTAAGTTGCTATCTTATGCATATTTTTGTATAAACTGTTTCTTTGGCGTGAAACTCACATGGTAATTCCTTATCCGTGGGCTTGAGGCGCTGCTTGCTGATGCTATAAACCTAGTTCGGCAGCAGATGCTAATAGTGAGACACAATTGTTGTGAGGGCTACCATGTTTTAGGTCTGTAGATTATAAGCAAATAGTGTAAACCTGTTTTCATGTTTTGTCTGATAAATATTATTATTATTATCTACTAAGCTTCCCTTTTCCTTATTTATTTTTTTTGCGTTGTTTTATTGCACATTGTTAATACATGAACCACAAATGGGCGAAGACACTGGCTCCTGTAACACAGGTTACGACCTAGCTCAGGAGTCAGGTCTTCAATAAACTATGTAACAACTGTATTATGTCCATAAAAAATTTATTATTATTATTACTAAGGTCACTCGGGGCAATTGCAACTAAAAAATACAAAGCACTAAGTGTGGTTAATTGGAGTTACCTACTGTCATAAAAACTTGTTTATTTGATTCGTTTGCCTAATTACACATTTATTATAGATTGCTTTAAACCGATCAAGCATTCAAATAGCTGTGGAAATAACTTGTAGTGACGGGATTTCTTCATAACGGTGGAATTAGTTACATTTACCTCAAGTTGGGGGTAAATGTAACTAACTTCCACAGACTATTTTATATTTGATTTTAAAAAAACCAAAACTGAATATTATTGTTGGTCTTCATGTTGTTTATAGGATTTAATAGAGTTTTTTTAATAGAGCTGCTTCTGTAGATAGCGCACGAAGATTAAATTTTCTTACTCATCTATTAATACAGCTATACTCGTACAGGCTAATAGGCTACAGGTACATCATTTATCACCCAAGAAGTAGTGATTTTAGGGTCAATAATCATTTAGCTCGTAGAAAATAGGTGGCGTTTTTTAATAAAAGCTACATTACAGGCGTTATGTTGAAGAGTTGCCATAACCCCGTAGTTGCAATAGCCCTGGTTCACCTTAACCCACACTGAACCCACGTAGTACAATAGGGCCCACTCCCTCTCACCGAAAGGGAACATTGTAGGCTGATTATGAATGTTATCCATTTTATGGTAAACTACTAACTACTTGTAATATAAAACTAGAAAATACTCTATTAACCCTGCTATGTTTTGTCCACAGGCCGTTACAGATCCGCTAATAGCTCCCGTCTCAGAAAACATATCCATTGATGTCAATCGTAAGTAATCCTATCCAACGCGTCCCTGGAAGTATGGATCAAATCAAATAACGGCGTGAATAAGGTCATTTACAAACTTTTTAACCCTGAGAAAGTCGGTGCTATTGAATAAAATTTTAACTCGAAAATTGAATAGAATTCACGTAGCTTTTGCAGTAAATGTTTTTTTTCTTATTGAACACATGTTTTCTAGCTGCGTACAAGTATTATCAAATGAAAGGCCCACTCTTCTACAATGTCCTGAAAAAAAGTTGAATTGATAGCCCTGATAGACTTTTTTTTTAAGATTTTTTTTTTGAGCACTATGCGAAGTGATTTAAAAAAACAAAAATTGATAATCATTTTTGAACCGTAAAAAAAATTCACCGACATTCTCAGGGTTATAAAGTTTGGAAATGACCTTGCCCACGCCCCTATTCGATTTGATCCATACTTCCAGGGACACCCTGTATTTATTTCATCTATAGAAACCCATAATACAGGCGTTTTCAGTGAATGTCAATTCGTCTATTTTTGTGCAAATGAAGTTATCGTGATTTTTGAGCATACATACATAAAATCTAGCCTTTTTCCCACGGGGGTAGGCAGAAACGACAGAAGGCCTCCTTGATACGATCCTTACTGTATACTCCATACTCCTTTGGCTTCGCTTACGTTCATACACCTGTACCCTAATTGCGTAACACATTATTACTCTCAATTTGAATTATTTTGAAGCATATTGCTAATTAATTGCTCCATATGTTGGAAAAATGTGTCTGCTCAACAACGTAAAAACGCAATGAATGTTGTTGAACTGTCAAAATGAAACCCATTGCTACTGATAGTGTGTTACGCAATTACCCTGCTGCATCCTAATTGCGTAACACAGTATCAATCACAATCTGAATAATTTTGAAGGATATGGCTAATCCATTGCTTCATAATGTTGGAAAAATTTGTATGCTCACAACTTAAATAACGCAATGAATGTTGTTGAACTGTCAAAATGAAACCCATTGCTACTGATAGTGTGTTACGCAATAACCCCGCTGCTGAGTAATAGCGTAACACCCTATCAGTAGCAATGGTTTTACTTTTGACAGTTCAACAACATTCATTGCGTTATTTACGTTGTGAGCATACAAATTTTTCGAACATTTGAAGCAATGGATTAGCAATATCCTTCCAAATAATTCAGATTGAGATTAAGGTGCTGGTCATATACGCAAGCTGGTTGCGACTACTGTATATCTGAACTTTCTGAAGAACTTCACCAATAAGGTTTTTGAGCAATTTTTGAATATGAATTATCAAATAATTTGCCATTTTAATACTAAGGCTTTCTCGCCCATGATTTTTTTCTCTCCTGACATACAGAAGTGTCTTAAACAGGTATCTGCCAGCTTTTAAGTCTGCGTCCCTTTACAAACTTAAAGTAAACAAAACTTAAAGCTGCAACGTCAGCGCTAAGCACATCACTATCCTAAGTTTAATCTCCGTACAAAGTCTTAAGAAACGTTGATCCATACGGTAACTTAACTTTTAACTTAAGTAGACGGGCGCTTATTAGACATTAATTAAACATAATTTTGACTTAATCAGATCAGAGCAGTTTCTTATTATTAGAGTACTAGCTTTTGGCCGCGGCTTAGCACGCGTTAATTTCCTTCTATTTGGCGCTAATACGTACAAATTCTGGGCATTGGACACACGCGAACATGCTACATATAGCTGGCCATGGGAAAAACATGGCTTTTCAAAATGTTCCCCTGCTACCTGCAATGTTTGCCCTTGTCTATAATATTATAATTAGGAGGATGAAAAACCGGTCTATCGACACTCTAGACTCGCAAAATGTATTAGGCTTTAATTAAAAAAAAAACTATAAACTTTCTAATACAATTAAATCATTATTGGAAAGACATGTGGCGCCATCTATTACCATAGTAACGATATTCTTGTTTTCTTTGGGAACCACTTTTTTTCGGGATGAAAGGTACCCTGTGTCCGTTTCTGTACACCTGACAACGTATATGCCACATATACAACGTGTAACGTTAAATGCGCAAAACCTCTTAAGGGGTCATTGTACTCATCATTATGAACAACTTTTACTATGGGACCAAACCGGAAATCGCGAAAAAAAATCAGCTGTTCCCTACATTTTGACGAGTTATGCGAACATAAATGTAGGGAACAGCTGATTTTTTTTTCGCGATTTCAGGTTTGGTCCCATAGTAAAAGTTGTTCATAATGATGAGTACAATGACCCCTTAAGAGGTTTTGCGCATTTAACGTTACACGTTGTATACAGGATGATCGGTTCAGTGGCTTAGGCGTGAAAAGGTAACAAACAAACTTACTTTCGCATTTATAATATTAAATATAAGTTAGGACTAGTTAGGATAGTTTCAGTTTTGTTAAGTATTTATGTTAGTTTTAGTTGGACGTGTTACAATGTGAACTTTCTCGTAATTAGTTATTAATAGTACTTGAAACCTTCACTGGTCCATAAATTTAAGGTCGCTCAGCGAGCTATGGAACGAGCTATGCTTGGAGTCTCTCCGAGGGATAGAATACGGAATGAGGGGAACCGGCCGAGAACCAAAGCTGTCGGTCGACTTAGCTCACAGAATAAGCAAGCTGAAGCGACAATGGGCCGGCCATATTAGCCGTAGAACTGATGACCATTGGGGTAGACGTGTTCTTGAGTGGAGACCGCGAATCGGTAAACGTTATGTAGGATACCCTCAGGCGATGTGGAGTGACGATATTCGCAGCTGGTAGCGGTTGGATGAGAGACGCTGAGAATTGAGGTGAATGGCGTGCAATTGGAGAGGCCTATGTCCAGCAATGGACTGCTGCAGGGTGGTTATGATGAAACCTTTACCTCGATTGCCTACGGAGGTAGTAACTACAGCTCTTTGTGAAGGAGCTCGTCTGGGGAAGTACTACAATCATACCAGCACCTCAATTGCGTAACACGCTATCTTTCACATTCCGAAGGATTTTGAAGGACATTCCTAATCCATTGCTACATATGTTTGAAAAATTCTTGTGCTCGACAACGCAAATAACGCAATGAATGTTGTCGAATTGTCAATATTAAAGACATTGCAATTTTTTGCGTGCTACGCAATTACCCTGCAGGTTTCCTCTTTATGTTTTTAAGTACCGTAAAATCAGTCGATTTGATCGTAAAAATCATATTAGTTCGTCCTACTTTCCAGGTTTTAAACACGAAACCTGATTATTTAGTTAAAAGAGGATCTTTCCTTAAAACTGCCTTTTCCCAACTATGTTGGGGTCGGCTTCCAGTCTAACCGGATGCACCTGAATACCAGTATCTTACATGAAGCGACTGCCTATCTGACTTCCACAACCCAACTGGGCTTGTTACGAACGCGAATCATGTTTTGTAAGCATTGTTAGCACCATTACATAACCTAGAAAAAAAAAAACTTTCTCGACCATAACCTCCTTATCCAACCTTCTCAGCTCAAATGCATTAGCATTTCTTTTTCTCACACAACATCTTACAAAGCAATTCCCATACCACAGTGTAACATTACCCAGCATCCCTCTGATTGACGTATCATTACCGATACAGATAACGCATATTTGTCCATGACTTGCACGTACAATATCTGTTGCTGCCCCTCTCACACTCTACTCCGAATATCCGCCTTCTCTGTCCAACGAGATGGGATTATCTTGTCGATATTTATACGCATGTTATTGTATTGATTTGTATGTGTGAGCACAAAGGTGGTTTGTTGGATTAGTTTAAGTTTAGATTGATATTGATGTTTGAAGTTTTGTTAGGGAAATGGGAAAGTTTGGGCAGCGTTTTAGAATTTTGCTGAGTCGTGATTTGAATTACGCTCAAAATACAAAAATGGTTTTAGGTGGAAGGTGCTTGAAAAATTATTACGAAGTAAGGTTTAATATTGATTGAGATTCTAAAATAAATGGCTTTGAAGGTCCGTGGCATACTGTCCGCCATGTTCAAACATCTATGCAACAAGATGTACGTAAGTTAAAAAAAAATGGAAGCCACTTGAAAGTTAATGTCTCGGAATCGTGACGCTTTACGAGGTTTGGTCCTAGTATGTTTTTTGTTTGCATTGATGTCAGCTATCGATGTATATGTATAGGCCTCATGCGTAGCCGCCAATTCGAAAAAAAAAATGGCTCGACAGTAGATATGTCATATTCCATCTAAAAATCATTGATGTCCTCTAAATATTATTAAAAAACAGCAATAACATATATTATATGTATCGTACCTATTCAAAAAGCGCTTAATTCGAACCATACATTAATTAGGTCAATAATAAGAAGACCATTTATTCGAATTTTGAATTGTCAAGAAGTTGTCTGTTATGTTCGTAAAGTATGTCATTCAACTAAATCTTCAGAACTAAATTAAGCAAATTGTCAGGCCAGGCTCCCAAATTACATACTCCAAATACCAATTCTCTCTCATGACAAACATAACAAACAAAACCCACATATTTCAACACCAAATCACATAGCAAAAATCCAATCAGAATCCCTTCTGGAAACCTTTTAAACGCCATATTGCCGCCAAAATCGTGACCTGTCGTAAATCACGGAAATCCCCGAAACAAGCCGAACGATATAATCTTGCCATACATAACTCGCAGATGATAATCTAAAGGAGTCTAATTGACAGCATGATATACTTTTGTTAGCGAGTGTACCGACGCCGATGGGAGTTGTATGGGTGCGGCGTTTTTGTTTTGTTTTTTGAGTAAAGGTGCGTTCATTGATTTTGCTGCCGAATCAATTTTTGTTTGCTTTTAGGGTTCCGTATTCACTAACTCCATAGCGTCTCGATACACTAACTGAAAAACTCCAAATACGTAAAGAGCGACATAAGCCCTACATAAAACAAAATCGGTCAGGCGAGTCATATTAGGGCACACGCTAGGAAATAATAATTTCAAAGCGTCGTCATTATAGAAATTGAAAAAAAAATTTGGCCCTCCCATAGTAAATCAATCAGCTGGAAGTTTTGTAAGGGAGGGCCAAATTTTTTTTTCATATTTCGACCTATGTTCTTTGGGGAAAGTTGTTGAGTTTCATGAGCACATTCACCTCCTTCAGGGTTGATACCCCCCTTCCGTTACACGCTGTATATAATAGGGTTCCGTACTCAAAAAGTGCCAACGGGATCCTATTACTAAGGCTCCGCTGTCCGCCTGTCCATCCGTCCGCCTCCATCGTCTGTCACAGGGTTGTATGAACCTTATAGGTAGACACTTGAAATTTTTACTACCTTTAGCCTTTTGACCGCTATAGTAACAACTTTTCTTTTTTCAAATTCAAAATAATTTATTTTCTCATTCACAAACAATGGCAGCATAAAAATTTAAACAAGTTTTGAGACTGGTGTCTGGGTTACACTACGAATACCTGTACAGCAGATCATCAGGGTCCGTGTGGTGAGACCGTAGTGATCTGCTATACAGGTAATAGCAGATCACCACGTTCCCACCACATGGTATGTAAAAATAATTAGATATTTAGTGAATCCGAAGGGATATAGGGCATAACATAAAATCAATGATAAACACACAGATTAAAAATAATAAAACAAAAAGAGAAGTAAGCGGACAAAAGTGATCTAATATGTGTAATGAAATTAGGGGGTTGGACTATTTTGGATGAGATAGTACCTAAATCCTCAGTTGCTTTATAATCTAGATTATGGAGCCATTCAACTAGAGCAATCTCACAAGCCTTTGTTGTTAGGTGATAAATCGTTGTAATACAGTAATTAAAATAAAATATTAAAGTCATATTTTACGTTTTTTTATTTTTTTTTATTAAGTATTGTTAAACGTTGTATGATGGTACGGAACCATTCGTGTGCGAGTCCGATTCGCAAATCAGCGCTTTATTTTTGGATGAAGTTGCGTTTACATTGACGTTGCTGCCGATTTTATTTTTGTTTACTTTTTTGTGATTTTGTAGCAAAAATCACCATTTTTTGTAGATATTTTTTTAAACGTTTTTATTCGTTTTATCACTGATTTGACCGTTTCACGGTTTTGCTCATGTATTTATTTCGTATATTCCCGACCGAGAAGCTTTGTAGATAAAAGTGGAGGTAACACTCTAAATACATAAGAGAAGACTACTGTGGTCGGTCACTCTCTTTCTAAATACACAAACGACACAGTAATATGTCTTTTCTCTGTCATATGTATGGTTCCATAGTGAAAGTTTTTCATATTCATGGGTAGAACATCCTGTAAAAATTTGGAGACGGTAAAAAAATCATGCTGTATAACTTTTCTTAATTTTTTTTTTTAACTTTGCCCCACGCTAGGAATTTCTCCTGTATTTTGGGTGCGTTTACAAACATTTAAACTCACATACACAAACAGCCAGTCCCGGAACAACTACTTGTAGGTCATACAGGTCATACAAATATTTGTTCCGTGCGGGAATCGAACCCGCGAGACGCAGCGCAGCAGTCAATAGCTTAACCACTGCGCCAACCGTGCCGTCAAATTAATCGATGGTCGTTAATAAAATTGTCAATTGCACTGCGCGACTCTTTATAAAGAAATGAATTAATAACCCGTAATTGGTCAAGAACAGTGAGATATTATCCTGTTTTCATAGTTAATGTGCAAGATGTCAATGACAGAGTATCAACAGTAGTACTGTTAAATATTTTGCACCCGGTCTTAAATACATGTTTCTTAGTCAGTGATAATTATTACTACTATTTTAATTAATGCCGCAATGTTTTACGATAATGTGTATATTCATACCTTTCACTGATTTTTTATTTATGAAGGCTTCTTATTTTCTCCTTTTAAAATGCCACTTGAATTTAACAATTTGCTTTTCATACTGTTTGTAACTAACCAGTAATTGCGAAAAACACTAACAGTAGGAATCGCTTTCATTTTGATAGTTCAAAAACATTTATTGCATTATTAACGTTGTTGAGCAATGGATTAGTAATATATATAAAATATGTTTCATAATGATTCAGATTTTATCTGCAGCTTAGCTCTATAGATTCACAAAACTTAAACAAAACTTGAACTTCAACTTGAACTTAATCATAAATTGGCTCGGTATTTCAGTATCTACTGAAAAAACTACCTTTCGTTTGTACTACCTACATCAGTTGATGTATTTATTTACCTGAACTCATCGACAAGTCATCACTTTAGTTGGTTAAAACATATTTTTTTAACTTTAATATACCTAACTAGCTGCGCACCGCGGTTTTACACGCATAAGTCTCGATCACGTGGGAATATGGGGATAAAAAGTATCCCATGTCCTAACTTGAATTGAATACAAGAAAGTTACAGATATCATCTTTTAAATACCTAAAATTTAGGTTCAAACTTAAAATTTTCACCAAAAAAAATTTACCTTATGAAGATAGGCCCTGGTGAAAAAAAAATTTATCGGTATGTCATTTTTTTTTATTGGTAGATCACAATGTGGCCCATCAGCAGGTAAAAGGTAATCCATGACTTTCCGGACACCCCGTAGATGATTTAAGAGAAGGGAGAGAGAGAGAGAGAAGTAAAATTAAAAGAATATTGACTCCTAGCTAGGATATAAAATCCTGAAATTGAATGTATCAAATACTTTTGCGTCTATTTACACGGAGAGAAAAATCTTATAAAAATTACTGTGCTGTCTCATAATCTGAGTGCATTTGAGTGGTAATGGAAAAATTACCATGATAGCACAGTAAAAATTCTTTATACTACTCCTGCTTGGAAAGTATCTTGATACTTTATCAAATTTACGGTAGAAAGTACGTCATTGCATATCGAACAAATATGCGGGGAGAAAACGCATCTGAGCGGGAGAGAAAAGTGTATGAAAATCCATTTCTTACGTGGTTTTTCTTTTTTAATTTTGGGTAAGACTATGCGCCGGTAACCTAAATATCAAAAGCCAAAAAGTTTTTACAGTGAGTTTTTATCTCCAAGTTCGCAAAATGACACTGGCCACTAGCTGTGTGTTGGATGGTGTCGGGCTGGCAGTGAGACCCTGCGGCGGCAGGATAAACAATTTGAAAAAAGAACATGTGAAAATTGCAGACGCCATTGGCGCCATTTCCAATTTGTGTGTTGTTTGAGGATTCAGTTTTCGTAGAAAGTAAAATAAAGATTTCGTTTTTTATTTTCCTCGTAGGTGTAGTATAAAGAACTATTTATCACTCGAGAGAAAGTGCGATTCCCGATCTCGGGTGTTTTAAAGCCCTCGCCTACGGCTCGGGCTTCAAACGACACCCTCGACGGTAATCGGTCACTTTCTCCTCTCGGTGAACAATGTACTATATCCTGTACAGTAAAATTTATTAGACAAATAGTGAATTTTTCCCAATCTCACTCAAAAAATTTTCTGTAGATGTCACTTGCACTCACTTTACAGCGACGAGCACAGTCATTTTTCTAAGAATTTTCTCTCCGTGTAGATACTGTCTAAAAGTTATTTCATTTGCATTAATAAGTTTTTTGCGCCGGCCGTGCCTACCAAAACTTACAATTAAATTGCCTTAATAATAAAAAATAAAAAAAATGTAATATAAGTTTATACAATATTTAACAAACCATCCAACACAATAATTATGTGTACATCATTTGGTAATACGTGAAAACGGAGTTGATGTACAGGCGCCAGCACATTAAGCTACCCGAAACTGTCAGATTTTCCCAATCAACTTTGAACCTTATGATTTAGCGATAAAGTTGAAAATCTATTAAAGAAATCTGACAGATTGTAGTAGCTTGATGTGCTGGCGTCTGTACATTAATATACAGGGTTATTTTTCAAAGACCAGCCAAATTTAAGGGTGTGGTACGGACCATCAAACTGAACAATTTTGTCCATGGGACCAACATCGTATTCGCGAATAAAAATTCAGCCGTCCCATACGTTTAGGTCGAGTAGGTATTGAAGTTTTCTAAGGGACAGTTGATAAATTTTTCGCGAATACGATAATGGTCCCATGGAGAAAGTTGTTCAGTTTGATGGTCTGTACCACATCCTTAGATTTGGCTGGTCTTTGAAAAATAACCCTGTATTTGCTAAGTTTACACAATTAGGTTACGATAAAATTTATAGTTGTTTGTTTTCCAAATAAATAAATAACCTTATAACCGTGAGATAATAATAAAAACGTAGCTACCAAGCGAAACTAAATAAAATATTTTAAAAAACTTCAGCGAGGAGACCCCTCTTTAGCCTATTATTATTATCTTAGTGTACGCAGGCATTTTTTTATCTCCCAGTCTAATATTTTCCGACCTATTTCCCCGCGCCCGGGTATAGAAGGAACCCTTTGACTGTGATTTTATTTTTAGCTTACAACACGGTCTAAATTCGTCTAGCAATAAATCTGCAGCCGGCAACGGCCATCATGAGTGACGTCAGACACACCCTGGCCTAGACAGGATAACTTTATTCAGTTTTTTAGACAATAATACTATAATTATTTTTATATTATAAACACAAAATATTTAATTTTTTGTATGCTTGTTTGTTACGCTTTTACGCTAATACGGGTGAACGAATTTGGATGAAATTTGGCACATGGGTAGATCGTGACCTGGATTAGGACATACAGGACATAGTATACTTTTTATATCGATATTCCTACACAATCAAGACTTCTGCGAGTGACAATGCGGGGGCGGACAACGCGGAGTAACATTGTAGAAGCATTTTTTATTCGTATAAATACACAAAAATACCTCTTCCTTTAGAATTTATATCCTCGAATCCCCTATCCTAAAGAGAAAATACTACGCAAAAAACGTACCATAAACTCCCAAGAAAACATTAAGAGATTATCATTAAAATGCAATATGGCCGCACAAAGGACGAGTTAATTCTATAAAACAGAAACTGACGCCATTCGCTATAATATATGTCTGTATGTGTTATCTTGAAAGTGTTGGAACATGGCGGGAGGAAAGCCCTCCTTTCCCTTCGTTGAACGCCTTTTGTGTGCGCGTGCAATAATAGTTATTTATGCAACAGTTGTATAATAAGGGGTATTAAAGCACGATGATAATAGTGTCACATGGGTGTTTTATTACCTAATTATGTACAGTTGCATACAAGACTTTATCTACACCCATGATATTAATCCTCTATAAAAGGTTCTGAAACCATGGGGTGTTGTACAGTGTTGTAAGAACTCTATGTAAATTCATGGACATTTTAATTGCTGAGTAACTAATACAAACAAAGAACAAACTATGTATTAAATTTTCGCAATACAAATATCGAACAAAAATGGCGGTATACGACTTGAATACGAACATCCTATATTTTTTTTTTAATTATGGCGCTGTGGTAGTGAATCGCGCGTGCACGATAATGTTCTTTTTTTGAAATCCATAAAGATATCACGAATTGAGTAGCGAGAATGTGGCTGTTTGATGAGTAAGGAAGGGATCGAAAAGCAAAGGAGTTGCATAATGAAATTTAGTACAACATTATAACACTCGTTTGGATGATATTATGGTTACTATGACACTGGTTGTATTAATGTTGGCAATAAGCTAACTGTTTCAGAAACTTTTACAGAGGATTTATAGCATGGGTGTAGATGAAATAGCATTTATAGCACTATGTGACCTAACGAGCACTTAAGTCACGCAGAAAAGCGTGACTTAAGCGCGCGTTTAGGTCACACAGTGCTATAAAATAGTACACGATACGTGTGACTTAAATACTCCATTATTGCACGACGTGAAATTAGTTGCTTTACGCCGTGCGTTAATATTGTTATGTACTAGTAGGTATACAGGAGGGGCCCGTGTCTAAATAATAACAGCCGCACAGGCCGATCGATCAGGTTAAGCTACGGTTGCCGCGGTTGGCCTGTGGATGGGTGACCATCTTTACATACCGAGACTCCTCCGTGCCTCGAAAAGCACGCTAAGCCGTTGGTCCCGGCTGTCATTCGTGGATCTTTGACAGTCGTTACGGGTAGTCGAAAGCCCGAAGTCTGACAACCAGTCTTACCAAGGGGTATCGTATTACCCAGTAACTGGGTTGTGGGGGTTAGATAGGCAGTCGCTCCATGTAAAATACTGGTATTCAGCTGCATCCGGTTAGACTGGAAGCCGACCCCAACATAGTTGGGAAAAGATGATGATGAGTAGTAGGTATACAGGATGACTGGTTCTGGACCCGCCATAGCAAATTCACATATAGAGGAGGTCATTTACTAATTACTGAACCTTACTTTCCCTAGCTAAAGTTTTATAGTTTGGGAGATACGTCAATTTTTATACTTTATTGAGATTTTTCCAAAATTACACCTTCAAGCATTAATTTTTTTTTTGCATTATTTTAGTAGTTTTTTTTTAATTATTTGTTGGTGATTAGAATACCTCGGAACTTCCCTCAAACTAGGGTTAAAAAAAAGATATTACGCTAAAAAATAAAAAAAAATACTTTAAAAAACTTTTCGATCAAATTCGATCTGAAATTAAAAAAAAACTACGGTGTTTCGATAGTTAATTTTCATGATTTTTTTAATGGTTTTTTGATTTTTTTTTAATGACACGCGCTTGGTTTTGTTCATTGTGTCATAGAGAATCCGCATACTAATTGCGTAACACACTATTACTCTCAATTTGAATCATTTTGAAGCATATTGCTAATCCATTGCTCCATATGTTTGAAAAATGTGTCTGCTCAACATCGTAAATAACGCAATGTATGTTGTTGAACTGTCAAAATGAAACCCATTGCTACTGATACTGTGTTACGCAATTACCCTGCTGGTTGGCTAATATTTTTACCGCAACATAACCTTTTCACCTGTATTGCGTGCCGACTGACTGACTTTAAAAGATACCTCTGAGTTTGTTTAGGCATTTCTTGTCTGGGATCAGTCAGCCAGGAAATACGCCATCTGGTTTGACCAACAAAATATGTAAAAGTGTCTTAAAAGATCTACTTACATAAATAAACAAAAAAAAGCAGGAGGTTCTGTATCTCCAAGTTTTTTTTTTAATAAATTGGTTTCATAAAGACCTATTTTCTTGAAGATTTTTTATTTGATAGAGTAAGGGCTGATTTTCTAATCGACTGATAATTTTAATTCGTGGAATAAAATTGACGTCTGACAGATGTTGTATGGATGAACTGTCAAAAATTCAAAATTATTCTTCGGATAAAGTTATCTGGCGTTGTAAAAATCAGCCCTAAGTAAGACAGCGAATGAATTCCACAAAAAAAATTAAAAAATAAAACTAAGTAAACGTTCAGTAGCTTTTTAAAATTAAATTCGCGCACGTGTTGTAAATTGATTAAATTTTCGTGAATTACGATTATTTCACTAAGAATAAAACCAATTTATTTCAGCGCACCGACGTAAACAAAAACAACAAGTAACACAACAAAAATACACCGAAAATTGCTTGTAGATTAAACTTGCAAAGCATAATAAACAGTAAAGTCTGATGAACCAAAAAGTCTTTATTTCTTCTCCAATCAACAGTTAACGTATTTTCTCCTTTGATCATCCATTGGTTAATGTAACATCAACTTCGTCAAACATTATCCCATCTACTTCTCTACCTTTGTACCCATCACTTAACCCTATCACAACTGACTTTGGACAGTTGTTAACAAACTTCAAAATGGCTGCCAAACGTCAAAGGTAAAATGATTAGCATCTCAAAGTTATCTGTCAAAATAATTAAAGATAGCTATGGCGTATTCCGGGAAACAAGTGAAGTTACAAATTATCGAAGTTGTATGAAGTTGCACGATATTTCATTGGTAAAATTTGACTGTCAGTTCAGTTATTTATACTTGTTTTTGATGCCGTAGAGTACCTACTCTAAAAGTGGGGTTCCGTTGAAACTGTGAATTGAGGAGTTTCTTTTTTACGGGTTAAAATATATTATAAAGAGGAAAAATTTGTGAGCTTGTATGTAGGGGATAATCTTCGGAACTTCTGATCCGATTCCGAAAATTCTTTGACTAATGGGAAGCTACAGTATTGCCGTGTCATAGGAGGATATATTTTATGTTGAAACAACAAATTTCATGGTGAAAAAGTCGCGGGCAGAAGCTAGTGTTGGATAAACGTTTATGTTGATGTACGCGCGCGCGCTCTGCCGCCCGCCGCCAGGCGGCACGTGCTCGACCAGCGCTATGTTGATGCATTGTTATCTAAATAATAACAGCTTCACATGTCGATCGGAGGTTAAGCTACGCTTGCCGAGGTCGGCCCGTGGATGGGTGACCATTCATAACGTATCGAGAACACTCCGTGCCTCGGAAAGCACGTTAAGCCGTTGGTCCCACTATCTTTGACGGTCATTACAGGTCGTAGAAGCCCGAAAGTCTGACAACCAGTCTTATCAAGAGGTAGGTATCGTGTTAAAAAAAAACGACGGGTTGCACTCCGGGAGTGCCGGCAGAAGTGAAAATTTTAATATTAACGTTGTGCATTTTTGATATTTTGGAATGGTTAGGGAATAATTTTGCACGAATTGCTTTAATTATCAGTATAAAAGTACTCTCATTTATGTGGTAGAATATAATATTTATTTATTGCGCTATCGTACACAAACATGACAACCGCGCCGTAGAAAGAGAAGGGGGATACTTCCTCTCCTACGCCGCGCCGGCTGCCTACTCTCCATCCGTCTTACGAATTTTCGATAAGGTCACGTGTCCTGACGCGAGTTTAACATTTTTTACCCATTACAAAAAAAGTGTACAATGCCGCTAAAGAAGTTTTCACTTCAAAAGTAAATGGGGTGTCGAGGTCGGATAGGTAGTCGCTCCATGTAAAATACTGGTATTCAGCTGTATCCGGTTAGACTGGAAGCCGACCCCAACACAGTTGGGAAAAAACTAGGAAGATTGATTGAATCACTAAATCTACTTCCTTTTTGTAAAGCCCGCAGCCGGAAACAGAGAATCTATGAATAAATCATTCACAACTTCCAAAAAAAAAAAACAATGGTTTGTTCACTTAATATAAACACCTTAGAAAATTGAATTTTATCGTATCGCGGTACTTATAAAAACAATAAGCTCAACATTTCGCACTCACTTGAAAACATTCGCACACTATAATCTTGATGTTTTGCATATCTGCAATTATTTATGAACTTACATTGGAATTTAATCCTTAACCTCAATTTTATAAAGTCCAGAATGAATATGAGTTTCATCATTTTTTGTGGAATCGAGTATGAATTAACCGCATACAAAATTCATCTTTAAAACCCGCGGAACAAAGTTCATTTTCTCTTCCAGCAATTCACAGTTTTAATTGATTTTATTTTTTACACGGTGGGATCCGTAGCATATAAAAGTTATCGATTTCATTTAAGGCATGCAAAATTATTTAATCCCTCTCAGGCGTTGCTTAATTAATGCATTTATATGGAATCCACCTTTGTGTATGGAATTTAAATCATACATTTTTGATCTTGCTTTTACAGGCATGTGTGTAAATCGGTAGCAGGCCGTTACTTTGTATCTGAATTTAAACCGCTATCCAATCTGTTAACATCGGCCATCATCCTGGTATTCAGCTGCATCCGGTTAGACTGGAAGCCGACCCCAACATAGTTGGGTAAAGACTAGACAGGCTTCCTCAAGAATGGGGTTATCAAATACAAAAAGATTGTTTTTTTTTAATCCGACCGGCAGTTCCAGAGATCAGCGCGTTCAAATAAACGAACAAACTCTTCAGCTTTATAATTAGTTTAAATAGATAGTCATAATCCATTTACTATGCAATTAGAGAAAACAGTAAAAAAAAATTATAAAACCTCGCTTGCAGATCAAGGTAAACAAAGTACACAAAACGCTACCTTTTGGTAAATTATAAAAAGGTTTTACGACACAACCTTGCGGTACCCTAAAAAGGGTTAGACCAACAAAAAACTCCGCTTAATTGTCTTAAGTGGTCTAAATAAAAAAAGGGATCGGATTCTTTTGAATCGTAGTTCAGTTAGCCCTTTGTTTGTCCACAAGTGGGCTATTGTTGTAGCCCACAATGAATTTATAAAACAGGCGGCCGTAAAAAGTTGGGCTTAGATTTTTTTTTTAATTATTTTGTGTTTACGTAAAAAAAAATAGAAAATTAAAAAATTTTTTTTTTTTTTTATTATTTTTGTTTACGTTTCTTTGATACTAAAATACAGTTTTAATGGTGTAATAATTATAAATAGTGGATAAAGATTATAAACGCGAAAGTTTGTGAGGATGTTTGGTACTCTTTCACACAAAAACTACTGAACGGATTTAGATGAAACTTAACAGTAATATCGCTTATACATCAGAGTAACACATAGGATACTTTTTATTCCGATATTCCCACGGGATAGACACCTATACGGGTGTAACCGCGGGGTGCTGCTAGTATATTATAAATTCGGAAGTAACCCTGCCTATATGTTAAATTTTCACGCCTAAACCACTGAACGGATTTCGATAAAATTTGTCAAGGAGCTAGATGGCATCCTAGGATTCCTGGGGCAGGACATAGACTATAAAATAAGCTAGATGGAGTGGAAATTTCTTATCTCACTATCCCTGAGAAGAAATGGCGAAATAAACTCAGGTGTCAAAGTATCTTATAAAGTCCAGACACAATCTTGGTCAGATCATGTGAGGAGCAAGTAGATTAGTGTCTGCAATGGTCTTTTGGAGACACACAGATCGACTGCCGCAACAAACACTATCGAAACTGCAAATCACGCACTTCAAAGGAGAGCAATTCAAAGTTGTAATTCGATGCAAAATATTTTGTATTATTAACTTCAGTAAAATTATATTGTAATTCGATGCAAAATATTTTGTATTATTAACTTAAATTATGTATATAATTTTACTGAAGTTAATAATACAAAATATTTTGCATCGAATTTCAACTTTGAATTGCTCTCCTTTGAAGTGCGTGATTTGCAGTTTCGATAGTGTTTGTTGCGGCAGTCGAGATTTGAGTGGACCACTCCAGGCAGTGCAAGCATTTGTCAGTAATCGGAATCGGAAATAAAGGAGTTAAAAAAAAAACCAGCATCATTACATTTTACTTAAAAAGTAACAAAAAAGCTAACTCCTTGTTAAAATAATAGCTATCTACATCAACTTTGACCATATGGTCACCACCTGGTCCTTTGATCCCCTATTCAATACTTAATTTCATTAAAACCTTGATTGATTGATATTTGATATGCGTAAGTAAATTCAATTCCGACGGAGCGCGGAAGAATGGAAACCCATTTTAATTGAATAATTGACAAATGTCATTAAAATTCAATTTTGTTGTCATGAAGAGATCTTGCCTTTCTTGGGGATTATTAATCAATGGTTTTGTGAGGTGGGAAGTTATAATGACTGGTTTTAAAAGGCTTGATTACTGCTTGAATTCGGTTTACTTTTTTGTTATTTGCTTTGTGAGATTTCGTCATTTCCCTTTTCCGATTCAAGTGAAAGTGAAATGTGTTTGACAGAAAGTAAAGGTTTTGAAATAGTTAATAAGGCAGGCATCTGATACATTATACTGCCACAGTAAGCGAAAAAGACGCATATCGGCCAAAAATGTAAAGAAAAATAAACCTTCATCATCTGCCTAGCTTTTTCCCAACTATGTTGGCGTCAGCTTCCAGTCTAACCAGATGCAGCTGAATACCAGTATTTTACATGGAGCGACTGCATATCTGACCTCCACAACCCAGTTACTGGGTAATACGATACCCCTAGGTGAGACTGGTTGTCAGATTTTCGGGCTTCTGACTACCCATAACGACTGTCAAAGATCTACGAATGACAGCCGGGACCAACGGCTTAACGTGCTTTCCGAGGCACGGAGGGGTCTCGTTATGTAAAGATGGTCACCCATCCACAGACCAATCGCGGCAAGCGTAGCTTAACCTGATCGATCGACCTGTGCGGCTGTTATTATTTAGCCACGGGCAAAAGAAAAATAAACCTTACTAAACAAAAAAGGCATATCCATTAAGGCTCATTTTTCTCCATTCCCTTTCGGCAGATGCGCCCCTTATACTTAGGGTGGCAGTATAGGTCAGGCAAAGAAATAACATCAGCTAACTTCTGTTATATACATATTTATATTGACACTTTTTCTACAGAATCTAGCCATTTTACGAGTTTTATCTTCTCTGGTTTACGTTTAACGCCTCATAGGGCAGGAATTTAATTTGGGGTTAACTAGTTTAACTTTATGGTCAATTATATCAATTAAAAATTGACCTTAAAGTTGGGTTAGTGGGGTGGTTAGAAGCGCTGTACAAATTTCGAAATAAGAAATATTTTCCAAAATCTGTGTAAAATTCTAATCTGTATCATCAAAATTGTGTACTACTTTCTAGTAGAAGAAAACATCGTGAGGAAACATGGATTTACCGAAATGGATTGAGCAAGCGTAATGATCAATACCAATGAATGAATGCCAATGTAAAATTTTCTGTGTTAAAAGAGCCCGTTTCATTCTTTGTGATAGGACAATAATAGTCTGGTATTTTTTAAAAGGATGCCCTTCTAACTTTCATAAAAAAGAATTCATTGTAAACTCCTCAAAACCTCAAACTATCTAAATGTAAGTTTTAATCAAACTTTTGTTCACAGTGCGACCACTCTGGGTGCGTCTCCAAGGCGGCAAGCGGGCACTGGTGGCGGGGCACAGTACTGAGCTGGTCTGCCAGGCTGTCGGAGCCAGGCCGAAGCCCACGATATCCTGGTGGAAGGGAGGCACCAGGCTGAAGACTGTTAGAGAAACTGTGAGTGATAATTATTTACATATTTCGATTTAACATAAAACGGTAATCGATCAATCTAATTATGTCGCAGTAAGATGGTTAAAGCTGTGATATAGTTATATCCCTAGGGATTTAGCTATATCCCGTATTATAGTGGTTCTAACTACGAGTATCTTACTAGACTAATCCGGTGAAATAATTATAAGTTTATATTTTCTTTGATTTGCACAATTACTGATTACTCATTTTTTTAGAGGGGCCCGTGGCTAAATAATAACAGCCGCACAGGTCGATCGATCAGGTTAAGCTACGCTTGCCGTGGTTGTTCTGTGGATGGGTGACCATCTTTACATACCGAGACCCCTCCGTGCCTCGGAAAGCACGTTAAGCCGTTGGTCCCGGCTGTCATTTGTAGATCTTTGACAGTCGTTACGGGTAGTCAGAAGCCCGAAAATCTAACAACCAGTCTCACCTAGGGGTATCGTATTACCCAGTAACTGGGTTGTGGAGGTCAGATAGGCAGTCGATCCATGTAAAATACTGGTATTCAGCTGTATCCGGTTAGACTGGAAGCCGACCCCAACATAGTTGGGAAAAGGCTAGGCAGATGATGACTGATTACTCATTTTAAATACAAACGTTTAATCAAATAGCTTTTTCTTATGGGATAACCATATAACGGCTGTAACCATTTTACTGCGACATACACATATTACAAAGTCGCATTTCATATTTCAGTTTTCAAAATCATACAGAAAATTTATTCCGAAAGGTTTAGCGTACAACTTACTATTAAACTAACATATAATAAAGAAGTCTCGATGGTTTGTCAAGTCGTAAAAACCGTTTGAAACAACGGATTACTAGTTAGAGACATGTTACATAATTCTAGACGCCCTAGCGTAGAAATATTTCGTATTTAAAAAATTGCACCTACTAATGTTTGTCTCTGCATCACCCAAAAGTTGACTGGTAGAAAATGCCTATGGCATTAAGTCCGCCTCTGTACATTTATGTGCTTGAAGTATAATAGTACTTTATGATATAAGTCCGGTAAGTTGAAAATTACAGCTGAGGCGATATTGCTAGCCCGAGCCGTAGGTGAGGGCTATAAGAAAGCAGAGGCTGTAATTATCAAACCGTACGTATGTCATACGACGTTTTATAACACATTTGTGAGGAAAAAAATAAAACTCGGACTTTCTTAAACGAATAAATCTTTAATTACTTGTTAAAACAGTGCGAGCAGCGATGCGCGCGCATCAGCGTCTTTTGTTTATGGCAAATGCACAAAAAACAGCCAGTATTACTAATAAAGTAAATTAATACTTTTGTGTTTTTGTTACAGATAAATGGTTGTAATTAATTGTCAAAATTAATTAAATTAAAGAATTAAATGTTTATTTATTATATTTAATTTTTATCTCCCAAAGTTAATTTTATTCATAAAATGTTGACCACTTTTCTGACATAAAAACTCTGTGCTAATATTTAAAAAAGTACCGTTCATTTTAGACGGAGCATCTTGATAAACCGTGCGCTTTACTTTACAATTACGCACAAGTACGTAATGAGATACATTACGATATTGAAATTGGTGCAATAAGAGACCTTTTACGAGCAAATGTGTTATAAAATAAATAACAGGCTGTGCGTCGACGTCACTGCCATTTATACAACGTGTGACGTTAAATGCGCAAAACCTGAAAATAGTTTGATCAGAATGACGAGCAGAATCAATTGAATCACTTTTTAATATAGGTCACATTTTTCAAAAAATCTTCATTAAAAACGTTGCCGTGTCTATTTATCAATAGGTCAAGCAAGGCAATGTCAGCGCGGCGCAGCGGCCCGGTGACGACTCCTCCCTCGGTAAAGCGTCGTCGCAGACGCAAGAAACGATCAGAATGGCCAGTAAAACTAAAACAGCACATAAAACCTTCACAAATTTTTAATGACTTATTTTCTCTCTGAAATAGGTCAATTGAATTAAAAATCAGTTGGGGTGTCTGAGGTTTTGCGCATTTAACGTTACACGTTGTATACCTTTGGGTTTAGTAGTTTAACAACAATTCATGTAACAGCCGGTCGATTCTGTAAAAATCTCACCGTGAAATCATAAGTGAAGTGAGCACTTAATAGTGTTAATCCCTAGCGAATGACAGCTCACTCCACGCTCACTTCGCCCAAGCTTTCACGGTGAGATGGTTACAGAATCGCACGGCTGGGTACTATATTATATAACAGGGTTGGTAACCCATTCAGTACCTACCAATACCAGTACATTTGCATGATGAGCTTATCGCAACATTAGTCCAGCGAACTTGCCGAGCAAACTGTTTACATTGCATCGCATTTCACGCCAGATGGCCCCTGCAAACGATAAATACGAACTAGTGCTGCACCCCAAATTAGGTTATAGATTCGGCCGAAACTTGAACTTGAGACGAAACTTTGGTGTTAGGAAATTCATGGCGGTTGTCATCGACACTTCTTCTTATATAATATGAGAGGTAACTATTGCAGAGGTCGGAAATTATTCCAAGGAAGATTACTACCAGGGTATAAAATATCTTATGTTCTGTCCCAAATCATGGTCTAGCTGCGTGCCAAATTTCATCGAAATCGGTTTAGCCGTTAAGAAAAGAAACAGAGAGTCACTTTCACATTTAATATTAGTAGGTACGGAAAAAAAATACCTGCTAATACCATATAATATAGGTAGTTCTCTTAACTATATTATATGATAATAGCAGGTAATTTGTTTTAAAATACATTGTACTTTGTAGTCAACTAAAACATTAATAAGTATCGTATAATAGCAAAAAAGAAATTTTTAGTTCAGCCCACGAAGAATAGTTTGTATACTTTTTGTTCAACAAAAAATGTTTGTATACTTTTTGTTCAACAAAAAGTATAATTATGGTAGTTAAATGAAAACAGTATAGTTTAATTAGCTTATTATTAGGATTTCTAAAGTATTTAAAACAAAATTCAGTTAGAATGCAAGCTCGCTTGCAATATGTTTCGGATTTTGCCAGACAAACTAAATGCCGAAAGCCGAAACTTAATTTAGAATTTAGTGCAACACTATAAAAACAGACTCAGAACAACATTGTTTCGTTTACAATATGCTGATCCACTTTCTTTATTTTTCTTTGTATTCTTTTCTTTAGAAACTAAAACAAGTAAAGTATCCTAAGAAAAGCAAGTAGCTTAATTAAAGTGGTTAAACAATGTTCTTTAAGTTTCAGTTCCGAATTCAATATCGGTTTAATCTTATCTTCAAGACTTATTTTGTAAAAGCTGCTAAGACGGTTTTATTTAAACTTAGTACTTAAGTATTTAATTTAAGTTATTACTAATTTCTGTAGTAGCTACCTACTGAGACGGACAGAACTTTAGTTAATGATAAAACTAAACTTCAAAGCGTAGTCGCCATAATTCATTAGAAAATTTTAACACCTAAAATGAAGTTATAGTCTTCATAAAACCACTTGGTTTTAAATAGTTAGCTTTTGTGATAGGACTTAAAATTACCAATTTATAAATTTGGTTATATTTACTTATAATACATAATAAAATCCCGCGTGAAACTACTAGCGCCATCTCTTATCCGAAGTCAGAACTACAAACACAAAACTGATTTATACACTAATAGATGTCGCTACGATCGCGATGCCCTCTTCAAGTCAACGAACCTAATTACATAGCATTACGACGATCCAGATTGACATGGACAGCACAATGGTAGGCTGTCATTAACCAAGAGTTGTATATTGAAACCTTAGGGACGGAATCGAGAATCGGTAATGGTTCGATTCGAATCTATTGATTGAATGGTAGGGTTGACTGTTCCCTTTTTAATCGAGTTAAGAGAGGGGTCTGGTGTGGCGTTGCGGATGCCTTTTTTTTTATAAATAAGGGCGATGGAGCGTAGACCGTAGTGTGGGGTAAAAAGCTCAGCGACCGAACAATACCACGATACACTCCAAAGCAGGAATCGCCGATGTGGGCAATAAGTCTGCTAGGCCGAAGTGGGATTGAGCGGGCCATGTATGACGGATGCAAACGAGACATGTCTCGTTTGCATCCGTCATACATGGCCCGCTGGCCCATGGGCCAGAGTTGTCACGCAGTGGGTTCCATAAGACGATGGTCGTCTCCGCGGGAGGAATGGGAAAGGCTAGCGTGATGATTTAGGTGCGCTTACGGTAGATTGGCCAGACAAGGAATAGTGCAAAGTTATGGGGGAGACCTTGGCCATGACTTAAAAAAAAATAAGACCGCAATTTGGTGCCTTAAAAATGCTAATGATAATCATTGAGTAGACTTTTTGGAGAACGATTGTTGCAACATTTGATTAGTTAGATGAAAGAAACCTAAATAAGTTATCGAGAATCGGTCATTCGAATTCGAGTCAAATCGATTGGTATCGATTGGTCTTCTTCCTTTTTTTTTTTGGTGTATACGATTTTTGTAACATTTGCTGGGACTAAGCGCCGACCTTTGCATATTCTTATAAGGGATTTATAACTTGACGTAGATCTTTTTGTCTGACGCAAATGATTCTTGATTTCTTGGGTAAATTGAGTGGATTAATGAGTATTCTTTGTATTTTCTGTCTAATTGATGGTTGTACTTGTGTTTTTTTATGGCCTCTAGTTTTGATCTTTTCTTTGAGCTATGCGGTTTTTGAGTTTTGTTAGGAGTTCTTTAATAGTAGCAAAAGTTTTTCCACATTGTGTAACATTTTTGTTTTATGCCCGTTCTCACTTACCCTGAGCGATACCTAACCCTACAGAGCATAGTGTCCCATATATGGGACATACCGAAAAATATCTTATATTTCAAAAATCGAGCCAAGTAGCATGATCTGGTGTTTACAAGATTAACTATTATGTATTTGAGTTTCGAATTTAGTACCAGATATTTTGGATGGATCTGAATAAACATTTATTTATGTTTTCTTCAAATCGGTAGGTACTTTCAATACGCTTAACGAGCGGCGCATAATAATCGCAAAAAAATTGATAAAATTGAATTTTTCAGTGTGGTAATAATTAGTAAAAGTAAGTTCATGTTCATATTTGTAATTTTACGTGTAATCTTGTAATTTCATTGATACTACGTAACACATATTCACATTATAATGCGTGATGTGCCACATATGGGTCATAAACAAAAACATATGTTTCTATTGAGTTATGATTTTCTAAATATTTTTTTCGAGAAATGGCATCATATTTGCAGGCTAGTGTATTTTTTTTAAGCCGATAAGAAAAATCATGCTCTGTAGGGTTAAATGAATCTTACTATTCTAGTCATCATTATTATAAATGTGAAAGTTTTGTTTGTTAGTCAAACACGCAAAAACGGCTAAAAGGATATGGATGAAATTCGGCATCCAGCTTATAACCCGGATTAAGAGGGTTCACGCCGTACGGCATTTCATAAAAACTTTCAAGCCCTTGTTTTTCGAAATGAACGAACCGATTTTAATGAAACTTCGTACGCATAAGCAGGATACAAAGGTATAAAAAGTTAGTTAAGAACATTAACTATTGATTTAATGAAAGCGCAGTATTGCTTTTGTTGTTATTTATTTATTTATTTTTATTTATTTATTTATTTATAACTACCCTTACAACTATCATAACAGGATTAACCTAATGCGATGGTGTGGTATTTATATACTTACAATATTAAATTAACCTAATAAGGAACTTCTATACATACATACTACCTATCCTTAATTATATCAATCTCATACATAAAAATAACACAGAACAATTATTATACAGGGTTATTTGTAAAACACCAAAAACCTCTTAAGAGGTCATTGTACTCATCATTATGAACAACTTTTACTATGGGACCAAACCCGAAATCGCGAAAAAAAAATCAGCTGTTCCCTACATTTTGACGACTCGTACGAACATAAATGTAGGGAACAGCTGATTTTTTTTTCGCGATTTCCAGTTTGGTCCCATAATAAAAGTTGTTCATAATGATGAGTACAATGACCTCTTAAGAGGTTTTTGGTGTTTTACAAATACCCCTGTATAACTTATTAAAATTTAATACTTAATACTACACATTTATATACTAAACAAAAACATATTTAACCTATCACAACTTACGTGTAGCATAGTACAAATAATAGTACCCTTGCGAGTTCACTCCTAGTACATGTAAATACGTCAATTTGTTTGTGAATTTTATTGATAGTGTGTATTGCTCGGGTTAAAGGTGTTTTCGCCAGTAAGTTGGTCCTCGCTGGCGGTACCAGCAACAGTGGTGGGCGCCGCCGCCTCCACACGTAGCGGTCCGGCACACAAATACTAAACCGCTGTAATACTCCCGGATTATTTTGTATTCCGCGGAGTAGTTTAACTATGTACTCAACAAGAGTGAAAGTGTCTGTGTTAGAGTAAAAAGGCAGAGTGGCACCATCGGTAGAGTGGCACCATCGGCAGAGTGGCACCATCGGCAGAGTGGCACCATCGGCAGAGTGGCACCATCGGTAGAGTGGCACCATCGGTAGAGTGGCACCATCGGCAGAGTGGCACCATCGGTAGAGTGGCACCATCGGCAGAGTGGCACCATCGGTAGAGTGGCACCATCGGTAGAGTGGCACCATCGGCAGAGTGGCACCATCGGTAGAGTGGCACCATTGGCAGAGTGGCACCATCGGTAGAGTGGCACCATCGGCAGAGTGGCACCATCGGTAGAGTGGCACCATCGGCAGAGTGGCACCATCGGTAGAGTGGCACCATCGGTAGAGTGGCACCATCGGTAGAGTGGCACCATCGGCAGAGTGGCACCATCGGTAGAGTGGCACCATCGGTAGAGTGGCACCATCGGTAGAGTGGCACCATCGGTAGAGTGGCACCATCGGTAGAGTGGCACCATCGGCAGAGTGGCACCATCGGTAGAGTGGCACCATCGGTAGAGTGGCACCATCGGTAGAGTGGCACCATCGGTAGAGTGGCACCATCGGTAGAGTGGCACCATCGGTAGAGTGGCACCATCGGTAGAGTGGCACCATCGGTAGAGTGGCACCATCGGCAGAGTGGCACCATCGGCAGAGTGGCACCATCGGTAGAGTGGCACCATCGGTAGAGTGGCACCATCGGTAGAGTGGCACCATCGGCAGAGTGGCACCATCGGCAGAGTGGCACCATCGGTAGAGTGGCACCATCGGTAAAGTGGCAACATCGGTAGAGTGGCACCATCGGTAGAGTGGCACCATCGGCAGAGTGGCACCATCGGTAGAGTGGCACCATCGGTAGAGTGGCACCATCGGTAGAGTGGCACCATCGGTAGAGTGGCACCATCGGTAGTGTGGCACCATCGGTAGAGTGGCACCATCGGTAGAGTGGCACCATCGGTAGAGTGGCACCATCGGTAGAGTGGCACCATCGGTAGAGTGGCACCATCGGCAGAGTGGCACCATCGGTAGAGTGGCACCATCGGTAGAGTGGCACCATCGGTAGAGTGGCACCATCGGTAGAGTGGCACCATCGGCAGAGTGGCACCATCGGCAGAGTGGCACCATCGGTAGAGTGGCACCATCGGCAGAGTGGCACCATCGGTAGAGTGGCACCATCGGTAGAGTGGCAGCATCGGTAGAGTTTTTCATTTTCCTAGGATCTCTATTGTTTGCCTTCTATGACTAGCGTTTACTAGCCATTCCTTAGGACTACTTCCTGATACAATCCACACGAATGCATATTGTCAATGTTAAAGCTATTTCACACCTAAAAAGCTGAATAGTTTTAGGTAGAATGGGGTGGGTACCTGAAGTAACGCAAAAAAAAGATGATTATATATTAGGTATTATTATTACAATATACAGCGTGTAACAGAAGGGGGGTATCAACCCTGAAGGAGGTGAATGTGCTCATGAAACTCAACAACTTTCCCCAAAGAACATAGGTCGAAATATGAAAAAAAAATTTGGCCCTCCCTTACAAAACAGACTACCAGCTGATTGATTTACTATGGGGGGGCCAAATTTTTTTTTCATATTTCGACCTATGTTCTTTGGGGAAAGTTGTTGAGTTTCATGAGCACATTCACCTCCTTCAGGGTTGATACCCCCCTTCCGTTACACGTTGTATAATAGGTATTATTATTATAATAATTATATATAGTTCATTGCTTTTTTGGATCGACACGCGACGGTAGCCCTCGGGTGCTGCCGCGTTTCGCTCGTGTGTATGCACACTAACTTCGGTGTGGGAAAGAGATGGAACAACTATACGTTCTCTTTCCCACAATGTCTTGAATATTAGAATACATTTGTGCCAGTAGACGTTATTATTCTCTTTAGTTGCTTGTTCTTCAAATTAACACTACTGTATACCCTTGATCAGCAAATCAATCATATGATTGTTTGGTTGATTGATTGATTGAACCGCTATTTCGACTCACATTCAGTATATTGCCCATATTCTTCTTTAGCCAGAATACTAATTATTACTACCAATTCTATGAAAACCTTTGACGCAGTTATCGTTCTAGGAATAGTTTGTATAAGGGTTTTTAAATACGCTATAAATGCGCTATATTGTTCGAGTAAATTCGGATAAAGGAGTGAATCGAGTGGAAGTGCAAAACAATGCTTTCCAGTTGTAGAGTATTATGTTCTGTGATTAGCTGAAGTCACATCGTACAAAAATAATGGACCAATCAAATCGCTTAAAAGTAAATGTTCATACGGCGATGAGACTTCAAATTCTGTTCTAAAGTTTTTTTTTTTTTCTTTGGACTCGGGATTAGTTCCAATTTTAAAACTAGATGGCGCTGTACATTTACGTCACGTTTCTGAATCGCGGTGTTAAGAGTCTCCGCCGTTGAATGACCCTCGCGAGGTTCTGTGTAAAATTCATACTTACCTGGCATAGGGGAAACCGTGATCAAGTAGGCGGTTCCCCCAGGGCGAGGCCTTCCCATTGCACTGCGGTTGGGTTGACCCCTGCGATTATCCCTAATGTGGATAACTCGGATGCGTAATTTTTGGTAGTGGGGACTGCGTTCGCGCCGTCCCCCTCAGAATTCCTTATAAAATGACTCGTTAAAATCAGTCTGTAACGGTAACATGCTTATGAATTACCGATGTAAGCATTGTAAACGATGTAAATTCTTTATCACACATAAATTAAAGAGAGTCAGGGAAATTATTTGACAATTTCACTACCTACTAACTTAATTTGTCCGTATATTAAACAAACGAATGTTTTGCCTTTGATAGACGTTTGAAACGACTGTAACACGGTAAATTGGCTTACATCAATTTTCTTAACAATATTAATTAAATAAAGTCTACCTGGTCAAATAATTTTACCTAAGTACTTCTTATAAAAGTACATTGTAAAAAAAAATGCATCGAAATAGCCTGTAAGTACTGTTTTATGAGATTTTTTTTTTTCACGAGTCGGATAAGTTTCGTAGCGAGTTGTTTATAATGACGTGGAGAATCACCTACTTGACGGATGCAAGGTGACTTAATCGCCACCCTGTATAAATACGTTTTAAACATAACCCACCTCTTTGTTAACAGACCTCAACGGACGGCAACATCACCAGTAGCATCCTGACCTTCGTGCCGACGATAGAAGACGCTGGAAGGGTCCTGTCTTGCAGGGCGGTACAGCCAAGTCTGCCGCATTCTACTCACGAGGATGGTTGGAAGATGGAAATACAACGTAAGTAATTATTACGAATTTAAATACTCCATTATCATCATCTGCCTAGCCTTTTCCCAACTATGTTGGGGTCGGCTTCCAGTCTAACCGGATGCAGCTGAACGTAACTTATACAAAAAAAGCTCAAAATTGGTTAAGTAAAGTTTTGATAAGATGACGAAATAGGAATGATGACTAATATTAGAAATGTTCGAGCACACAATCAGGGAAGGTATCGTAAAACGATATAATTGAAAAATTATGTAAAATCGAAGGAGAAGTTAAACGCTTTAAAAATGTTTGGTGGGGATTATATCTGCCTTTGGCTCTTTGGGCCCTAATTCACTGACCTCTCAATGATTCCTTATAGTTTAAGATACGTAGAGGAAGGTGTTTTTTATGTAATCTTATATTATGCTGCATATGCTAATGATAGTCTTCTGTAGTAGTGCAAGCGTTACGAAAATTGTGATCGGGCGAGGCGAACGGAAGTTGAGTGGGGGATATAAGCAAGAGAAAGCAGTGCGCGCGCACATTTTCTTTTTTCTAGATATCTGTCTAATTTTAATTCGAAAATATATGTATCTTATTTCTCATACCATAAGCCTATTGTCTCAGTTTTTCTTGCAGTTATTTTAAGATTTTAAGCTTTTATACTACTTGTAACTATTATTATTTGCAACATTTGCAAACAAATATTTTTTTGAGTTTAAAATTTAAAAAAAAGTCATCATTCCTATAATGTCGTGAATAAATAAGTTACTTTTTATGAAATATTTGGTTTCTTCTCCCAACAGATTTACCGGTAGCTAAACTGGAGTTAGGTGCTAATCTAGACGCCAGCAAAGTGGTGGAGGGTTCTGACGTGTACCTAGACTGCAGAGTACGAGCGAACCCGTGGCACAACCATGTATACTTCACTCATAATGTAAGTATTCATGTCATTATAATTAACTATACATGTAACTTCTTGTTTCTTGTGAGCATGAGGTCCTGGGTTCGATTCCCAGCCGGGGTCATTTGTTATTAGGTTTCCCATTAAGAATTTCTCCTGGAATCTACAGTCCGCGCGCGAGCTCCGAGGAATCGGTGGCTGAGGAAGCGGGCGGGTGTGCGCCGCGCCCGACCGTCGCTCCATCCCCCGCACTCTCCCAGTACTAGTGTCGACCTTGACGCGAGAACACGCTTATCGAGTCATTTTTAATTTTGCGATAGTAGGTAGTGTTATTTTCTAACTATAAATAGTACTACACTTATAAGTTGTTTTGGGTCACGATGTTCTGAGATTACCGCCTTATATGTGCGACTTGAACCCAATAGAGCTCGCATGGGCAAAAGTCAAAAGGCTCGTGAGGGAACACAACATTACTTCAGATTTTTCTCTGACGAACGAGACTGAAGGAGGTCACCGAAAAAGCTATCACGCAAGTCACAAAAGAAGATTGGTGTGGATATGATAATCATGTCTTAGCATTAGAGGAACATTACTGTCAAAGGGATGGCTTGATGGAGAATGTTGTCAACTCATTTATTATTGATTTGCGTGAGGAGAGTGACGATAGTACATCAAATTCTTCAAGCACTGATTATTCTGATTGCCACAGTGATTAAATACATACATGATACATTTTTTTTAATTTCAGTACATCCCTCATAGAATGATTTCATGATTTACACTCGCGCGGAGGCTCAAGCTGTATTAATATCGACAGTGCAATATCGACTAAATCACAACTCTAGCTCATTACGTCAACATTCCTTATCATTCCTCGGAGCTCGCGCGCGGACTGTAGATTTATACCCGGTTGCAATAGGCTCGCCAACTATTAAGGCTTCAACATAAATGGTGATCTGTGGGTGTATTATAAGAACAACTCTGCCTAAACCATTATTTAAGTTATAAAGGCGTGATGTTTATGTTCTTGTTCAGAGAGGGAAAAATGTGCAAAACTACGGCACGCCGCAACGCATTGTAAAGAAGTCTAGGGCCTAAAGTTTGATTCTTGGGGTCTTGAAAAGTATTTTTGGGTTTCCCTATTCACTCGCGTAACATACTATCAGTAGCAAATGTTAAACGACATTCATTGCGTTATTTACATTGCTGAGCAGACAAATTATTCGAACATATAAAGCAATGAATTAGCAATATCTTTCAAAATTATTGAAATTAAGATTAATAGTGTGACTGGGACTTAAATAAATAAAACCACATTTCACCAGTTTGGTAAAATGGCGCTGTATTATACACCTGTCTGCCTTTCTGTTCATTCCAAAACACAAATCCTATTTATCAAAATATTAAGGTTACAATGTAATAACAAAAATTCTCTTCTCTCATCAGGGTGTGGTAGTAAAACCAGGTCCAGGAGTTCTCCTAGCCAATCAGAGCCTCGTCCTGCAGCGGGTGTCAAGGAAGGCGGCCGGTGCCTACGTCTGCTCAGCAAGGAACACCCTGGGTGAAGGATCCTCAGAGAACCTGGTGTTGGATGTCAAGTGTAAGTAGACTCGAGATGTTAATTATTGAACTACAAGCCATGTTGATGGGATGTCCCATCACCACCTTCTCAGGGGCCTTGGAGGATGGGTTTCCAAAACATGGTGATGCAACGTACTTTTCATTATTAACAACAGTTTGAAATGTATTTAGATTTCTAAATACCAATTTCCAGTTTCTAACTTCAAAAATGACGAACGTCTATACAATCTTTCATCCCAATTTAACCCCTCATATCACCAATCCTTCTACAAAACATGGCTTTGATTGACATACGAGTTGAAAATCTAGATGAGTAACTAGTTCATGGCTGAAATACTAGTTGAAAACTAGTTCGTGGTTGAATTACTAATTAAAAACTAGTTCGTGGTTGAAATACTAGTTGAAAACTAGTTCGTGGTTGAAATACTAGTTGAGAAACTAGTTGATGGTTGAAATACTACTTGAGAAACTCGTTCGTGGTTGAAATACTAGTTGAAAAACTAGTTTATGGTTGAAATACTACTTGAGAAACTAGTTCGTGGTTGAAATACTAGTTGAGAAACTAGTTCGTGGTTGATGGACTAGTTAAACAACAAGTTTAATTTTAAAATACTATCGAACCACTAGTTTTTGGTAAAATACTAGATGAGAAACTGGTTTATTTGAAGCCCAATATCTGTATCGCTTCTAAACCGATATAATTTATCTAAAACCCAACTTTTATAAGAAAACTAAAACCCATCTTAAATTTCTATTCCCCAACTTGAAGAAATGTTATAATTTATATCTTGACGTGAAGTATAAGTTTTCGTTTCACGACCTACCCTCCAATAATTCATATTTCATCCAAGCAGACATTATTGATTGCACAGCTTCCTCGTTGTATGTTCAAGTCACAGTACTGAATTTGTTATTGCTTTTACACAATGGAATATGCTGGTCCTATTTTCGGGCTAAAACAAGAATTCCCGTGCGATTCTGTAACCATCTCACCGTGAAAACTTGGGTGAAGTGAGCGTGGAGTGAGTCGTCAATAGTGTCAATCCTTAGCATCAGCATGACTCACCTCACTCTAAGCTCACTTCACCTTAGTTATCACGGTGAGATTTTTCCAGAATCGACCGGCAGGAATGGTCATACAGGCGGCACGTAACTTGGCAAGGTTTTGCCGTAGTGGGAATAAGTTTGCGCATGTACACTTAGTGCAACAAAAAAAATATCACTTTGATTGCTTGTAATTATTCTACGGTTATTTCCATAATTTATTTTAAACACGTCTGTTTAGAAGAAAGTGAAAGAAAGGAGAGGAAAAGGGGAGGACTCTTGCCAAGTTATGTGCCGGCTACTGTATCTATGACAAATATGTCAACATAAAAACATATGTCTCTGTTGACATATTTCTGACAAACTTACTTCAATTAAGTGTGTATTGCTTTAATTTTGATAGGACTGAAGTGATAAAGATAAAGATATTTTATTTTGCAAATACGGGTATAAGTCATGGTGGTACATAGGTAATATAAATACAGAATCAGCCATATTTTGCCAATTGCAAGGCATGCAAAAGTATCTAGTTTACAATTAAAATACATATTTACAATTCCATTACATAAAATTCTAGTTCATCATTCACTAATAATTATCAATATTCAGGTATTCAATACATAAAATAATTCCGGTTCATCAGTCAATAATATACTTAATGTCACAATTTCTAATATTTATTTATACAATAAAAAAAAAATAAACAATAAATATTTAACACAGTACAGAGCATAATATCCCCACTGCTGGGACACAGACCTCCTCTCTTCGTGAGGGAGTGGGGGGGCCCAGTGTGGGTTGGTAGATGTCACAGGTTTTCGAATTTTGGTTCTAGGACATGACGGTTTCCTCACGGTGTTTTCCTTCACCGTTTTGAGAGCAGTGATGAAATTATTTACACTAAGTAAAGCGCCTGTCTGGGTTCAAACTCACGTGTCGTCGCAAATCGGGGCCGTTACCACTAGGCCACCACTGCTCCCAATACAGTACAAGGAAACACAAAAATGTAGATGCCCCAATTAGGCCTAGTTCACCAAAAATGTCAGACCACTAGTCCCATAGGTTGGTTTTCAACTGAACGTATTCTTATCTTTATTGTTCTACAGTTGTCCCGACATGCAAGTCGTCAGCACCCGTCGTGGTCAGGGCAGCAAGAGGAGAGGTGATAGACATCGACTGTGATCTGGACGCTAATCCTAAGGTAAGACTTTCCTATACATTTAAAGGCAGGTTTACACGAAGCCAACGCGCTGGCGCTAGTTCTCCAGACTAGCCTGCGCAGGCCTAGCCCGCGTTGTGTATATGTATAAGGACAGTCATTTCTACATTTTTGCAAATCTATTTTCAAAAAATTAATTCCGGACATATCCGGCTGACATCATCATCTGCCTAGCCTTTTCCCAACTATGTTGGGGTCGGCTTCCAGTCTAACCGGATGCAGCTGAATTACCAGTATTTTACATGGAGCGACTGCCTATCTGACCTCCACAACCCAGTTACTGGATAATACGATACCCCTAGGTAACACTGGTTGTCAGACTTTCGGGCTTCTTGACTACCCGTAACGACTGTCAAAGATCTGCGAATGACAGCCGGGACCAACGGCTTAGCGTGCTTTCCGAGGCACGGAGGGGTCTCGATATGTAAAGATGGTCACCCATCCACTGACCAACGGCGGCAAGCGTAGCTTAACCTGATCGATCGACCTGTGCGGCTGTTATTATTTAGCCACGGGCCCCTCTTGAAACATATCCGGCTGACGAAATAGTGAAAAAGCTTAACTGCGTCATGGCGAGAGGAGTAGATAAGAAAACCAAAAAAAAAACTGTTGGTTGTATGATAACGTTTTTAGCAAAGTAGATGCCTAGCCAGGTAAACAAACGCTAATAAAGAAAAATTCTATTCCATTCTAAAGTTTTTTATACACTGCAATACCTTTTATTTACCCAAAAACGTCTCAACATCATTAAAATACTTATTTTCTCTCATAATTTTTGCCCTAATAAAAATTCTATGAATTTGCTATGAAATTCTGTCCAAAAATACTTTATTAGGGGATTTTCTTTTATTACGTTACGTTAGAAGATGGAGGGGGAAGGAGGTCCGAACAAGTCTTTTTTTTTCTTACTTAGCGGTGGGAGGGTTCTAGAATTCTAGATTGTTCTTACGTAAGATCACAAAAGTAAGCAAAATTTGTAAGTTTTTAATTTTTTTGATACTTTTTCTTTGCTTTTTTGGTAGATACTGAACTTAAGTAAGATTGAAAGGGGGTTCAACAAAATCTTATTTTTTCTTACGTAAGGGCAGGGGGGAGTCAGAAAGTGGTCAAAATTCTCTTACGTAATACATGAACAGCCCCTTAATAACTCGCCCCAGAAAATAATTTACGAAGATTATGCCACAAAAGATATTAAAGATGGGAAGTTCGATTCAAGAGCACCTCAAGGTCATTAAATATTGGTTACAATGGCATTATGAAAGTTAAGACGGGATTCTAAGGCGTTGAAAGTCGATTCTTAATAGAATTTTCTTCGATAGGTATCACAGTATAAAAAAGTTGCAGTAGGACTAATCGTTTTCTTTTTTTAATGGGATCTCGCAGTTCAACCTAGGAGGTTGTCGTCTGCTTAAACGCACCTGCCTATGGATGCCTCGATAAAATAAGGCCTCCAGCCAGGGATTAAGAAACTTAAAAACTAAGCGACTGTATGTATACCTTTTCGCGAACATTGGCCAAATAATTGCCAAACCACTTTTTAAAAGTTGCGCCAAAATGTATGATGTATATTGATATTGTGCAACTGTAGACATCTAACGCCATCTCCATTGGCAATTACTTTGCAAAATTAAAAGCCACGAACGGCCATTGGCAAAGACATTGCCGTAGCCCAAAAAAAAATGTGTGGGGGGGGGGGGGGGCTAAGCAGGGGGGAGAATGTATTAATATTGTTTTACAAATGTTATTTCACAATGTTTAGAATAAATAAAACCAAAATCGGTGGTGTAAATAATATTGCTCGCGAAAGGGCTAAGGGACTGCCCTGTGGGACACCTCGGCTTAGGGCGTCCCTGGGGAAGGCAGCAAGGGACAGGCTGGATCGGAATTACTAACCATAGCACCTGCGGGGTAATTGTCCAATTCAAATAAAATGACAATGCCTTTCATTTTGCCAATTCAACAACATTTATTGCGTCATTAATTCCTGTTCGGAAACCCTATTAACACTTTGCCCGACCTGGGAATAGAAACCAGGACCTCATTTTCAGCAGTAGCGCTTGCGACCACTAAACCAACAATGCAAGGACTAAGTTAAGTTACTTCATCTTCTACTGAACTTTTCTACTCGGTGTCTATATTACCGAAGCGTCACTAATGGTTACCTAAATCTTCAATTAATGGGTGAGTCAGCGTTTTTATAAAATTTAAGAATCATCTTTTGTAAAAAATGGCAGGTTTTTGCCAATAAACTTGGATACGAGGTCAAGTTATCTTGTCGCTTTTCAATATTGGATGGGTAAGCTGTGCTCCGCGGATTCGCTTTCGTGTATACTTAGTATTTATTTATTGTTGAGTGGAACAGTGAGAGGAGGCTAAAAAAAGGTATTGAGAAGGCAGATGTGTCTGGAAACGCCGGGAAGGACGCTCTAGAAGAACATAATTATTATAGCTGACCTTATTGGTGATATTCTTCACAAAGGACAGTTGCGTAATACAGTAGAACGTCGATTATCCGAATGCCCATTAACCGAGTCGCCAATTATCCGAATCGGTCCTAAGCGTAGGTAATTAGTGAATAGGTCGTGGGAGTGCCATAATTAAATAAATAAATAAAAATTAAAACCAAGTCATTTTTGTTTTGTTTTGTTGTAACAAGTTGAAACTCGTCGAAATTTTTATACTTTGTATTTTTGTTAAGGCCTGATGGGGTTGCAACTTACTCTGATCGTGATGTTCAAGTGAGCGTTATTGTAGAACTGTGTTTGCTAAACTTAATAAAGTTTATTCTATGTATGACAGTTCAGTAGAAGCAGCAGCAGTAATTCAGTTCAGTATGTCTGTAATCTATATGGTGTACATAATAAAGAGTATTCTATTCGTTTTTCTTTATTACCAGTCTAATAATAATAATAATATAATAATAATCGTTTATTTGCATGAAATATGGTGCTTACAGATGTCATAATACAATTCATAGTACTTCATATTCCGCCTACTAAATTCAGCATGCAAATTTTTGATGTGCCATGATTCATGGTTATTAATAATATAAAATTATTTAGAAAATATCAATAAAAAAAATAAAAAATATACAAATGTTAAAATAAAAATACAGGCAAGTCAAAATTAATAAAATTACAAGAATGTCAAAATGTATTAAATTACAGAAATGTCAAAATTAATCGAATTACACTATTCATGTCTGTGCAATATTCCTCTTCACATTATAATTCAAAAATTCATTAATAGTATAGAAGCAATTTTCAATAAGCCATGTTTTGAGTCTTTTTTGAAATATATTCGTAGGCAGTTCTCTAAATACCTTTGGTATCTTATTAAATACCTTTATTGCCATTCGACTGGTGTTTTGATGGCAAAATGCTGTTCTACACCTAGGCATAGCTAATCTGGTTGGATCCCTTGAGTGTTTACCTATTTTATACATATTTTCACTATCGGATTTACTAAATAGGTTAGGGTGTTTTTTTACGAACACTCCCATATCCAGTATATATAAGCATGCCAGTGATAACAATTTATGCTCTTTTAATATGGGCCTGCACGATTCTAATGGCCCTACACCAAACACAGCTCGTAAGCACTTTTTTTGCACAATAAAAGCCCTGTCACTATCCGTAGAATTACCCCATAATATTAAGCCGTATCTTAGCACGGATGAGACGTAACCATGATAAGCCAGTAGAGCGGCATTTATTCCAACAGTTTTCCGAAGGTTTCTCAGTGCAAATGCAAAGCTGTTTAGCCTGTTGCATATATTATCTATGTCCGATTAACCGATTTTTGGATTATTCGAATCGACCCCGGTCCCAATTAATTCGGATAATCGGCGTTCTACCACCGACTTGCGTGTATGACCAGATGTATGGGTGACACATTAAACTTTAGTGTTCCCTGGCTAAGTTTTAGCGTATTCCACTTCCACAACCCAGTTACTGGGTAAGTTGGGTAGCATGATACCCCTTGGTTATAAAGCACGTAGAGAAAATTCTTAAAAAAATTACTGTGCTCGTCACTGTACGGTGAGTGCAAGTGACATCTACAGAAAACTTTCTGAGTGAGATTGGGATTAATTCACTATTTGTCCAATAAATTTTACTGTACAGCATAATAAGAACTTAGTTTACTTTACTAGCATGGTAATTTTTCTAAGATTTTTCTCTCCGTGTGGGTAAGTTGGGTAGCGCGATACCCCTTGGTTAGACATGACATGTTGTCTGATTTGGGCTTGGGCCGGCTAAGTTTTAGCATTCAATAAAAAACCATCTACAGTCTACACCACAGAGCATATAAGACACGCCCCGGCGGCGGCTGTTAGAATCGTCATTGTCAACACTTTCCATACAAACCAAGCATGTCACCGTTTACTCGCATGTGTCATAAATGACTGTCTGTCACTAATTGTATTACAGTCCATCCACAGTTTACCTCTGAGTTGGCATCACTGTCAAAATCCCAGTGATATTTATTGCTATTGCAATAAGGTTGCTATTCGGTTGCTCGTATTGGCAAGTCTGTCAAAGTCACAATGACCTTTATTGCTATTGTAATAAGGTTGCTATTCGGTTGCTGCCATTGAAAAGTCTGTCAAAGTCACAGTGATCTTTATTGTTGTTGCAATAAGGTTGCTAGTGGGTTGTTGCTGAACTGTGAACTGTGAAAGGATTAGTACTAGGAGTTGTACTGCCGTCTCTAGACTACCAGCGGCACTTCGATGCTCTGTGGTCTACATAGGTATGTCTATGGGCAATAATCATCTTCTGCCTAACCTTTACCCAACTATGTTGGGGTCGGCTTCCAGTCTAACCGGATACAGCTGAATACCAGTATTTTACATGGAGCGACTGCCTATCTTACCTCCACAACCCAGTTAATGGGAGATACGATACCCCTTAATAAGAATTGTTGTCACTTTCGGGCTACTGACGACCCGTAACGACTGTCAAAGATCCCCGAATGACAGCCATACATCAGATCTTAGTATGTGAAGATGGTCACCCATCCACGGACCAACCGCGGCAAGCGTAGCTTATCGTATTTACTTAGCCACAAGCCCTTCTACACATCTATGAATTAATATACCAGCACTTATACCATTACATCATTTTTAATATCACAGTACAGATAAGGATTCCTTGGAATTTGATCAAATATTAGTGATACCTAATAATTGTAATGGAGGGAGATTTCTTGCCTCGAAAAAAGCGTAATATGAACGAAAGCCGTTGAAGTTTATTTTTGATAATACTAATATGGATATAAAAGAAAAGAAAATTAGGCTTTTTTGTCACATCATACTTTTAGAGGTCACTCGAAAATGTTTTTTTTTGTTCTGACGAAGTTATCTATGCACGTCCAGGGCAAGATTTAGACATTCAAGAAGGGCTTGTGGCTAAGTATTACCAGCCGCACGGGTCGATCGATCAGGTTAAGCTACGCTTGCCGCGGTTAGTCCGTGGATGGGTGACCATCTTCACGTACCAAGACCCCTCCGTGCCTCGAAAGCACGTTAAGCCGTTGGTCCCGGCTGTCATTCGTGGATCTTTGACAGTCGTTGCGGGTCGTCAGAAGCCCGAAAGTCTGACAACCAGTCTTACCAGGGGGTATCGTATTACCTAGATACTGGGTTGTGGAGGTCAGATAGGCAGTCGCTCTATGTAAAATACGGGTATTCAGCTGCATCCGGTTAGACTGGAAGCCGACCCCAACATATCATAGTTGGGAAAAAGGCTAGGCAGATTATGACTGCCAATTATCTAGAACCTTCAATTATTCTGGACAAAACCATAAAATATCAGTTCAAAATAAAACTTATACGCGCCAGTTGATTTTAAACTTTAACTGCAACTGTTCAAAAACGAAATTGCCAAAAAGCTTTATTTTAAGCGACACACATACAGCGAAAACAGGCTTCATCAAATTTTATCAATATTGACACATTTAAAATGGTTTTGTGCTCCGAAAATATTGTTATTTTCAATTCTGCGTATAAAAATATGGTCTTTTTGTTAGTTAAAATGCTGTCCAGTAAAACTATACGGTTAAACTCATGCATATTTATTGAAAATGCTATAACTTACCGTCTGGTCGAAGCTTTATTTTGAAACTGATTGTATTTTGTTTTTATGTTGTTTGATACTGTTATTTCGATTGGATTCCAGCATGTCGATTCTGTAAAAGTCTCACTGTAGTCCTCTGGTCTTATTAAACGCGGCGAAATTGTCCTGCCCAAGTCAGACCTAGACAAGTGACAATCGCTTTAAAAGCGTTTCGTATTTCTACAACGACTTTCAAAAAGATTGACACAAGCTTTTCGGTAGCTTATGTCAGTCACATACATTATTGAATTTTATATACCTATAAGAAGGTCCATGTAGTTTCTAGCCCATTCTTCTTCATAGGACCCAACTACGCTTTGGAATGAGAAACTAGCTTCAACTTTCCCGCTGACCGACTCCTTGACAACACAAAAGGGCCTGTAATTTTGCTTTAATTTAAACAAATTATTTGAGTTTGTATAGAAAGGCAAAAGCAATAAAAATAAATAACAAAAATTACGTTAAAAAATCCAGGGGAAAATTTTCACAGAATTATTTAGTTATTCGTTTTACTGATTCTCTTACACCTACTCGTATCTCAGATAAGATATAACAAGAAAAACTCCGTACGCGAAAAAATATAGATCATTAAACTTGCCCTGCCATATTTTTCCATGTACAGTCAGCCTCAAAAAGATGTATAGGTACATCCACAAGAATACATTTAGCTGTCCACAATTTTTGTTCTATTCTATAATATTGTTTCAATAGGTAGCCACAAAGCATATCAGACATTGCGTACTTAATTGTAGCTACACATTGATATAATATTATGAAACACACATTGTAGATAGTCAAATGAATTGTTAGGAGCAATTCCAACCTCAGTCGTAATCAGTGAAAAATACATCTATTTTACCACCATTTTTGTTAAGTTTTTGGCATTGATGGTCGCTGAGATGAGATTTCGACTACATTTTGGAAGTTATTAAATTAAAAAAAAATGACATTTAATTATACTAGGCTGACAGAGCATCAGCACTTTTTGAATGACAAATTTGCATGAGACGACTTTCTCCAATTCCTAGTGCTCTAGCTGGGAAGAAGAAGTGGCGCAACAAACTCCAGCAGCCAGTAGTACGAAAATTGGCCTTCTTGTCGATGTATGCATATTAGCCTAGAATGTTCGAGAGGGAGTGTGCTATAATCTACCACGCGGGCCCAGTGCGGGTATATGTCACATGTCTTCGAATGTTTGGTTCTAGGACACGCCCGTTTCCTCACGATGTTTTTCTTCACCGTTTTAAGAGCAGTGGTGATGAAATTATTTACACAATATAAAGCGTGTGTCTGGGGTCAAACCCACGACCTACAACTCGTAATTCCACCGTTGCTCCGCGATGTTATACTTCATTGGGATGAGTTGATACACATGTGTACCACAAGTGGTACAAATTTGTACCGGCTCGTCCCTGAGAGGTTCACTATACATATTTTTGAGGCTGTCTGTACTTCAAAGAGGAAGCAAACAAAACAAAATCTGGGGTAAAATATACGGCGATGCAGGTAACAGGACGCTGATGGAGTATTACGTTATTCATGAGGATACTATCTTTGGGATCCTGCACGGATGCTGTGTTATTATGATCTGCTTCCGATATACTGTGCGATTTGTTTACAAATATTGAGTGGGGAAGTTTTTCGTGGAATGGATTAAATTGAGCAATTTTAATGTAATTAAAGTAGCTGTTAATTGAGAACTAAATACATGAACCCACGCTATCTTCCCATGGGGGTAGGCAGAAACTACAGAACGTCACCTGGTACAATCCTTTTTTTTTTCTTTTTGTATCTTTTTTTGTATGTTCAAATAACTTCTCCCGCTCCGGGCGAAGCGGGAGGGCGTGTCAGACTTTTACTGATTAAAACCTACTCGTGTTCCTTCAGTTGCCTGTGCCAGGGGCCACGGTAACGTGGTACGATCCTTACATACTCTTTTTGCCTCGTATGAGTTCAAACATCGTTATTTTACCTAATTATCAATGATTATTGACTGAAAATTGGTTATGGGCAAATATTTAAATCGTTAGATTCGCCCTTTCGCGTCAAAAGATGGTCAATTTCTATTTCTTTTTACAACAACGGGGTGGGTGAGCTTACACTTCTTAAAAATGTTCACGCTACATAAGTACTGTGGGGGCCATTAGATTGCGACTAGTTACAATGTCATTTCCGTGACAATCAATGTCAAAATTTCTCAAAAAGTAGGTAAAAGTATTTTTGACAGATTGAGACTGAAATTAGAATACGATCGTTTTTAAATACGGGAACTTCAGATTTTTTGCTTAAAAATATTTTGTTTATGTTATTTTTGAGTAAAAGTTTGCAGTTAAAAATAAAAATGCTTGTCTGTAAAGTAATTTTACGTTTGTCGTGATTTTACGTGGTTACGTCACAAGCCGAACTCTTTTGAACGGATTTGGATGAAGGCATACGGATCAATCACAATCTCAATAATTTTGAATCCATTGCTTCATATGTTCGAAACATTAATTGTCTGCTCAACAACGTAAATAAAGCAATGAATGTTGTTTAACTGTCAAAATGAAAGCCATTGAAACTGATAGTGTGTTGCGCTATTATCCTTCTGGGTAAGGACGTAGAATTATTTTTATCTCGGTAGCATGGCACAGTTTTCGACCTTCACGTAGGCGAAGCCCGGGGCAGAAGCTAGTGCTCTATAACAAATATCAAACGTATTTTCTTTCTTTCTTTTCTATAAAAGCACTTACGTTATCACTAATTGTTTTTACGTCATTATAACTCATGAAAAAAAGCTCTTAAAAACTCATAACGAAAGAAAACAAACATCGAGAAAATATAAATGACATTTCCGCCATTTTAAACGAGACGTGACTGCTCTCATTACGTCAAATAAACTCAGTAATACGTATTTATCAACATGCATCAATTATTTTAAAAGGGTACAGTCAGCTACGCGAGTTGGTTAACACTACAGTTTATAAAAAAACAAAAGATTTTTTTTTTTGTGAATCAGCCTGTAATGTTCCCACTGTCCCCTCACACACACACAGGCCCCCTCTCTATGAGAGGGAGTGGGCCGTAATCCACCACGCGTGCCGAGTGCGAGTTGGTAGATGTCACATGTCTTCGATTTTTTCCTTCACCGTTTTAAGAGCTATTTAAAACGAAGAGTGGTGATGAAATATTTAAAACGAAGTAAAGCGCCTGTCTGGGTTCGAACCTACGACCTTCTCGTAAGTCGCAGCCGGTACCACTGGGCCACTACCTGCTCCATACATATACTTTATTATTATTTATTTATTTTGAGCCTATATTGTCCCAATGGAGGGTAAAGGCCTTCCTCTCTCCTTTGCACTCCTCTCTGTCTTGAGCTAGTGTGGATCAAACCTGTCTAAAGTTCTACATGTATTCTTTACTTTAAAATTTCAGACATCTGCGAAAACTGCATTTTGAAAACTGCCGGTCGATTCTGTGTAAATCTCACCGTGAAATCATAAGTGAAGTGAGCACTTAATAGTGTTAATCCCTAGCGAATGACAGCTCACTCCACGCTCACTTCACTCAAGCTTTCACGGTGAGATGGTTACAGAATCACACAGCTGATTTCTATAAAGATAATTTTAAAGATAATGGTTTTATTGAACAAAAAATAAACAACACGTATTGAATTATTTTATGTCAATTTAGACATTGTGTGTCAATCTAGACATTGTGTCAATCTAGACATTATACTGAGCAATGGTCTTTTTCCGTGGATGTGACGCATGTTTTCCCCAACTTTTTAGAAAGACATAAAAAACAAGAAAATACATTTATTTGCGGCAAACATAAAAAGAACACAAACACAAAAAAAAAATAAGTTGGGGGTTTTTCGTTTTTTTTTTGCCTTTTCTTTGCGTCTTGTCTAACCGCAAAAAAGGCATTTTATTTCTTTTTAACCGACTTCAAAAAAAGGAGGAGGTTATCAATTCGACTGTATTTTTTTTTTTTTTTTTTTTTTTATGTTTGTTACCTAATAATAACCGACTGGGTGAACCGATTTTCATGATTCTTTTTTTATTTGAAAGCTGGTGCTTCCCGTGTGGTCCCATTGCCACCATTTCAATATCTGATGATGGGATCTTGTAGAAATCGGGGGAACTCTTCAATAAATAACAGCAGATTAACCGCGATTGTTGCTATAGCATATCTAAGCATTGTTTACACCATCACACAACATAATATCACGCCTGTACTCACTACAAAGGTTATAATTTTTTTTTTATTATAATAATAATTAATACCAGTTAAACAACCGCGATTGCTGCTATCGCATATGTATGCATTGTTTACGCAATCGCACAACATAACATCACGTCTGTACCCTATAAACGCAGATGCAGCTTCCTGTCACTGATATTTACATGCGTGTTTATATGAATTTGATTGGGGTAGATATAACAAAAAGTGAAAAATAAAAAATTTTATATAAAAAAAACAACCGACTTCCAAAAAAAACACTACAAAGTGAAAAATAATTTTAATTTCGGAAGTCGGTGTCAAAAAACCAAAATGCGGAACCAACGCAACGACACCGACTTCCAAAATTAAAATTATTTTTCACTTTGTAGTGTTTTTTTGGAAGTCGGTTGTTTTTTTTTATATAAAATTTTTTTATGTAAAAGTAGCAGTGGGTTTGCTGACGTTACCAAGTTCATTCCAAATTGGAATAATCAAAATGGCGTTCCATTGCAAGGGATTGTAATAACTGACGCCGAAATGTATTCCCGACCGAAATAGTGCACTGGGTCGGTTCGGAAACCAATTAAGTAATATGAGGTGTTGAAATCAATGTTTAAACACATTGATTTCAAAACGCAAATAACCCACTCAATCTGCCTAACTTTTTTGCAAAAGAATGCCCACCTGTGCCCCAGAAATGCCCAGATAAAGTATATTACAAAATTGCTCTAATAAATAAAAACTAGAATTATGTTGTTAATTTTAAATCATATGAAGCACTGGATAAAAAAAAAAGACTTTCTTTGAAGCTTTGTATCTAACCAAATTGTTTTCACATATATATTGACACTGGATAACGGTGTGAGTTTCACATTTATATAATATCTTTGTTTATATTATTTGCGCAGATATAATGTGTTACTGTTTGTTTGTCCCAAATAAATAAATAAATAAATAAATAGACACTATACAATGGAGACAGACTAGATAATTCCAAATAACTGACATGTTTATCTGATAACATACAGATACGTATATAAAAGAAGACTGATCTGCTTAGTTTATGTGATGGTCATGAAGTTCCTAGTGAAAAACTAATAGCCATGCTGTCTGTAAACGATAAAATGTATAAAAAACCAGTAGGAAGTTAAATAAATAAATAAAATAAATAAAATAAAAAAGGAAGGAAGGAAGTTATCATGTTTAATGTCCAATATCTTTTGAACCGGTGCTTTATATGACATTAAATCTTGATATCATTAAATACTGTTAAAAAGTTATCATATGACATGGAGCTGCAATTTGGGCATTGCATGGCATTGCTGACTTTCAGCTCCATACTAATATGGGCATGGTCCTTTGTTGGAGTCGGCTTCCAGTCGAACCGAACGCAGCTGAATACCAGTATTTTACTGAAACTCCCTGACCTGAACAAGAGAAGGGTAACACGATACTCCTTGGTCACTCGTTGGACAGCCGCACAGGTCGATCGATCAGGTTAAGCTACGCTTGCCGCGGTTGTTCCGAGGACCCTCAGTGCCTCGGAAAGCTCGTTAAGCCGTTGGTCCCGGCTGTCATTCGTAGATCTTTGACAGTCATTAGGGGTCTTCAGAAGCCCGAAAGTCTGACAACCAGTCTTACCAAGGTGTATCGTATTACCTAGATACTAGGTTGTGGAGGTCAGATAGGCAGTCGCTCCATGTAAAATACTGGTACTCAGCTGCATCCGGTTAGACTGGAAGCCGACCCCAAAATAGTTGGGAAAAGGCAGAGTGAATGTCATGAATGTAATGAATATGAGATTTAGCTAATATTTTTTAGGGTTCCGTACCTCAAAAGGTAAAACGGAAACTCCTTATAGGAACTTTTTGTTGTCCGTTTGGCTGTCAGTCTATCTAGACCCTTTTTCTCAAGAACGCGTGAAGGTATCAACTTGAAATTAATATCAAATACGTAGGTCTACGGTCCCTTAGAGCTATAAAAATCAAGCTTCTAAGTCAACACAATAAAGAAATACGACCATTAATGCCACATAATTTTGACTCTCGCAAATAAATCAAAACCTACATGCCTCCTACTTCCCATTGACCTAGAATCATGAAATTTGGCAAGAAGCAAGGTATCACAGCACAAGCACAGGAAAAAGTCCGAAACTCGTTAGATTGTTGTTTTAATCACATAAAAAAATATTTTTTTTGCAATTACAAACTTTAATTTGCAGTTGGAGAATTGACCGTGACGTATATCGATGTATGGCAGAACATGTTTTTTAATTATAATGTTGAGTTGGCTTTTTCCGGAACCCTTCATTATACGCACTTGGTCAGTTTGTTATACAACTTTAAAGTGTATCTCTTTGCCCATAGGAGCCAATGTCGTACCACTGGTGGTTCAACAGCTCAGCTCACAGCAAACATGAACTCACCACGTCACCGATGACCACTGTGCCTAATTTGCCAGGTATATATATATTTTTTTGATACCTTAGATCACTTTTCATACGACGATTGTGTGATGAACGTAGATTTCTATTGCGTTAAGTTACCAGCTTTGCATACTATTTTGTATATGATCAAGTTATTTTAACTTACCAGACAGCTGTAGTGCTGGGGAGTTTGTTGCGCCACTTCTTCTTCCCAGCGAAAGCTCTAGGAAGTGGTGAGGGGCGGGCGTTTTCGCGACTGTCTTATGTACAGACGCCAACACAACAAGCTACCCGAAACTGTCAAATTTTCCCAATGAACTTTGAACCTTATGCTTTAGCGATAAAGTTGAAATACTATTAAAGAAAATTGACAGATTGTAGTAGCTTGATGTGCTGGCATATGTACTTTTGACGCTCAAAAATTTTTTGAATAAATGACTTGATTTGATTTAAACCTTTGATATTTCTTAAAGGTACATACATTTACATGGTGAATACTTCATCAGACTATGGCTGGGTGCAATGTTCGGGAACCAACTCCGTGGGGCGGCAGACGAAGCCCTGTCTCTTCCATATACTACCGGCTGGTGAGTACTTTAAAGCCAAGCGATCTTTACAGCCTCAAGGGGCCGCAGCGTAACGCAGTTCAAAAAAAAAAAAATGTGGCGCTCCTATACTGTGCGTTATTTCATAGAATATGTTCGAAAGTGATGTAAGAGGATTTTTGCTATGCGTCCCGCTCATAGCCTTAAGGAGATTACTTGAAAAGCTCTCTAAATTACGACATCTTTGAAATATTGTCCACAAATCGCTCATCCAATAGAACAACGACGTAATTACGAAAATGTTTTCTTGAGTTTTCTCATGAAATTATTACAAATTATTATTGATATTAAAGTAACATACATAAAAATATTAAATATTTTAGCATAATCATTGGAAATATTATATATTTTCAATTTCAAACGTTTAAAACTTTCTTTGAAAAATAGCTAAAACGTAATTACGTCAATGTTCTATTGGATGAGCGAAATGGTGCTTCAATTGTTTTAGCATAAAAGTAGCGCATGTTTGAACGAAAACTCGTCTGAGGCCGTGTGCTTAGAATTTTTGGCACTAATCTGTCAAACCGCCAGACTGAATAGCATTAGCAATCAGTCATTATTCATGACTAGCTATCAGACAAGCTTTTCCTGCGGCTTTTTCCGTGTGGAAGTCTGTAATTACCTCAAGTTCCGGGATATCTATCGGGGTCATGGTCTACCTAATATTAAGAATGTATCAGACAGACAGACGGACAGTGTTACTTTCGCGTTGATCATAGCAATAGTATGGTTGTATATTAAAATATCATAAATAATTATAAAGAAGTAGTCAGACACCTGCCGGTCGATTCTGTAAAAATCTCACCGTGAAATCATAAGTGAAGTGAGCACTTATTAGTGTTAATCCCTAGCGAATAGCTCACTTCACGCTCTCAAAAGTGACGATTCGCACGTTTCGGGCTAGTAAATTCGTGTGAAACGACAAATAAGCTACAAAGATCAATTCAAAAACAAAAGGAAATTCCAATAAAATACCAGAATCCATCGTCAGCTCTATACAAATCAAGGACGTCGTTAAACCCCAGACAGATAGAAGTACGATCAGTTTCCGAAGCTTATTCCTATAAAATATGATGCTCGGTGCGCCAGACATTTCTAGTACCTATGTGTGGAGTGTAAGTTATTAGGTCGGATGTCGACATAAAACCCTAGACGTTGTTCAGGATACCAATTGTATATGCCAGAACTTGAGATGGTTTTTACTGTTTTTGTAGACCAATAACTAAGTAATTTGTAAACAGGAGCACAAAATTCGTGATTATTAGGTAAGTGTTACAAATTCTAGCTTAGTGAGATTTTGAAATAGTGAACAGTGTTACAAAAGGACGCAGACGATTTCGGACCCATGTGGATCAGAGATTTACAATTGTGCCAAAAAGCTATTTTTTTCCCCACTCACGCTTAGTACTCTTACAGATAAGCCGTCAACCCCTAAAGCGTGTGAGATCACCAACGTGACTTACGACTCTTTGACCCTAAACTGCACGCCCGGACACGATGGAGGGATCCACCAGTCATTCTTATTGGAGGTAAGTGTGATAATTACTCTTAACTGTATTTATTAATGTATAGAGGTGTGAGGTACAGAGTGTGAAGTTCACTCATCCTCCATAGAAAAGAGAGGATTCTCCGACCAGACGGGTGTCGTGTCTGGTGGGCAATTGCCCGAGGATTGATGTCAGTTGTGCGGTAAACTCTGCTTACGCGATGCAGGATTTTGCGTGACGTCAGTGTGATGCTTAGTTCGCATGTGGCGATGTAGATGTCGCCACAAATGCCTAAGCCAGCCACACATTTCAAACTATTCTGTTTCGCGTTATATAAAACATGCGACCCTGGTTGGTTTATCAAATTCAACTTAATTTATTTCACATAAATCCACATGGGCACTTATGAAACGCCAGAAGCTGGGTGCTCGATTACAATTGGCCGTTTCCTATGGAGAAGAGCCTTCAAGAAACTTCACGGTTATTTTAAAATAATTGTTTATTTTAATGCGGGGTAATTGCGTAAAACACTAATAGTAAAAATGGCTTTCATTTTGACAGTTCAACAACATTCATTGCGTTATTCATGTTGTTGAGCAGACAATTTTTTCGAACAACCCTTCAACTGTCAATAAGTCTCCTAGAGATCGGTAACGATAGAAAAAGTAATTGTGTCTTAATAGTGACAGTTGAACTAATGAAGCAATGGATTAGCATTATCTTTCAAAATTATTGTGATTGAAAGTGTGTTACGCAAGGGACACTGGCATCCTCTCTGTCAGAGGGAGTGGGCCGTAATCCACCACGCGGGCCCAGTGCGGGTTGGTAGATGTCACATGTCTTCGAATTTTTTTATCTAGGACATGCCGGTTTCCTCACCATGTTTTTTTTTATTTCACAATTTGAGAGCAATAGTGATGAAATAATTTACAAAAAGTAAAGCGCTTGTCTGTGTTCGAAGTTCGAACCGACGTCAACTCGTCAGTCGCGGTTCAATGACCAAAGCTTTTGTTTTTGATTTCTCAAGAAACATTCGAGAACTTATTGCTTGGCGGTAAATGTAATTTGTTTTCTTTTTTTTAAATTTTGTTTTTCCTTTGTCGTTGAATGTTGTTTCATCAAATTGTGTTAAAGAATCGAATAAATGAACTTTTTTTTTATATCAACGTCTTTTTTGATGTCAAAACATAGACGAGGAGAAATCATTGAAATATGTTCTTATACAGGGTGCTCGCTAGAAGGACCGACACAGTTTTCAGGCCCCACGTTGGGCGCCAGTGTAGCCTCCACCCGTTCGATTCCCACCTGATTCTTGGCGATTGAATAAAAAAACGGGTGTGTACCTTTAAAGTATATATTAATTTCGAATCAAGCTGGTACAGCCGGAGGCACACAAATATTTGTAAGGTCGTGGGTTACGGATGTCCGTTGTCACTCCTGCAGGGATAGGTACTCCCCTGTAGTTGCAGGTGAAACCCGCAGATGGCCGGAGATGGTAGTTGGCCGAAGTTCAGTGATGTGCTGTACGGTGACGTCACTGCCAGGTGTCAAGGCGCGGCTGTCCGACTTGCTCAGCACCCCAGTTGCGCAGCGTAAAAGTGAAACCCTAAATCGGGATTTTCACTACACTTAAATTGGCACTTATTAGCTCGTTATAAGTTTGAAAAAGATTATAATTTTAATGACGGTCGTGTCTGCTAGGGCGCTCGACACGACGCAAAGCGGTACGTGCAGTCTTACATCAGCCTAGAAGCGACTGGCGTAGACTCACGTCTCCTGCGCGGGCGCAATCTCGCTCACATCATTCGTTCAATGCGAACACTCGCCCCGCACCGCACACATACCTACCCGCGCGTTCCAAGTCGTACACAAACAAAGAACAAAGCATTAATTTATAACCTACGAGTACTCGTCCTTTAGCGTTAGTTAAACAAAACATGATTATTCATGTAACGTTCCGTTACATGGGATTGAGCACGTCATTTGCTACAACATTTTTTTTTATAAATGAATCAAAATGTGACAACATTTCACATTTTTATTATTTTTATATTGTTGTTTTTTTTTTAATTTTTATTTATGTCTGTGGCACTTGACATAGGTTTTATGAGTGAAAACTAGGATATGGCACTCTCTATCCCTAAAAAAACTGTGTCAGTCCTTCTACCAAACCACCAATCATCAATCATGTACTTAGTACCAAAGAAATATTGCGATGACTCCAAACAAATCTAGGTGAATGACTGGAAATTTCCTACGGGTTCATTGCAGTCATCGGTATGAAAACTTTTTATTGGTCCCATACCAATACTGTAATCGGCAAAAAAACAAATTGATCGATGAGTACAACCCTTTGTAAACACACGGTTTCTTTATGGCACGGCGTATAAACCGCGTCGTAAAAATACCGTGTCGGTCAACAAGCTTCCATAGTGATCCATACAACACAGACGACCGTGCTTACACACGGCGAGTAAGCCGGAGTTTTCCACGCCAAGAAAAACGTGTGTGTACAAAGGGTAACAACACTGCTGGGTAAGTACCCAGCAGTGTTGCAATTAGAAGCTATTATAATATCCCTCATCTTTCTTCACCGCAACTTTAATATCTCCAAGAAAGAAATTACATTCTCTATATCGCCGTTTAGAGAATGTAATGAACGGATAATCAGCAGCAGGGCTAATATTTTGAAGAATTTGTGGCTATCTCAGCGTGGCGAGGGAACCCTTCGACGGTTGTATAGTTAATGAGACAACGCTGGGGTTTAGGGCTGTGTCACACTTGAAGAGAGGTGGAGCGATGGTGAAGCTATACAAATAAAATCTGTAACATCGTCGACCTTGCTTACACACGGGGAGTAAGCCGTAGTTTTTCACGACAAGAATAACGTGTATGTACAAAGAGCCTTAAGAAGTGTTCAGTTATTTCAATACACCTTGTAGAATCACAAGTGTGTACTTGTGTAGTAGTGAAGGTGAAACTCCCGTCCACTGCCTCGCGCTCCTAGGACTCGGCGTCGCGTCCAGTCGTCTTGAATCCGGCTAAACTTCACTGCACATTTCTTCCACAGGTGTTGGTTAATGTTGTTGTTCGTATCTTGATGTCGTTGTAGCACAAATCACAGAAGGATCATTTCTTATTAGAAAAAGTTTATATCGTGCGGAGCATGTTAGTTGTACGAGTTGTAAAAATTAGAGAGTGAAAAAAGAACGCGGAAGCGTGGTGCTGCTGTGCTCGTCTGTAGACGAATCGGATTGCTTCGCGAATGGGTGATGAGCATGCCGACAACGTAATCAAATCAAAACCTTTTCCACTACACACAAAAGTTTAATTACTAGTTGTGGTGTGAAAAACTAATAAAAAATCCCTAAGATTGAATGCAGTAGGTAATAACTACCTTAAAAAGAACAGTACGTAACAACAAGTGTCTAACATAAAGTAAATCAAAATAAACATAAAGTAAATCATCATTTATTAATAAAAAAAGAAATTGTGTATCTTTCGTTGTAGGCTTCATAAATTGTATTAAATATATCAATAGGCTCCAATACGTCTTGTTACTGTCACTTAGTTCGATACAAATAAATCTCGGACGACGTTAAATATTTTCTGTGCAGACAATATATTATTATTTATGTTTGGAGAAAGAAATAACATTAAAACGATATTCTTTTTGTCATATTACATAGCTTTTTTATCATCATTGAAAATGCTGTGGTTTTTTTAACTTTCTCCTCTCGAACTTAGGAGTGGCTCGTGGCTAAATAATAACAGCCACACGGGTCGGTCGCAGATTAAGCTAAGCATGCCAAGGCAGGTCCGTGGTGATCATCTATTACATATGCCCTTCCGTGTCTCGGAAAGCACGTTTAACCGTTGGTCCCGGTTGTCATTAATAGATCTTTGACAGTCGTTACGGGTCGTCAGAAGCCCGAAATTCCGACAACCAGTTTTACTAAGGGGCATCGTATTACCCAGTAGCTGGGTTTTGGAAGTCAGATAGGCAGTCACTCCAGTTAGACTGGAAGCCAACCCCATCATAGTTGGGAAAAGGCTAGGCTTACTACTACTAACTCAAGAAGGTGCATTCTGAAAGTTGGCAACGTCGTTAATACCTGTCAAATATTTCGTAGTTCTGAATGATTTGTCCGTATTAAATGTCATTGTGAAATATCGGTCTGTAGTGCACTAAAGTATTGATTTTGAATTGCAATAATTAATTCCGTAACTCTGCATATTTCGTTTTGGTTGGAAAAGAAGCGTTTTGAAATTTTCCAAATTCTTTTTTACACCTCAATCTTTTCATACTGACAGTCTCTGATTGGCTAGTCCAAACTGACAGCTGTATTCAACAAAGAAAAAAGAAGGAAAGTAAATACAGTTGTTTGCGGTAAACATGACGCAGAGATTAAACACAAACACAAAAAAAAAAACATTAGTTGCGGGAATTATGCGTCACGCAAAACGCTACAACCCTATGCGAGACAGAGTCCAGTGCTAGTCCCTTCATGATCCATTTCATCATCTCTTGTTGCGTACGTTCCTTAATATTTTCTTATTCTTCCACACAGATCTTCGACATGGCAACAGGCCTTCTTCTCCGCAATGTCAGCAGTGATGATCCTGAGTTTGAAGTAGCTGGTCTATCAGCGAGCAATTCCTTGGCGGTGTCAGTAAGGGCGTTCAATCGAAAAGGCTTTAGTGAGGCCCTGACATTGACTTCTAGTTTACTGAAGTACCCGCAACGGCATACAGGTATGGTTTCACCGATTGTATACTGTCCTTCATCTTTGTACCATTTATGACTGGAACAGCAGGCTACACGTCAGAGGCAACCAAACCAGTAAAAGCTGGCATTGTTATTCTTTTGAGTTTAGCTGCATGATTACTAACAAATACGTGTACTGACTGGACAGGTCTACTCAATCTGTGTGGTTCTTTCCTCAAAAGACCATTTCAGACACCAATCTATATGGTCTTCAGTCTGACTAAGTGTATGTCTGGACTTTAAAAAAGACTGACCTCTGAGTTTATTTCGGCCTTTCTTCTCAGAGTGGTCACAAAGGAAATGCCGACCTGCCGTGCGATTCTGTAACCATCTCACCGTGAAAACTTGTGTGACGTGAGCGTGGTGTGAGGCGCCAATAGTGTCAATTCCTAGCATCAGCATGACTCACAGCTCACTCTAAGCTCACTTCACCTTAGTTATCACGGTGAGATTTTTCCAGAATCGACTGGCTGATTTGGATTTCAAAATAATGATTAACGTGATTTCTGTTCAGGCTGCTCGTTTATGGAACCCATTGTCAGTTCAAATAAAACGCGTGCAATCCTTAGTCGTGAAAGACTAAGTCGTTCGTAAACTCGTGAAAGAACATTACTTTTTGTTGTGATCTTGTTTTCCTAGCTGCAATAATCTGTAGTCGTTATTTATTTTCGTTGTTTATATGTATATTTAGTAAGTATTTATTTATGTATCTATCGTGCAACATAACTGGATGAGTTTTTAGTCTCCAAATTTTTACAAGGTGTTTTTCTCATGAATTTCAACTTTCACTATGGGACCAACTCTGATATCACGAAAAAAAAACAGCTGTTTAATACAAAAGTTCAATATGTGTACCAAAATGTATGAAACAACAATTTTTTTTAAATAATAAAGTCTATATAAAGAAATAAACGTGTAAAAAGGTTTGTACACACGACGACACATCAAACTTTTTTTTCATTTTTTTTTCATTTTACTTACAATATATGCATCTTGTAATTTGATCTGAAATAATATGTGTATTATTATTATTATCATTGAAACTCCGTGCTACGCTAGGCCAGCACTTGGTCAGAGTGTTGCCACAGACGTGGGGACGACTGTAGGCACGTTTTCAAAAGACAATGACTGAATTGATAGGAGTAATGGTGCCGTTTTTCTTGGCCAAAAACACGAGGTTCCATTCTTGGTATTTGTTTTTTTTTTTTGTCTTTTGGAAAAAGTTACTGAACAATTAATAACAGGCCTCATTATGTTAAAGTTATTAACATAATGACGACTATTTTTAGTTTAAAAAAAAATCTTTTTTTTTTGCTGTTGGATGAAGTTACCGAAAAACCATAGGCTGTTGAAATTTTTTTGTAAACAAATAAATACAATTACGAAAAATTTCAACGCTTGTGTGTCGATCTCCCTTTCATCCTGTATGTAAGATGTATAGATAAAAACACTTTCAAAGTCAAAACTTACTTCCGCTACGCGGCACCTATTCCTTCATAATTTTAATATTACATGAATGATAAAAGCCACAGTCCTTCCCACAGCGCAAGTGCCCGTGAAGGTGGAGCTGACGACAGTCCTCATAATAGTCCTGGGAGCAGTAGGAGTCATCGCCGCCATGACAGGCGTGTCAGCTGTCATCTTCTGCTGCAAGTACTGCAACAAGAGAGAGAGTGAGTAGTGTTGTGATTTAATTGTACATTGTGAGTAATTTAATTGAAAGTTGGTGTAATTTAATTGAACCATAACATTGAATTCAATTAAAACTACATCTTGTTTGTATGAACATAAGAACTATAGAGGTATGAGGAAGAGGGTGTAACGTTCATTCGTCTTCTATAGAAAACGGAGGATCCTCCGACCAAACGGGTGTTGTGTCCATGGGAGAAAATTGGTGGAGAATTCAAGAGATTTTTAAGAAACTCTGTTGATTGAGTATAATTATATCAATATATATATTTTTTTTTTTTTTGTTAATAGGGAAACATGAAAAAGACAAAAGACAACAGGATGAGACATCAAATATACCACTGACTGGCACTAAAGAATCGGAGAGCGTCGATAGTTTAGGTAAGTCCCTAAATTCGGAACTTGCGAAAGAAACAAAAATAACTAGTCAAGAACAAATCCACTTGTGAAGCTGTACATATGTTAGTTAACATTATAGTACAGAACACAGATTAATTAATAAAAAGGAGGTTCTCACCATGTTTTTAGATGTTGCGAAAGCACTTGACACCGTTCCCGTCTCCATTCTTCTACCCAAGCTTGAAAGTTTAGGTGTCTGAGGGTCTTCTCTTGATCTCTTCAAAAGTTATCTTACTGATCGCTCACAATTAGTCATTATAGAGAATTACAAGAGTGATAAACTACCCATTCAGTATGGCGTACCCCAGGGTAGCGTTTTGGGGCTCACATTCTTTGTTGTGTTCATTAACGACCTTTGCAATCTTCAAATTCCAAACTGCGTAACTCACTTACAATTGCAATGCCTTTCATTTTGACAGTCATCAACATTCATTGCGTTAGACCAGACGAACTTTTCACTTAAGATGCAATGGTTTAGGATTTCCCTTCAAAATCCTTCGGATTGTTATAGAAAGTGTGTTACGAAATTGGGGTGCTTGTTTAGTACTAGAAAATAATGTCGTTCTATGATTATTTCGGCATTTTGTAGGTAGTAAACAGGTTTAGGTAAGTGGTGATAAAAGATGTATTGCACCGTTTTATGACAACTAGGTCTTTAGTATGTTTGTAAAGTCATAACGTTACTTACGCTAAAGTAATGACACTTCAACAAAAATAAATTGCTGTCGCCGCTACATAGCGTCCACAAATTATCGTCGAATAACGTCAATGAAACGTTATTTATGAAAGTAAGTAGATGTGTGTTTCTAGAGAGCATTTTTTGACACTGTAAAGTGTTTTTAGCCGTCACTGCGGCTGCTATGTGGCGGCTACCGCCCTTCTAGAAAACCGTAGCTTCAGCAAATTTGTTTTGCAAACATTCTTCATGAACATACGTTCGAGAAACAAACTTACGATGTGAAATACATGAAAAACAAATTCTCTAGAAGCTGCTCAAATGTTCGTTTCGCGAATGAATGTTCGTTGCGTAACAAGAGCTCGGGCTACGAATGCTTGCAAAATAACTTCGCGAAAAGAAGCTCGCGGTAAGTACGGTCCTTAAAACTGTGACCGCGAGCTACACGCACAACCGACACGCGTCTTGCGACAGCAACTGCGGAGAAAACAAATGAAAGAAGTTGTTTAGAAGAGTGTGCCACGAGTCACCGAGACGCGACTTGCGGAGCGATGGACGGGAACATGTGACGTGGGCGCGTATCGCTTGACGCAAGTCGCAAGTCGCGTCGCAAGTCAGGTCACAAGTCGCGTCACAAGCCGTAGTTGCGATGCTCGACAATTCTAAGCTATCTCCAGCACAGTTTCCTAAACTACATACAAAGCAAACATCCTCTGAATAAACGGAACACAAGACAGCTTATATTTGTGAGCGTCATATCTCATTTCTCAGTATTAACTAGGCGTACAGAATTCCCAGTACCTACAAGATTGTATACAACGTGTCGCTACAATGGCGACATTAATTTACAACAAAACACACTTGTAGGGCTAGTGGCTAGTAATCATAATAATATAAGGTCCCATTAAAATAGTTGGACAAATTTTAATACAGCGTTCAGTACGTCTAACCAAAGATATCCAAGCAAAAAAAAAAATGATTAAAGTGATTTTATTTTGATCGAAAATAATAAATTGTTCGGCACCACAGCCGGCACTCTAGAATAAACCCATCCTTATGGGTAAGTACTTGCACTCGGGCGGCCAGTACTGTTAGGGCCGACACATATGGCGAGGTGTCAAACAAAAATCAACATTGTGAGCCTTAAAATAAAGTCGAAAATAAATAACCTAAGACGCGCAATTTGAAAACAGGCTAATATTGGGGGTGAATAAACTTTCCTTGAACACATGATTATGAACCGTCTAGGTACGAAAAGAAAAGATTCTAATTTCCCATCACACTTTACCAGGCTTTGGACTGTCTAATTGCGTGCTGAACTGTTATCAAAGTATTAAAGCAAATGCAGAAAGTTGTAAACAAACAAGCGCGCAGTGGATACAATGTAGTGTTATGAATCTTTTTTATTTATTTAAAGTTCGATAACAGTAAAACACTGAATCAGTCATGGTTAAAAATTAGAATCAGCCCTATTTACAATAATTAATATAAATACTACTTACTCTACGACGATAGGTGGATAGGTACGTAATTACATTCATTGTTGAACGTGCCTACCGTTTTGAGCGATGCACTTGCGAGCGCGTTTAATTTCTTTGCACTATTAAAAGAGTGTCACTTTCACTTTTTATTGTTTCAAATGCGAGGGTGATTCGCGTACATAGCTCATTCACGCTGGCTATTAAGTGTCCATTTTCACCGTACAATAAATCTTTAGCACGACCCCAGAAATAAAAATCAAGCGGAGTCAAGTCCAGGCTCCTAGCAGGCCACGGGACAGGACCACCCCGACTAATCCACCGGTCTCCGAACCGAGAATTGAGATAGTCTCTTACGTTTCCAGCGAAGTGTGCTGGCGCGCCATCATGCTGGAAGTAGAGGTCACGCCAGACTACCAGGGGTACATCTTCTAACATTGTTTCAACATCGTTACGTAACAAGTCTATGTACGTATTATTGTTTAAACGGTTAAGAAACAGGCCCTAAAACTTTATTGTCTAGCACTCCTACCCACACATTTACACTAAACCGTGTTTGGTAATAATCCGGTCTCACTTTATTTGGGTTAATAGTTGTCCAGTAATGGGAATTATGTATGTTAAATAACCCAACACGTGTAAAAGTACATTCATCAGTCCAGAGAATGTGACGTTGGGGTTGTTGCAGTAGCCACCTACAAAATGTTAATTTGTTCAGTTCTTGCACACGAGTGCAATGATATGGGTGGTGGCCTTTATCACGAAGGAGCTTCTTCCACACGTAAAAATCGCTGACGTTGAATACACGACCGGCATCGGCAGTGCTCGCCGTGGGGTGTATTCTAAAGAAATCTAAAACGTCTTCTTCAAGGCGCACCGGATAGCGCGGTCTTCCTGCGTCAACCGCTGGTGGCATGAAGGTGCCACATTCACGATGGCGCTGTACTGCTCTCAGGATTATGGTGAGGCTCGGCCGCCTTCCAAATCTTTCTTGATAAAGGATTTGGGCTTGTCGTAAGCTTTCGTTGCACTCACGATAACACAGGACCATTTCCAAGTATTCTTGGTTGCTGTACGCGTAATAAGGCATTGTTGTCGATTGTGATAACTACGTAACAACACACACGCAGACTTTCATGTAACATGTTCTGTTGGCTCGGTTGCGCGACGAAAACTGAAATGGCTTCATTGTCAATTTGTCATATTTTACGTCAGCGGCCCTTCGCCCCGGGCATCCCCGCGGTGAAGGGCTATGTTAGAGTGAGATGGCATGAGTTGAACAATGAAACCGGCGGGTGGTGACATGGCCACGTGCGCCTGGACCATTATTTCGTAGAATCAGAATTTATGAGATAGCAGACATGGATGTGTTTATGCATTGGGTAACCAAAATGTTTAGTGCATTTTCGCTAACTGATTTTTTTTTTTTTTAAAGTATCTAATGCATTTTTCTTATTTTTTTTTTTACCATTGTCCTTATTTTGGTGGTCTGAATGATTTGTAAAAGTTTGTCCACCTATTTTAATGGGACCTTATATAAATAATTCATAATTTGAAACCTACGCCGCTCGCCGAAGTATGGCTTTCTCTCTCATTTCTTCAATTCGCCTACTTCTTGCACGTGATTCATTTTAATGTCATTAATGCGATCGCGATATTATGATACGTGGCCCCAGCAAATGACCCCTGCGTTACACTTCCTTAAATACAGGTTGCTCTATGATGCTATTTTAGAAATTTGAAAATAAATAATATAATATATCTAACGTTTAATGAAATTAAAATATGTTCATAAAACGAAAACCGTATACGTGAGTTACGAGTAAATTAATGTCGCCATTAAATCTCCTCGCTGTAGGAATAAAGACAGGGTGGCCATCTCGGATTTATACAAGTTTTTTAACCACCGCTCTGAGTTGGCTCCAGATATTTCAGTATTTTTTTATATCTATTATTTATTCAAAATGCGGCGAATTCGTTATGCACGGGCTATGACCAACGCAATACGTACCTTCAGTCATTTTATCGTGAAATTTTTCAACGAATTACAATCTACTCGAAATGAACAAAGTATGCGAAAAATTAATGAAAAATACGATGAAAAGCGATCGCAATTTTAATTATCAAAATGGAGGAGATTTGGCAGATATTATTTACCATTTACCATATTAAACTGCCTGAACCATATGATTATGGAAAAACATCTCGTAATTTTTGGTTAATAGAATAGAATAGAATGTTTTTATTTCAGACCGGAGTGCATAGGGTTAGTAACAAATTTAAAAAGAGAATAAATAAAATATAATAAAAAGAAATAATATAATATTATAAAGAGAAAAATATTTGATATTTTTGTATGTTTGTTTATAATGAATAAACTCTAAAAATGCTTGACTGAAAGAAATAATATAATATTATAAAGAGAAAAATATTTGATATTTTTGTATGTTTGTTTGTAATGAATAAACTCTAAAAATGCTTGACTGATTTTAAAAATCCTTACACCTATAGAAAGCTACAGTATCAGCAGTAATAGGGGCTGTATTTTTTAATTATTTCGTATCTCTACGCAAATTGCAATAATGTACAGACGCAAACACATCACAAGCTACCCGAAACTGTCAGAATTTGTCAATCAACCTTAGGCTTTAGCGATAAAGTTGAAAATCTATTAAAGAAATTTGACAGATTGTAGTTGCTTGATGTTCTGGCGTCTTTACCCAAGGTATAAAAAAAAATGCCTACAAAAATCATTATTTGGCGTGCGCTGCGAAAACTATTGATGATACATAAAATAATGTACTACATGTTTATAGTACTCCTCCCCTTCAGTTATTTTAGTATATCGTGGTATCTTACAACTTAAACGCGAACGAAGTCTCGGACAGAAGCTAGTAATAAATATAATAAAAGTTGTATACCTTTGAGTTGGCCACCCTGTACACAGACCCTAGGCAAATATACATGTATGTCAGGCTAAGGATCTACTCGTATATACCTGCACTCTCAGGCTAAACCATAAGCCGTCCTGACCGTACCTTAAGTCCACTTGAGAGCAAACAGGCAAAAGCTAGACAAATGAATGGCTAAATCTGGGTACCCACTGATACTGTTGTGAATATTTAATTGAACTACCTTCAGAATTGTGTGTAATTTGAATAGTGTTCTGGTCTTAGAAGGATTCAGTTTTCGTCCTTTGTCTTCTGTTGGTTTCAGTAAATTGAAGGTTGAATTTAGGGTTCAAGGTCTGGTAAATTCGTTTTAGAATCATCTTAGAAGAAAATACTGTTTTCCTAATGTACATTTCGGTTCCAGTTTGTCATTTAAGAGCGTTCATCCCGCGCGGTCTGGCAACGTCGCATTTCTAGTGGTTTTTCGCGATTAGTTTATTAAATTTAAACTATTTTTTTACAGCCAAAATTACTGTAAATTTAAAATTTACTGTAAATAAAAAATAGTTGACAAATGTCAGGTTTTATGGGTATAATCACTACATAGTATAAAACAAAGTCGCTTCCCTGTCTGTCTGTCCCTATATATGCTTAGATCTTTAAAACTCCGCAACGGATTTTGATGCGGTTTTTTTTAATAGATAGAGTAATTCAAGAGGAAGGTTTATATGTATAATACATGCATAATATAGTAGAGAAACACTGATAATTTTAGAGGTCTCTAATGTAATGTCGTAAATAAACACATTTTTTTTGCGCTTACATTGTAAACGCTGGCTGAACCCGTCGAGATAGATCAAAATAATGTACTACAGTATTGTACACCTTAAAAAGGTCTACAAAAAAGTCCGCGATGGTATATGTCTATCTCCCACAATAACCATTTTTTATCCTATACTATTTACGAGAAATAATGGCTCTAAAATTATCAGTGTTTCTCCATTGCACCCGTGCGAAGCCGGGGCGGGTCGCTAGTATATAATAAAGTACTATTTTTTAGAGCCAAGTACTTGATCGTTGGTATTTATACGTTTGTATGATGATTTGGTTTAAATTTAATAAGATAGTCACGAAAACCATTAGAAATGCGACGATGCCAGCCTGCGCGGGATAAACGCTCTTAACAATAAGCCGCAATAAAAAATGATCATGATGAAAATCTTGAATACATTAACTAATAGCATATACCTACACGTTGTAAAAAGGCTTTTGACTAGGTTTTCCAAGAAATCTGTACGAGCTAGGCACAATCCTAAATATTTGGTTTATCTCGAATGGGATTCACATTTCAGATCACGAAATACTCGACCCCATGTTTTCACAAATTCCTTTGTTGGGACGAGGGTACCTAATAGCATTTTACCTGATCGAAAGAGCGTATTTTTTATACAACGTGTAACGTTAAATGCGCAAAACCTCTTAAGCGGTCATTGTACTCATCATTATGAACAACTTTTACTATGGGACCAAACCTGAAATCGCGAAAAAAAAATCAGCTGTTCCCTACATTAAATGTTCGCATAACTCGTCAAAATGCAGGGAACAGCTGATTTTTTTTCGCGATTTCCGGTTTGGTCCCATAGTAAAAGTTGTTCATAATGATGAGTACAATGACCCCTTAAGAGGTTTTGCGCATTTAACGTTACACGTTGTATACCTAATAATTGCAAGCTATACATATTCTGTTGTGCGGGGCTGGTCGCTTACCCAATCGCCACCGCATTTACACAGGTCGATAAAAATCGCAGGTGACTAGTTCATTTTGCATCAAAATGCGGACCTTCATACAGCGGGCGATTGCCTGCGTTGGGGCATTTTTACGGTCGATTTTAGTCACCTGCCGCATGCGTCCTGTCACCCGCACGACAAAAGTCAAATCCTACTCTAAGTCGGAACTTGAGATTTTAGTCACCTATGGCCTGGCCAAATTGCCATTTAGACAGTCGCGTGCGGCTATACAGGGTCCAAATAAATTAGCTAGCGAAACTTTGCAGACGTGATGAGTATCGATATCCAAATACAATAAAATAAAAATATATATTATTTTTTCCCTTTTTCTTGTCATTTGTTTATTTGTTAATGTTTAATTTTGACATTGTCTTCTAATCCTTATCATTTAAATGATTTTCAATATTTGTACGCTGGAAACAGCAGAGTATTATGGACATCATATTATAATTTGTAACACCTTGTAAAACAATATTCTGACAAATAAATTATTATTATTATTATTATTATTATTATTATAAAATAATTTGATATTTTTGTTGGGGCCAACGTCCGCTGGGAGTGTTATTACATGGAGTATGAGTTGAGAAAATCTGTTTTCTTTTGTTTTATCGTCTTTAGATATCGATACTTCTGTGAAGTATATACAAAAACTGAAAACTGTTTTTTAAACTGATGTTTCAAGTGAATACCTTAACTGCGGTCGATAACCCCACAAAAATTCATCAAATATTTTTTTTTTTGTTTTAACATGTTTAGATTTCGATAGCCATCTCGTCTTTGAAGTTTCGCTAGCTAATTCAATTTGACCCTGTATAAAGCCCACGTAACTAATTAGTATACTAAAGTGTTTAATAGTAATAAATTGTTCTTTGTGAAAACCTCATAAACATTTACATACACTAAAAAGCTCTTTAACAATTCGTAGTAATTTTACAACAATAAAACATCTTGTACTTAATTACAAACCCAAAACGTTTCACCAAACATCAAACACACTCGTTCAAATAAATTCACGTTGGAACCAACAAAAAACAAAAGAGCGAGCACTAAAAAGAATTTATTATCGTCTTTTTCCAGATAAAAACCCAGATATAATACCATTGGACGGAAAAATAAGCGACAGCTGCTCAAATAAATCCTCTACAACAGATTATAGCTCTATCCGACCACTCATCTCGAAGACTACCGACAAATATGACATGTCGACCAACTGCGACCGATTCTACGACCACAACATCGACCCGTGCAACCAATATATACAAGTTCGACCGATGGAATACCGGCGACCAACTTACGCGCCAACGTTGCAAATGCCAAATCTTGGTCCTAGCATACAGAGTTTGGGGCCAATGAGCAGCTTGCATATGCCGATTGTTGGGCCCAATGAGTGTCACAGACAGCCGTATGATAAGGTTTACGAGGATTGGTTGAAGTATAAAAATGCTTTGCCGTTGAATACTAGTGGTTTGGTAAGTATTAAAAATCTTTAATTTAATATTAGGTCATCCCACTTCCAGTGTCATATTTTTTATTTCCAATATTTATGTATTGCGCAATGGTATGCAATAGTTAGATTAATACATGTGTTGTCTTGTACAATCATGTTAGTTTAATTTGGTGTGTTGTATTGTCAAGACGTGCATTGATTTAAAATGGAAGATTTAAAAAAATATATTAATGTAGTGGAGCAACGTATATTTCTAAAGTTTTGTGCTTTACTCAACTACTCTGGAGGAGTTGTGCACGACTTACTGGTAAAGTGTGTTGGTCGTAACGCCTTGAATAAAAGAACCGTACAGCGATGGCTTGAAATGTACAAACAAGGAAGAACCACAGCTGAAGATGAGCCGCGGGCACCTCGATCATTATTATCGACTACATTAGAAGCAAGGGACAAAATCAAGGAAGCACTTCGTCAGTCACGTAGGGTCAGTGTCAGTGATCTCTCCACTCAACTTAACATTCCTCATTCCACTATACATAGAGTACTCACGGAGGATTTATGTCTGGTCAATAAAAGTGCAGTGTGGGTGCCCCACACTCTGAACACGGATCAGAAGGAGTTTCGTTATGAAACTGCGCGTAGCCATTTATCGTGGTATCGCCGTAAGAAAAATATACTTAATAGATTCATATGCCTTGATGAAACTTGGGTCGAATTTTATACTCCTCGTCAAAGACATCCGTCACGATGTTGGGTGGAACCGGGCACTTCAGCTGAACATTTACCACGTGCAGAGCTACATGAACGAAACATACTACTAATAGTAGCTATGGATGTCAGAGTCATTGCTTTTTGGAGAACTTATGATGAAAATACAACTATGACTGGAGAGCGATATAAGTCATTTTTACAAGAAAATATTCCTATTTGGGCAGACGAACATCATATAACGAGTCCTATAATTTTACATGATAACGCCAGACCGCACAAATCAAAAATAGTTCAGAACTTAATTGAAGATAAAGGATGGGTTGAAATTATTCAGCCGCCATATTCCCCGGATATGAATCCTTGTGATTTCAATTGTTTTGGCCATGTGAAGAGGAAATTGTCGGGTACTCGATACAATAGGTATTATTGATGAATTAAATGAAAGTGGTACTTTAAATGGTGTTCAAGATTTGCCAGCAGTCTGGGAGCGAGTGATTAATAGTGGTGGAGATTATTGATTAGTGTCACAAGGTTATATAGTATAGTAGTCAGTTTTTGTAAAATAATAATAATAAAAAAATATGACACTGGAAGTGGGATGACCTAATAATATATTACGTAAATAATTGCTTAGCAAATTGACTATCAATTTGAAATGACCGTTAATTCAAAACACAACTGTCGTTCTTTGACTGCCGTATAAAATGGAAAATGAAGGTGAATCACTCAGCAAACTGACGTAGCGTGTCAATCTATAACAATGAGGTTTCTCATGAAAATTCACGCCCACTGCTGGCGACACTTTGACAAGAGGTCATCCTTTTCGACAAAGAATATAAAATATATTCATAATTCAGTCTAAACGAAATAAATATGCGCTTTGACAGGTGCTCAGACCTGACGTGTCAGTGTTACCATCTAGTGAACGTCATTTCAGAAAACAGCACTGACAGCACATACTAGATCACTAAAAAAGTTTATTGTTCAAATTATTTTACACAAACAACACTAACATGTTGATAAAAGTAGCGCATATCTACGTATCATCTTGGTCCGTTTTCTTTACAAATGGACGAAAATTCCAAACTCCGAACCAAAAAAACATCAAACTAACCCAAATATTTCTATTACAGCTGCCAGCAGAACAGCTGCTCCCCCCGGAGTTATACGCAACGCCACCACCACCATCTCTCTACAGCAACCCAAACAGAAACCCACTCAACCTCACTCAGATGCCAGAGTTAGAACCGAGATACCACCTGGAACCCAGGTCTTTAGCGATGGACTCCAGAAGTTGCTCCAACTCACCTCCAGTCAGGTTTATCCCCGAAAATAATAGTGTGTACTACAGTAAAAGCGCGCTGGATAGAACTGCTAACACCTTGCCACATCTGAAACCTACTAGGATAAATGGTAAGAATGTTTGCAATTGTTTATCAACTCAGCCTATCGCAGTCCACTGCTGGACATAGGCCTCTCCCAGACTGCGCCACAACACCCTGTCCTCCGCCTTCCGCATCCAGTCTACTCCAGCCACCTTCTTTAGGTCGTCCGTCCATCTAGCTGGGGGGCGTCCCACACTACGCTTGCCGCGGTCTCCACTCCAGGACTCGTCCGGCCCTTCGACAGACATAGCCAGCCCACTGCCACTTCAGTTTGCTTACTCTGCAAGCTATGGCGGTTACTCCGGTTCTTTTCTGGATAATTTCATTCCTGATTGCCCGACTGTCAGTGTCCACGTTTCAGCACCGTATTTCATGACGGGCAGGACGCACTGGTTGAAGACCTTAGTCTTCAAACATTGAGGGATAGGCGACGAGAAGACTTGACGAAGCTTTCCAAATTGTTTATGCCATCATTTTTTTATGCAAATACTTAAACGCCATTTTTGCCAGCTTCAAGGCAACGACTCCAGAGCGACCACGGCTAAGCTACGAACGTGTGCTTTGCTTCGTTTTGTATGAAAATGTAGACGGGATTGTCCACTGCGATCCAGTGCCACGCTACGCACGAATGCGTGGCTCAAACGTGCGTGGAAACAAATGAACCACGCAGTTATCGTGACAAATCTCTCTGTGCACATATATAGCAGTGAACGGTCGACTTAGGACCGGTTTCTTGATCCGCAGTCAAACACCGTATAACAATTTGTTAGATTAACTATAGTTAGCTATTAGTTAAAGGGTTATTTCGTTTTTCAATATCTATTTTAAGTATAGTCAAGCTTTGGCAAGGGAACAATTGGCTATTATATTGCCATTGTAATGCTATTTCCTAAAAATATGATCGTTATGTTTTTTGGGGGTAATATTTTTTATGTGACAACACTAGCTATAATGGTGGATTACTAACTATGTTTAAATCCATGGTAAACAATACATTTGAGAAATATGACGTTGACAACAAGAAAACTGCAACAACAAAACAGCTGTTATGATTTAGTTAACCATCCGCCATATTGTTACCTCTCCAACTTCGGGTGGTTATTTATTTAAACTAATAGTTAATTATCTGACCATTGGATAAAATAACAATTGATCAAAAAACACATTTTCCCAAAATTTAACCATTAGTTACTATTTTTAACAATTGGTTGAGTTAACTACGGATCAAAAAAGCGGCCCTTAGTACTTGTCGTTAGTGACTAAACGGCTAGTCACCAAATATATAGAATCTTCTACTCTTTAATCGCACTGCCAGTTTTACTTAGCCGCAGGCCACGCTAGAGCTACTGCGGTGAGCGGGGCGACCTGCGGGGGCGGGAGGAGTAAAGACGCTACGTCTTGCCGCTGTAGTGTCAAGTAGTGTGCCACGTTGAAGCGGCCGCGTGACACGTGGTTTTGATCTGCTATTATTGCGCGGGGTTTAAAATGAGTTTGTCTAAATTGGAACTTTCATGTTTAGAAGGAAGTAGTTTTTTTGCACAGGATATATTAAAAATAAAAATGGGGGTTCACGATTTAAACAAAAACAGGCATCAGTTTGGTGAATTCCGTAGACCGAGACATTATTTCACTAATAAACTCCTCCGCATTTATGTTTTGCATCGCGGATAATTCAACATAATTTAATAAATACGCAGGACGCGCGAACTCGTACTATGGGCGAGGCCACAACACTGCGTTGCGGCGTCGCATCGTAAAAATCTACGACGCCGCACAACGCATCGTGGAAATTTCCGATGCGCTGACGCAACGTACAAATCTGCAATGCGACGACGCGCTACCTCGTAGTTAGTGTCCACATTGAATGAGGTGCGCACGTTTCATGATGGCGGATTACGATATCGATTACCTGATATCCTTAGTTCAGGAACGTCCCGTCCTTTGGGACAAAAGTATATCAGACTACAAAGACAATTTTTTTTTAGAAACTGACATGACGGTTAGCGTCTTGTCGTACGATGTCGTATGCGATGAAATTTTTGCGTTGCGTCATCGCATTGTATTGCTGTGCGACGTCGTTTTTGCGATACGACGCCGCAACGCAGTGTTGTGGCCTCGCCCTACCCCTCCGCTGCTCGCGGTCGCCTGACGCGCACGCCAGTCGCGCCAACATGGCACCCCCCGTTCAACCCGTATAATTATTTTTCCCGCTCATCGCAGACGCAAGACGCGTCGCGCTAGCGTGGCCTGCGACTTAGGCTGCTTTCATATTAGGACGTAAACAGCGCGATTGTAGCGCGGCAGAAGCAGATGCCTTCGATTTATAAGACACATTGATGCTGTATTTTTCTTCTGCTTTTGGTAGTACCCCAATTCATCGCCGACTGAGCGCACGTAGCGGCCGCGTCAGCCGCTGCGTGCGCTTCGTAAGCTCGTGTATACAACGTGTAACGTTAAATGCGCAAAACCTCAGACACCCCAACTGATTTTTAATTCAATTGACCTATTTCAGAGAAAAAATAAGTCATTAGAAATTTTTAAAGGTTTTATGTGCTGTTTTAGTTTTACTGGCCATTCTGATCGTTTCTTGCGTCTGCGACGACGCTCTATCGAGGGAGGAGTCTTCACCGGGCCGCTGCGCCGCGGTGACATTGGCTTGCTTGACCTATTAATAAATAGACACAGCAACGTTTTTAGTGAAGATTTTTTGAAAAATGTGACCTATATTAAAAAGTGGCTCAACTCATTCTGCTCGTTATTCTGATCAAACTATTTTCAGGTTTTGCGTATTTAACGTTACACTTTGTAGTATACACTATTATAAAAGATACTCAAGGTTTCTTCCTATCAAATTTTGAAGAAAAATCTCTAAAGATTTAATGAGGTAAGTATACTTGAATAAGGTCAAGTCAAGTGGAAAAATCTCAAGGATTATTCGTGTTTTGGCGCAAAACCTCTCGGCTAGCTTAAATAATGCTGTAGGCGGAAAACTTAGTTAAAGTAGGACTTAATAAGGTAGAAGGAAGGTAGGTATTCACTTGGAAAAATATTAATGCCCGATTTCTGAAGTGTACTCGACCTGAGTTTATTCTTTTCGATAGTGCTGTATAGGTACTCTATTGGTTCTATTTTTGTAAATAAAAAATCTTCGTGGGTCAATAGCTGTTCAACTATCCAGAGTGCCGGCCTATTTTTTGGTGAGGCAACGTGGCAATGCTGTCAACCTTTTGGGTAATTTTCGCGTTGTCAGCGATGCGGACGAACTTTTTGATGAACTATGAATATTTCCCCTCCTTTTTTATATACAACGTGTTTGACATTTTTTTTTTTTTTTTTTTGTATAAATGTTTCAGTTTTGCTCCATTTCGAAAGTTGCTCGATAGTTATCGACCTTAAATTTTAGCTCTTGAATTTATCGTTTCGAGAATGCACAATTAAAATATTTGACCAAATTAAAAAAAAATAGCCGTATAAATAATCTACAGAAATAATGCTTTAAAAAGGTACTTATTCAATGGAGTAACCATTTCATCCAGTTTTCAAAATGTTTTTGTTTCACCGTAATTGGTCTGCGGTGCGCAATTACATTCAGTAAACAGAACTGTTCCGTTCAACAATCTGATATAATCACATAATTATATTCAGGCTCATGAAAAGATAAATGTTTTCTCTTTGAAATGTGAAATAATGGCTATTATGTAAGAATTCATCCAGAAACATATTACCTTTGTATCTAGTTTTGCTACCAAGCGCCAAAGCTATGTCAACGTTAGGTTACACGAAGAGAAAATTCTTAGAAAAATTACTGTGCTCATCACTATACAGTGAGTGCAAGTGACATCTACAGAAATCTTTCTGAGTGAGATTGGGAAAAATTCACTATTAGTCGTGTAGAATGTAGTTAAAATTTTTACTGTGCTAGCATGGTAATTTTTCCATTATCACTCAAATGCACTCAGATTATGAAACAGCACAGTAATTTTTGTAAGATTACTTGTTAGAATACGTGTTTTGCGAATTTGATCTTTATTAACTACTAAAATGTTGCACTGACAGGTGTCAGGAGCACATTCTCTCAACGGCCGGACTGTGATTGCCAAATGTTTCACAAAAAACAATGTGTTTCTAATTATTATTATACTTTTGTTAATAGATTAGTTAGGAACCCAACTGTTCTACAAGTAGTAATACTATCTTCAATCATTAAAATGATTAAATTAATTTATTTCAGACTAATCAATGGTCCATAATTGTTAGTTACAAAGGTCTTAAAAATAAGTAATTTCATAATTCATAGAATTAATGTATCTCTCTTTTTTCTACTGGAACTTATTTTCTTTTTTCTTTTTCAGGAAACTCTCCGACTCAAATACCGAGTGAGCCAAAGTGTGTGTCAAAAGCGACCGACACTCCCCTAGAACATGCTAAAGCTACTAAACAGTGCGACTGAGACAAAAAATATTAAAAAAGGACAAAGCACATTTAGTGTTACAACCTGGAGAAGAAGTGACCGAAAGTGAACTAGGTATAAAGGCCTCAGAGTACATTTACAGGCCAGTGGCCTAGAAAAAAGGGCCTCAGTTAAAGTGGTTTTAAAAAGGTGTAAAGTGTAAATTTAATGTGATAAAATTCGGTAAAAATCGGTTTGGAACTATGGACCCGTCCGTTGTGATTTTTTAACTATTTCTTTTTACAAAATAATGTGTGATTTTTGTTTCTATCAATTGAATTATTACAAAAATTTTGATTAATTTTAATTAACACAATCAATTTGATTTAATTGTTAAACAATAGATTGCCAGTTAATTTATTTTAATAAAATAATATGCAAATAGATTTTTGAATTATTGATTATTAGAAAGAACGATAAATGTCAATTTGATAGAACGAAAAATACCTAGATTGTAAATTAGTTTTACATCTTCCTGAAGATGTATAAGACTGAATTTGTGTAGAACTTACACACGTTTAGATAAAACAATTATTTCATTACATTATTGTAATTATTCTTATTATAATTACATGTAAAATACCGCGCAAAATAGCTTTTTTTTACTGTCACTTGGCGTAGATTTGTAAAAACTTTTTTTTTAATAAAAATTATTATTGTTTAAAGGAAATTAGCTAACACAAATATAGATAAGTACGTTGTGACTGTATATAGTGTAAATATTATAAGTATGTTATACGAACAGTTGCCATACTAGTTAAATAGTTATTAACATGTGTCTAAAATAATAATTATTGTCACAAAATCGAGCTTTTATTTTACAAATAATAATAATTATTTAATTTTGTGTTTGTCAAGGAGAAAATAATAAAGAGAAGGAAAAAATAAAAATAAGGGAAGATGTTTTTCTGAAAGATATACGAAAAGAAAGATAGTATCGACGCTTGAAAAGTGAAAATGTTAAAAAACTTATTGTATGTTAATATCTTCGGATAGTTGTTTTAAAAATACATATTTCGGAATATTGAAAGCTTACACGTGGAGGGAAAAGCGATGTTGTTTAAATGTAAATTATATAAAATATTATAAATATGAATACTTAATGTGATAACAGTTGCATGAATGAATGATATCTCAGTTCACGATAGGAAAAAAATATAACATTTATTCATAAATATAGCGATCCGATTTGGCCTAAACTTTTATTAAATAATGATTTAAATGTTGAGTATTTAGTGAAATTACATTAAAGTAAGAAAGTAAATAGTAAATTCCTGATAAAATTAATACGGTTTTCTCCATCACCATTTTTTTTGTTTTTATTTTTAAAATCTCTTTATATTAAAAAAAGATAAAAGTTTGAAGATATAAAAGGAGTTTATTCTTATGATTTCAAGTTCGTGAACTGAGTACTGAGATTAATATTTGATTTTACAAATTATAATTAGTTTTAATTTTTATTTAATTGAGTTTGAAACAGACCAACATTTTTTTCTGGCTAGATTTAAATTAGCGCATTATTTTTATCTGTAAAAAAAAATAGTACCATGACTTAGATTTTATAGATATTTTTAAGGTACAGTCGTTAATTAAATTATTTTAGTTACCATGGAAGCTTGCGTTATTTCATCTATTAATATTTTTTGTATAGCTATTATTTTATTTAACGAAAGCATATAAAAAAAAATCTGTGATACAGTAATATTGATTTTCGTATTTTTTACTGTAGCACACCCACTAATTTTTATATATTTTTTGTGTTTTCTTATTTTTAAAATATTAATCTCTTTTTACAAACGACTGTACCTTTTGCTTTGAGCATTTAATAATTATTTTAAATAATAAATACTAGCATTTTGTAAAAACAATTTTATGTAATTGTTTCGTTTTTTTGTGATGTAAAATTCCTTTGGAAATAATAAATGTGAATTTATAATAAGTGTTTCGTTTTTTTTATTAACTGAATTTTAGCTTTTCTTTACAAGTATCAAATAAAATACGTACGAGTAAGCTCGGCTTCGAGATATCGTCCTGGATTCGATTCCCATGACAAAGCCCTCATTAATGCCGATATGCCTCGACCTTACAGGAGTGCTACTACGAGTATCAACACAGCTTCATGCAATATAAATACAAACATATTTTAACAAAGGTCACGGTCAAGGTAAATTAAAGGTCATCCGTCAATCTGTAGACACACTTCCAGGGGTTTGCCCCTGGAAGTGTAATACAAGAGGGTGAAGAAATTTTCATTATTTTTGACCTAGGACGTGGGAAGATATTCGCGAAAAACTCAAAAAGGGGTTTTCAAGCCGCGTCGTGTGCGATTGTTCATACAAAATGCACGAAAGTGATGTAGGAGGATATTTGCATTGTGGTATTATGGGTAGTTCAAATTGCTTCAGCCCAACAATATTTTGACAAATGTCACGGTCAAGATCAATTTAAGGATCATGCATTAATTTGTAGACAAACACCTTGGGGGTGCAATACAGGGGGATGTTGAAAGTTCATTATTTTTGACGTGCAGTTTTTTGGATTTTTGTGAAAAACTCAAAAAGGGATCTACAAGTTATCTATTATAAGCTAGGCGCTCATTTCAGCCGCATCGTTTGCGATGGTTCATACTTAATTACAAAAAAAAATTATATAAAAAAAAACAACCGACTTCCAAAAAAACACTACAAAGTGAAAAATAATTTTAATTTTGGAAGTCGGTGTCGTTGGTTCCGCATTTTGGTTTTTTGACACCGACTTCCGAAATTAAAATTATTTTTCACTTTGTAGTGTTTTTTTGGAAGTCGGTTGTTTTTTTTTATATAATTTTTTTTATTTTTCACTTTTTAGTTATATCTACCCCAATCAAATTAACACTACTTGCTATGTAAATATCAGTGACAGGAAGCTGCATCTGCGTTTATAGGGTACAGACGTGATGTTATGTTGTGCGATTGCGTAAACAATGCATACATATGCGATAGCAGCAATCGCGGTTGTTTTACTGGTATTAATTATTATTATAATAAAAAAAATTATAACCTTTGTAGTGAGTACAGGCGTGATATTATGTTGAGTAATGGTGTAAGCAATGCTTAGATATGCTATAGCAACAATCGCGGTTAATCTGCTGTTATTTATTGAAGAGTTCCCCCGATTTCTACAAGATCCCATCATCAGATATTGAAATGGTGACAATGGGACCACACGGGAAGCACCAGCTTTCAAATAAAAAAAGAATCATGAAAATCAGTTCACCCAGTTGGTTATTATGAGGTAACAAACATAAAAAAAAAAAAAAAAAAAAAATACAGTCGAATTGATAACCTCCTCCTTTTTTTGAAGTCGGTTAATAAAAAAATTAAAAAAATACAGTCGAATTGATAACCTCCTCCTTTTTTTGAAGTCGGTTAAAAAGTCACGACGGTGATGTGGGGTGATTTTTGTTAATAAAGAGCGGGTCGTTCAAATCTGCTTCAGCCTTAAATCAAGCAATATAAATTATACATTTTAGCAGAGGTCAAGGTCAATTAACGTTCATCCGTTAATCTGTAGACAAATCCTCGGGGCGTGTAATACAACGGGGTGATGAAAAGTCATTATTTTTGACCTTGGAGGAGTCCTACCCCGACCTTTTCTGTAAAATTTGCGATAAATTACGAAGGTAATCCAGCGTCATGTCTCAATTAAAATTTTTCATCTTTGTTAGTCCGCAACTCGGTCTTATCATCATCTGCCTAGCCTTTTCCCAACTATGTTGGGGTCGGCTTCCAGTCTAACCGGACGCAGTTGAATACCAGTATTTTACATGGACCTACTGCATATCTGACCTCCACAACACAGTCAAAAAAAAAAAGAAAAAAGGGAGAGAAGAAAAGGGTCTTATGAGAATAAATAAATCATTTAGCCTCGAGCCTCTACAGAGCGTGGTGGTCCACTGTACACACGACGTCATATCAAGCTATACATTTTCAGTTTTGTCATTTTCGACGTAAATGACGTCGTAAACGACGACCCACAGAGGTGCTAAAGGACGGCCTAATGTCAGGTCCTGACTGAATTGACGCTAAATTGACGTCATCAGAACGTTCCGTTGAGTACCAGACGTTAAATGACGTCAGTGTGACGTACTTATTTGACGAATAAACTACGGTCCCTAAAATGACCTTGGGATGACGTCGCAGGCGCCAAATATCTACAAATGACAGTTGGGACCTACGGTTTACCGTACCAACTGATGGCCAACTGGTGACTCGTTAAAGCGTGCTTTCCGAGTTACGGAGGGGTCTCGATATTTAATGTATGGTCATCCATCCACGGACCGACCTTAGCAAGCGTAGCTTAACCTTCCATCGAACCGTGTGGCTGTTATCATTTAGCTACGAGCCTCTGCAAAGAGCGGGCGGTCTACTGTACAAGATTAAAGATTTTTATATGAGGACTGGCACACCTACTGTCGCACCATTTTGAAAATGGCGGCCACGCGCGAGACCTATACAGCGTGTAACGGAAGGGGGGTATCAACCCTGAAGGAGGTGAATGTGCTCATGAAACTCAACAACTTTCCCCAAAGAACACAGGTCGAAATATGAAAAAAAAATTTGGCCCTCCCTTACAAAACTGACTAAGTACCAGCTGATTGATTTACTATGGGAGGGCCAAATTTTTTTTTCATATTTCGACCTATGTTCTTTGGGGAAAGTTGTTGAGTTTCATGAGCACATTCACCTCCTTCAGGGTTGATACCCCCTTTCCGTTACACGTTGTATAAATCGATAACTGACATCAATGCAAACAGAAAACATAATAAGACCAGCAGTGCTATTCTGTAAAAATCTCACCGTGAGAATTTAGATGAAGTGAGCGGGAAGTGAGCTGTCATTAGGGATTAACACTATTGACACTGCTCACTTCAAGCTCACTACACTTATGATTTCACTTTGAGATTTTCACACAATCGACCGACTGTTGATGATTGAGTCACGTGATCAACTTTGAACGTTAATAGATATTACGATTAAACGTGACACTACGGGATTTTGTATATATATTTTTTCTTTATCTATGTATATACGCGTACGTTTTGTTTGTGGTTTTGGGTTGGTTTTGTCTGAATTTTGGATTATGTTTACTGTTTGCATTAATGTCACCTATCGATTTATATAGGTCTCATGCTTGGCCGCCTTTTTCAAAATGGCGCGCCAGTAGGTATGCCTCGGATCTGCAAATCCTTTTGCCTCGTCCATCCAAATCAAGAGACATAACTGACACGTGTTACATCGCTATAGCAGAGCTACTGCAGTGCTATTCTGTAAAAATCTCACCGTGAGAACTTAGCTCTGTCATTCTCTAATGGTAGGTATTGACACTATTAAGTGCTCACTTCACTTACGATTTCACGGTGAGATTTTTACAGAATCGACCGGCTGTACCACATTATCCCATAGAATGTTCAAACACCTTTATTTGTGTTAACCATACACGACATGGGGACTTAACTATGTAAACATTTTGACTGCGCTTCGATTAAAATCAATATTTGCCTTACCAATGTTTGTAGTTATTATTTCCTTTGTTTTATTTAAAATACAAATTATTAAAATTTTATTATATTTTTATTAAAAAAAAATATTAAAAGAATGAAAACATGTTTATTTGCGGTAAACATGACGCAGAGAAAGAACACAAAAAAAGAACAAGTCACAAAACAGTCAAAAATCTCATCAAGCTCATCGGCATCAGAATCCAAGCTGCCGGTGGTCAGGGCTTTGGAGAGAGGAACCCCCGCACTACGCGTGCCGTGTCCTGCTTTCTGAATCATACCTGTGGTGTTGGGTGTGGTGGTGTGTGCTATCTACACCGCCAAATGCGAACTACCCATCATAGTGACGTCACCCAAATGTGTACTACGTGAGCTCGACAAATGGATGTGCGGTGCGATTAACGCTTATGCGACAAAACTGTACTGCGACTCACCATAGTTCGAATGCACGCTTGTGCGATAAGCGATTGCGCGACAATAGTTCGACACTACGGTAGTGCGACAGTACTGTAATTCGACCGTACGTTGGTGCAGTATTACAGTAGTTTGACACTACCCATGCTAGGTTAGGTTAGGTTAGAACTGTGACCACACAACGCGCGAAGGCGAGCGAGCGAAGCGAGCGTGCTGCGGTAGCGGACGCCGAGCGCCAGATTTCCTAATTATGCCCTGTCGGCGAAGTGTCCTGTTTGCGAAGAGTCCCATCGAAGTAAAGTCTTGTCGATCTTCAGTGTGTCGCACAAGCGTTCATTCGAACTATGGTGAGTCGCAGTACAGTTTTGTCGCATAAGCGTTAATCGCACATCCATTTGTCGAGCTCACGTAGTACACTCGTCACGCAAAATCCTGTATCGCATAAGCAGTTTACCGCACAACTAGCTCGCCGACCCGACATCATTCGTCGGGCAGTAGCCCACCAGACACAACACAACACCCCTTTGGTCGGAGGATTCTCCCTTTTCTTTGGAAGATGAGTGATCTTTACACCCTCCTTTATAAACCCAGCAGCGCAACGAGAGCCTCCTAATGTGCTGGTCGTGGCTCTCTGATTATCGGTATCTCACACGTCAACAACGTCGTATGCTAAGTCAAGATACTTGATTTTTCTACAAAATTCTATTATTAAACATCTATTTTATCTACACTAATATTATAAAGAGGAAAGAGTTGATTGTTTGTTTGTTTTGAATAGGCTCCGAGACTACTGGACCGATTTGAAAAATTGTTTTACCATTAGAAGCCGACATTATCCCTGATGAACACAGGCTACTTTTTACCGCAGGAAAATGCTTCATTCCTGCGGGACAACGGGTAGTATGAATTATCCTTTTTCCTCCTTTTTCACATAACTTCTAAACGGCTGAACCGATTGGGTTGAAATTTTATATGGGTATTTCGATGGTTTCCTGGATTATTTTAAAAATACAATTGGACCCGGTAGGTGGCTGTTGGTATGTCAACTACTAAACGGCTTGACCGATTGGTTTGAAATTTTGGATGTGTATTTCCATGGTTTCACAAACACGAATGTATTAAGTCTACCTAATCTATATTTCTATACATATATAAATAAACCAATTAAACTAACCACATTATTTAAGCAACATATTTTTAAACAGCGGGAATTCCGAATTCTACGCAAACGAAGTTGCGGGCGGATACTAGTCTTCTATAATTAGTATAAAATAAAGTCGCCTTTCGTGTCTGCCTAGTATGTTACCGCAAAAAACATAATCTAATTAGATCTTATAAACTCCATAATGGATTTTATGCGGTTTTCACCATCGCGTAGAGATTTATTCCGGAAGGCTTGTGTGTAAAATAAATTAATATTTAAATTAGATTTAGCAGGTTGTATGTGGATTAAAATATGATTCGCGTCCGGAACAAATATGACTTTACAGAATTATACTCATTAGAATCAGCAATACAACTCCTTGAGTTAGAATTGGCCTCAAATATCCTGAGTTTATGAAATAGTCATTCGAAAGGGTCATTTGAACTTAGAGAGTTGGATTCATCATCTGCCTAGCCTTTTCCCAACTATGTTGGGGTCGGCTTCCAGTCTAACCGGATGCAGCTGAATACCAGTATTTTACATGGAGCGACTGCCTATCTGACCTCCACAACCCAGTTACTGGGTAATACGATACCCCTAGGTAAGACTGGTTGTCAGACTTTCGTGCTTCTGACTACCCGTAACGACTGTCAAAGATCTGCGAATGACAGCCAGGACCAACGGCTTAACGTGCTTTCCGAGGCACGGAGGGGTCTCGGAATGTAAAGATGGTCACCCATCCACAGACCAACCGCGGCAAGCGTAGCTTAACCTGATCGATTGACCTGTGCGGCTGTTATTATTTACACACGGGAGTTGGATTGATGATTTCAATTATTATATTTCTGTGAATACACACATTTTACCGTATCGAATCATATTTTGATCATAACACAACTTAAAACTGTCATGCGATTCTGTAACCACCTCACCGTGAAAGCTAGGGTGAAGTGAGCGTGGAGTGAGCTGTCATTCGCTAGGGATTAACACTATTAAGTGCTCACTTCTCCTATGATTTCACGGTGAGGTTTTTTACAGAATCGACCGGCTGACCTGCAAATTAAAAAAAAAGTAAATAAAATTTAATTTTCGCAAGACTTCGTAAAGAATCTAAAAACGAAATCCGTCTGTGTTATCATCTTATAAAAACTTTTCTTCCATTCTCAAAAGGGAAAGAATTTAAAGCATGGAGCATTATCGGCATTATCCCCGCAAAAAGTCGACTTAAGCCTTGTATCCACTTCAGCATGCTCGGGCGAATGAGCCGCTCATTCGCCCGAGCATGCTCAGAGGAACAAAATGAATGTTTTGGTCGAACGAGCCTCAACATTGAAAAAGCTGTGCTCAGGCTGCTCAGTATATGCTCGGCTTTTTTTATGCGATTATAGTATTCTTCGTATGTACTATCCCATAACACCCTCTTTGATTCATATGCATCAATTAATGTTTAACAAGTCTCGTTATCCCACAAGCCACTCATTTTTCAAATAACAGAAAAAGTAAACGTAATTAAACTATATTAAACTCGGGGAATTCGACGCGCTCGCCTCAAACACAAAAACAACCGTCCACACTGAGCGCCGAGCGAATACTGAGCGCCTTTGAGCACGGACAAAAACCGACAGATGCCCTCGCCCTGAGCGCGCTCGGATTTGCTCGGGCCGAGCGTGCTCAGGCGTCTCCACTTGCGCGGCTCGGCCAAATGAGCCGCTCATTCGCCTGAGCATGCTCAAGTGGATACAAGGCTAGGAAACGTGGCACTATTGTAGTCACAAAAATACTAATTGTAAGTGTAATAAGTCTTGGTTGCGCTGACAATTTACAGTAGGTTTAGTAGTTGGTACGTAAAAAGTACTAAGCGACTGAAGTCATCATCCAGCCTAGCCTTTTCCCCACTATGTTGGAGTAGGCTTCCAGTCTAACAGGATGCATCAAAATACGAGTACCAGTATTTTACATGTAGTGACTGCCTATTTGACCAGTGCATGTTGCCAGTGATGACCTATGGCACTGAAACGTGGTCGCTCACAATGTACCTTATTAAAAGGCTAAGTGTCTAAACACACTATGCCGAAGTTACGCGACCGAAGTTCAGCGGCTGATTTTACGATCCGACGTATTCGGCTGATAAGAAGTGCCGAACTTACGCGGCAGAAATTCAGTTCCGAAACTTTGTGTGTGTATTAAGTGTCTCGAGCGCTGTCTTGGCGTCGTGTCGTGTTATCTACACAGTTGGACAGACAGACGCAAAACAAAGTGATCTTGTTATTACTTTCGAGGTGCGAAACCCGAACTTACGCCCGACCGAAGTTAGGCTGTACGCTATGACGCGACGTAATTTCGGCATAGTGTGTCGTCAATAATTCAAATAGCATTGCAGGCGTAATTGTGCTGAACTTCGGTCGCGTAACTTCGGCATAGTGTGTTTAGACACTAAAAGTCACCCAAAGGGGAATGGAAAGGGCTATGCTTGGAGTTTCCTTGCGTGATCGAATCAGAAATGAAGAGATCCACAGGAGATCCAAGGTAACTGACATAGCCCGAAGAATTGCCAAACTTAAGTGCATTTCTCGCAGAACAGATGGCCGATGGGGCCGAAAGGTTCTGGAGTGGCGACCGCGTACCGACATAGCTTGCAGAGTAAGCAAACTGAAGTGGCAGTGGGCTGGCCATGTCTGTCGAAGGGCCGATGGCCGGTGGAGCAGACGAGTCCTGGAGTGGAGACCGCGTATCGGCAAGCGTAGTGTGGGACGCCCTCCAGCTAGATGGACGGACGACCTAAAGAAGGTGGCTGGGGTGGACTGGATGCGGAAGGCGGAGGACAGGGTGTTGTGGCGCAGTCTGAGAGAGGCCTATGTCCAGCAGTGGACTGCGATAGGCTGAGTTGATTGGTTGATTGACCGCGTACCGGAAGACGTAGCGTTGGAAGGCCTCCCACAAGTTGGACCGACGACCTTATGAAGGCCGCAGGAACGTTTCGATATGTAATCGATGGTCATCCATCCACGAATTGGCCTCGGTAAGCATAGCTTAGACTTCGATCTAAGCAGGGCCTGTTATTATTTAGCCACGAGCTCCTTTACCAAGTGTCTTAAGTAGGTAGTAGGTCCTTTATTTTGGTAGGTGATACAAAAAAAACGTGTGCAGTCGGTCGATTCTGTAAAAATCTCACCGTGAAATCATAAGTGAAGTGAGCACTTAATAGTGTTAATCCCTAGCGAATGACAGCTCACTCCACGCTCACTTCACGCAAGCTTTCACGGTGAGATGGTTACAGAATCGCACTGCTGTTCACACGCGATATAAGTGAAACCTTCAAAAATGTTATTAGGTTTCTGCTTGAAGGCGCCCAGAGCAGTACCGACAATCTACGAAGACTTACGAATATTCCCGAACGTATGAAGATGGGAGAGGGTACGGACAGTGCACAAAGAGGAGATCACAAATATAAGAAACACTGTATAATGCTTTCTATCTCATTCTCTCGCACGTTAAATCCTCTAGATGTATGTGTTTATCTCTTTTTAGTGTCGCTTTTTCGTTTCATTGAGTTTCAAATCACAACGATGCTAAAGAAGTTTTCACTTGAATAACTGAATTTAAATGTAATCAATTTCACTTAAATGTATCATATTATGTATAACTTTGCAATAAAAATGAGAGGTCTTGCCCGGTTGTGCCTTACGTACCCCATAATTTTAAACAAAATCGTTAACACTCAAATTCACCTCATTATCTTCAACAGCTCGACAATTAATTCAAATAGCCCGGTAATCTCAGTGAATGACTACAAAATGGCCTCAAATGAGTATCAAAATTGTTGCTGACCGAAGTTTTAAGCATTTTGGGCATTAAGTGGAAGCTGTTTGGTAGTTAAATAACGAACTCCTTGTGGTCTCGATGGTTTAAAGTTTAAATCAACGGCTTTTACAATGAGTGATAAGAAATATTGCAGAAAAAGACTGACACAGAAACGCATGGCATTTTGTCTTCAACGGACTGGCGCCGGCACACGCGGGTCTTTTTGACATCTCGATGACAATTGACGTTGATGACATTGACAGCGTCACATTGGCGATCCGCAGCGCTAATAGAAGCTATTAAATGATGTCACGAAATAAGGAGAAGGTTTGTTAGAAATGAGAGGTTAAGTTGCGGTTATCAAGGTTATTGCAAGGATGATCTCCATGATGATCTACATCGTTCTCACATGTATAATTTCAACATGAATGATACTCGTATAACTGTAGAACCGATGGCTGTTGGGGTAGACGTGTTCTTGAGTGGAGACTGGCGAAACGGTAAACGTAAGGTGAGACGTCCTCGGGCTAGGTGGAGCGATGATCTTCGCAGGATGGCTGGTAGCAGCTGGATGAGAGTTGCCGAAAATAGAGTTGAATGGCGTGCAGTAGGAGAGGCCTATGTCCAGCAGTGGACTGCTGTAGGCTGATGATTATGAATGATGATGATGTAACAATATTTTGATTATAAAGAGTATATAATAATCACACTAATATTATAAAGGCGAAAGTTTGTGAGTGTGTGTGTTAGTATGTTTATTACTTCTCCACGCTCAAACGTCTGAACGGATTTGGATGAAATTTAGTACACAGATAGTTTATAACCGGGATTAACACATAGGATACTTTTTATTCCGATATTCCCACGGGATCGACACTTATGCGGGTGAAACCGCGGGGCTCAGCTAGTAATAATTTATACATGATGACAATTTACAGAATCGTTTATAGTGTACAAAGACTACAATAAAATGGTGGGTGAGGTGCTGTATTCCTAGCTTGGTTAAAAGAGAACCTGTGTTAAAAAGAACAGCAGTGCGATTCTGTAACCATCTCACGGTGAAGCGTGGAGTGAGCTGTCAGTGTCATCCCACCTGATACTAGGGATTGACCAAGCATACATTTACAAACATAATAGAGATTTTAATAGTATTTTTTATGCTAATTCTATTGATCTTCTTATATAATTTCTAAGCTACTATTTTAGCTGCTAAAACATTACTATTTTTTTGGGATTACAAAAATAAAATAGCAAAACAGAAACTTAGTCAGAATCTCAATGTTGTGTTATTTTTTCGTTTTTTTCCTAGCTACTTATTACAACGCTATATAAGGAGTAGTCTCCTTATACAACGTGTAACGGAAAGGGGGTATCAACCCTGAAGGAGGTGAATGTGCTCATGAAACTCAACAACTTTCCCCAAAGAACATAGGTCGAAATATGAAAAAAAAATTTGGCCCTCCCTTACAAAACTGACTACCAGCTGATTGATTTACTATGGGAGGGCCAAATTTTTTTTTCATATTTCGACCTATGTTCTTTGGGGAAAGTTGTTGAGTTTCATGAGCACATTCACCTCCTTCAGGGTTGATACCCCCTTTCCGTTACACGTTGTATATAGCGTTGTTTTGGCAAACGTTTTTTTGGAAACTGACAGCTTACTACACGCATGTTGCCACGGTGAGAATTTTACAGAATAGACATGCAGTGCCGGTCCCCAAGAAAATAAACAATAATAATATTTTTTTATTTCACAATTCGATTTCCATATATTTGTTAGTAACAATGTTCTTAGCCCAGTGTTAGTAAAAGTAAATTAAACTTAAATTAAATTAAATTGTCAGGCGCTTGGCTTCGTGTGCAGGCTTCTCCCATGCGCCATTAGTGCAGAGTCCCACCGGCCAGCGCACACGGTCAGGATGGCGCTGGGTCTGCCACGTACCCGCGCCAACATCGAAGCACCTCTTACGCATGATTGCGTGAAAGCCGTCCACGCGCGCCTCCGCGAACATACCACTCGCGCTACAGTAACGCGGCAGCCCCATCAACACACTGAACGCTTTATTATATTGCACTTGTCCTCTGCGTATATTTGGCCCACAAACTGCACGTGTACTCGTAGAAGGTCTGGCAGAAAGACCTAAATAGTGTGACCTTCACTTGCTCAGTACACCGTGCGAATCTGCGAGCCAAGATATTGCAGCGAACAGACAACGCCCTGCGTTCCCTCTCCACTTCAATGTCATCCTTAAAGTCCTCGGTGACCCAGTGGCCCAGATACTTGAACTGCGTGACTTGTTTTAATGGAGTACCATAGAGTGAGATGGGTGGTACCTCTGTGACTTCTGTTTTATGTGCTTTAAAAACCATAAACTCACTTTTCTTTACATTGTATCTGAGACCATGGGCCTCCGCGTACCTTTCACAAACATGGAGTAGCTTGCAACGCACCGATTGAAGGGATAATATCGTGCAAAGTATACATTATAGGACATTATGATGTGCTTGGTACCAATATTCTGGTGTATAACCATAAGATTATTATTATTTTTAAGCCATAAAGGCTTGAAACTAAAACAATAAAATATAATATAAGTAAAGAAAATAAAATAATAGGGTAAGTATATAAACTAAAAGAAGATCATGTAGCTAGGGGTAGGTAAATATTTGTTGTAACCAACCTGGTTGTGGTGAGTAGTTATGCTGTGCTAATAAGTACCTAGTATTTCCGCTACAGGTTACGAGTCATAACCTGTAGCGGATTAAATTGTATGACCGTAACAAATGTTAGTGAGGTTTCGATGTGCATCTTTATAGTAATTCTTAATTTATTTTATTTATTGTGTATTAAAACATATTTGTGATTTGAGTGTCCGTGAACTAAAATACTAGCTTTCAAATGATATAAAATGATCAATAGAATTATCATAAAAAAATATTACTAAAATCTCGATTATGATTGTAAATGTTTGCTTGGTCAATCCCTAGCATCGGTGGGATGACACTGACAGCTCACGCCACGCAAGTTTTCACGGTGAAGTTTTTAGAGAATCGACATGCTGATAAAAATTTCAACGCAGGGGTTAGTAGATAGGTACGACATGTGCATATGCATATTTTCTCCCAACTTGTTCTTTTTGTGTTTGTGCTATTTCTCTGCGTCATGTTTACCGCAAATAAACGTATTTTCATTCTTTCTTTTTTTCTACAGGTCATCGAATTTTTGGCCCTAGGACATGCCGTTTCCTCGCGATGTTTTCCTTCACCGTTCAAGATCAATAAATTACGTAAAATTGACGCTACAGGCTTTAAAATTGTTACCGTTTTCATCGTAAAAAAATATAAGAAAATACCACATCATTTCTGATCGTTGAGAGGTAAAACATTATATAACATGTGAAATAAATTGAGATATTTCGAGGATAAACGCATAACAATTTTACAAATGGCGGCGATATATCGTATCGAATTTGGGGCAGTTTACGAAATAAAATATAAGTGTTATTTTTTGATGCAGTGGAAATTGGTATTAAATTAGGCATTTAAGTTGATTATCCCAAGATTTATAGTGTTCATTTTTATAGCTAATCGATTGAGGTTATTTTTTGGCGATGATTGAGTAAAAAATTATATAAAATAACACAGGGCGTGACAGCTATATGAAATGAACCCAAGCATTGCATAAATTTTAATATGTAAGCTATCATGCCCTTTATTCGTGTCTGGAGGCTTTTATTTAGTTTTTGTTTATTTTTTTTTTTTTGCCTTGTGTACGTATTGTATTTGTTGGTATATTGGCATGGCTTGCTGACATTTGGCAAATAATTTAATTTAATGTACTGTGTTTTGTATTGTTAATTACTTTGCATACCTAGTATTGTATACAATCAAGTATTTTCTAAAATGGAAAACTTAATAACAATTTTCCCGACCTGGGAATCGAACCCTGAGGACCCCACGCTCACCAGTCGCACTTATGACCACGAGACCAACGGGGCAGACTGGCTGATTACTACATAGACACAAAATAAGCATCTTTAAAGTGAGTTTAAGATTAAATTCACTTATTACTGTCCTGTATGTAGTCTCTTACAAGCTGTAAGGCATTCCTATTCACCACATACATCCACAAGGCACTGCCACATAATATGTAAATGACCGCTTGGCAACGTCGGAAGTAATGTGGTCACACTGGCCGTCCGACAAATGGTTACATACCCTGTGTCGTGGTTACACTGCAGATAGTTGGATAAAACCACTGTATAAGTAGAGTAGGTATACACTGTCGTGGTGTAGACGTGTCTTCTTCTTCTTCTAGTCGCTGGCATGACATTTATTTAAATTTTGTTGGCCGAATACTTTTCATACCGGGTCCGAACCCAAGTGGGAAGATGTAAGTCGAACCTCGTAAAGCGGCTACCTCGACGGAACGGCAGCAGGGTGTCGATGTGGAGCTTTGTCACAAACTATGCTCCATGTCCTGTCCCTTTGTGCCCAAAAACATGCAGCTAAAGTGACCTCTGCTCTTTCACCGATAACACCATGAAGATGGCGAAGTATGGACGTGTAATGAGGTATGAGGATCTTCATCATCATCATTCAGCTAAAAACTGCTGTCCGCTACTGCTCTCATAAGTATCTTGCTACACTTTATTTTTTTGGGGGTGGGCAATTATCAAATAACTTCTCCAGCTCTGCGGCGGAGCAGGAGGGTTTATCTGACTTTTGCTGATTAAAACCCACCCGTATTCCTTCAGTTGCCGTTGTCAATGGCCACGGTAACTCTTTCTAAGAATCCGCGACCCTGGCAGACACTTCAAGTTATAATTACACCGGTTAGACATGGAGGAATTCCGGTAAGTAGAGTCACCAAATTCAAATCCCTGGGGCATTGGGTCACTGAGGACCTCTCGGATGACTTGGATATTGAGAGGGAACGCAGGGCATTGGCAGTGAGATGTAATATGCTGGCGCGCAGGTTTGCGAGGTGCACAAAAGATGTTAAAATCTCTGTTTAAGGCGTACTGCTATACAATTTACACCTGCAGCCTGTGGGTTCGTTATACGCAGAAGGCTTTCAATGCCCTGTGGGTCCTCTACAATAATGGGTTTAGGATGCTGATGGGGTTGCCGCGATACTGTAGTGCGTCGGGGATGCTTGCGGAGGCCAGCACCGACTGCTTTAGGGCTATTGTGCGCAAGAGAGTGGCCTCCCTGATGTGTCGTGTGCGGGGCAGCTCCAACGGCCTTCTAAACACCATAACAGAAAAGCTCGAGTGTCCTATTGTGCGGCACTGGAATAAGGTGCATAGTTCTGGTGCTTTCCTATTCAATTTCAGATAAATTAATAAGCAGTTTTAAGGTACTAACATAGTTTTTAAGCCTTACTAATGATTTTATGAAGTAAATTATTATTATTATAAATTCCCATAATTATTAGAAAGAGCAAAAAAGAAGTTATTTACTTTCAGCGTATGCTTGTGGCTAAGTAATAACAGCCGCACGGGTCGATCGATCAGGTTAAGCTACACTTGCCGCGGTTGGCCCGTGGATGGGTGACCATCTTCACATACCAAGACCATCCGTGCCTCGGAAACCACGTTAAGCCGTTGGTCGTGACTGTCATTCGTGGATCTGTGACAGCCTTTACGGTTTGTCAGTAGCCCGAAAGTCTGACAACCAGTCTTACCAACTATCGTATTACCCAGTAACTGGGTTGTGGAGGTCAGATAGGCAGCCGCTCCATGTAAAATACTGGTATTCAGCTGCATCCGGTTAGACTGGAAGCCGATCCCAACATAGTTGAGAAAAGGCTAGGCAGATGATGATGGTGTGTCGGTGTTTTTACTTATAAGCTTTGGTACAAAAGGTTCTTTACTAAAATAAAGCTGAAAAGATTGTTTGTTTGAACGCGCTACTCTCTGGAACTACCAGTCGGATTTGATCAATTCCTTTTACATTTGTTAGCCTAATTCTTGATAGATGTTATAGGCACTTTAATATCACGCTACGACACTAAGGAGCAAAGAAAAAAGGCAGAAGGAACGCTAAGCGCAAACGAAGAACTAGCGCGGGCGAGCGACATGACGCAACGCGGTGGGCCGGGAGCCGAAACACGCAAACGATGTCGCGAGCAAAAGCTAGTCGTAACTAGCTTCTGCCCTTGCTTGAACCCGTATATACACGGAGAGAAAATTCTTAGAAAAATTACCGTGCTCGTCACTATAAAGTGGTTGCAAGTGACATCTACAGAAAATTTTCCAAGGAAGATTGGGAAAAATTCACTATTAGTCCAATAAATTTTACTGTGCAACATAGAAATTTTTACCGTGCTAGCATGATGACTTTTCCATTACCACTCAAATGCACTCAGATTATGAGACAGCACAGTATTTTTTCTAAGATTTTTCTCTCCGTGTAGTAAGATAAGGGTAATTCTCTCACAAGACTATTCAACTTTATCCCTCTAAACTTACAACAAAAAACATTAGTTCCCGCTTGCAAGTAATGTCGCGCCAAAGATCCTCGGTAGGATGGAGGGTAGATAAGATTATCAAGGGTAATTTATAAAAAAAAGGAGGGAGGGATATAAAAGCAATGTTGTTAGAGGATGTTGAGGGTAATATTCGGTGGGTTTGATAGTAAAATAGGCACATTGATAAAGATTGAGTGCGAAGACGCACACAAACATATCAGATATACTGGATGATTTTTTTTACCGTCTCCAAATTTTTACAGGCTGTTCTACCCATGAATATGAACAACTTTCTGTTAGGGAGCACAACAAGTCACTTACCTTGTATGTAGTATCCTACGTACCTGATAAGATTATAAAAGAACTGATTGAAAAAAAAAAAAAAAAAAAAAAAAAAAAAAAAAAAAAAAAAAAAAAAAAGTTTATTTGGAACAGAAACAGATACAGTCTTAAACACCGCTTCACGGTGACGTAATTTGAAAGTAATATTGCATCATCTTTCGTATTAAAACGGACAGGTTTGTGCCTGCCCCTCGGGATGCTCGAGAAGCAGCGACCTGATCCCTAGAAGAAATCCCTAAATACCTACCTACCTAACAGCTACCTTTTTTGTTACTACTCCGGGTTTCGCAAACAAAACTCCCGTTCGGATCCAGACGTAAGCATCCATTGCAGGAAACAATACGATTACTATCTTTTTATTCGCTTGAAACGGTTTCCATCCGCTTAGTTCTGGTAATGTGACCAAAAGGCGATTGGTATGCATTCTCTTTGTTGTTCCTTATTAAGGAGATAACAGGTATGTGGTTGTTACAGATAAAAGATATTACACTGCTGGTGGTTCCCTCCACTATATAATACTACTAATGGGGCTCCATTACTAACCTTGATGACTGTCCAATTGTTTTCACTACAGCCCACAACATACCTACAAAATATATTAGTAGCTTTTCGGTTTCACCCACATAAGTGTCGATCCCGTGGGAATATCAGAATAAAAAGTATCCTATGTGTTAATCCCGGTTATAAACTATCTGTGTACCAGATTTCATCCAAATCCGTTCAGCCGTTTGAGCGTGAAGAAGTAACAAACATACAAACACACACACTCACAAACTTTCGCCTTTATAATATTTGTGTGATAATGAAAATGAGAGCGCAAAAGAGTACAAAATAATGTGTAACGGAACTCATTTTCTTCAAAGACACTTTCCTTCATTAAGTTCTTATCCACTGGAAGTGGTCTCGACTCCGAGCTTTTACTGAGAATTTCCACATACTTTCATACCCAGAACTTCGCAACAGACCAACGATACGAATTAATAAACCTTCTTATAATAAATACTCCAATACAATAAGCACCAAATAATAAAATAAAAATAAAAACATTACAACTTTTTAACCTTTTGATACCGAAACGCGTTAAGACAACAAAAAGTAGTGCAAAAGTACTCCGTAGCGTCGGTTTACCAACAAGCAACACACGACTTGCAACACGCGACTGCGGGGAAAACAAATGAAAGAAGATGTTTAGAGCGTGCCACAAGTCACCGCAACGCGACGACTTGCGGACCGACGGAAAACAGCCGGTCGATTCTGGAAAAATCTCACCGTGATAACTAAAGGTGAAGTGAGCTGTGAGTCATGCTGATGCTAGGGATTGACACTATTGACGACTCACTTCACCCAAGTTTTCACGGTGAGATGGTTACAGAATCGCACGGCTGTATATTAATTGCGTAACACTTTCAATAACAATCCCAGAGTTTTAAGGACATTGCTAATCCATTGATTCATTGGTTTGAAAAGTTCGTCTGCTTAACAACGTAAATAACGCAATGCATAATTAGCATATTATGTTCCCACTGCTGGGACTCAGGTGTCCTCTCTTCTAGAGGGAGTGGGCTAGAAGCTATAATATTTGCGACCAATTGTCATTTTATGTGCGTTACGCAATTACCCCAGGTGATGCGTGCGCGTGTCGCATGACGCAAGTCGCATCAGTCGAGGCTGTGAACGGTGCCATAAACAAGTCTGTAAAGCCCTCAGGCAGAGATAAGCCCCATCCTCCTGGGCCCCTGTAGGCCCCTGGGCCCCTCGGACGATGTAAAACTTCCGCGACACAGCACAGCTCAGGTTCGAGCGTTGTACACTTCTTTATTTCATGCCTCGTTTCTTAGTTTTCCATTTTGTAAAACGCTGCGTAAATTATGAGAAAATGTTGTGTTGTTTTGTGTCTTTAAAAATGATTTTGAATTTTCTGATGTTGCTTTTTTTTTTTGTTCCCTGTCGGTGAAAATTGGGGGAACTTATGCCTGCCATGTTTTATAGGGCAATTTTAGGGTTAAGGGGATGCGCTAAGGTAAGCTGCGAAAATGAATATTCCTACGGGATCGAGACTTATGCGTGTGAAACCGCGTGGTGAAGCTAGTCACTACATAGTATAAAACAAAGTCGCTTCCCTGTCTGTCTGTCCCTATATATGCTTAGATCTTTAAAACTCCGCAACGGATTTTGATGCGTTTTTTTTAATAGATAGAGTGATTCAACAGGAAGGTTTATATGTATAATACATGCATAATATAGTAGAGAAACATTGATAATTTTAGAGGTTTCTAATGTGATGTCGTAAATAAACACATTTTTTTGCGCTTACATTGTAAACGCTGGCTGAACCCGTCGAGATAGATCAAAATAATGTACTACAGTATTGTGCACATTTAAAAAGGTCTAAAAAAAAATCCGCGATAAATAAGAGATATATACCATATCTATCTCTTAGGGATAACCCACCCACCACCTGATCGATCAGGTTAAGCTACGCTTGCCACGGTTGGTCTGTGGATGGGTGACCATCTTTACATACCGAGACCCCTCCGTGCCTCGGAAAGCACGTTAAGCCGTTGGTCCCGGCTGTCATTCGTAAAATCAAAATCAAAATCAAAATATTTTTATTTGTAGAACATAGGTAAAGAAAGGGTACAGATGTCTATATTTATAAAAATGAACGCTATGTCTTGCCGTCAACGGCGTACAAATTTCTAATTATTATATCTAATTAATAATAGGTAAATGGAAAATAAAATAATAAAATAAAAAGTACTAAAACATTCAAAATTAATAAAATGTCAATAATTACATAAATGTCATTAAATTACAATTAAAATGTCAAACCAATAAAATGTCATTAATTTACAATTTGTCTTCCAGGTACTCAGTTACTGTATAGTAAGCTTTCTCGCCCAATAAATCAAGAAGAGCCTTTTTGAAATGGTGTATGCTGTCAAGATCTTTTATTGCAATAGGTAATTTATTATATAACTTGGGTGCCATTCCCAAAAAGCTCCCTGAGTATAGTGCAGTCTTGTGTGGAATAGCACATATCTCTCTATTGCGTCTTTTTGATCTTAGTGTTTGAAACAAATACAAGGCAAAGTAAGGAGTTTGTATTTATTAAATAATGGCCTACAACTATCAGTCTTTTTTAGCTTAAACACAGCACGTACGCACCTCTTTTGAGCTTTGAACGCAATATTTTTATCAGTGGAATTTCCCCAATACATTATTCCAAAACGCAACGTTGATGAAACATACGCTTTGTACGCTATCAAAACTACAGACTCATTTGATATTTTCGCAAGATTATGAAGCGCATAAGAATATTGATTTAGTTTTTTACAAACGGTTTCCACATGGCATTTCCAATTTAGATGACTATCCAAGTAAAGTCCTAAAAATCTAGCACTCTTGGTTTCAGGTATTTTTTGGTCTGCGTAATTTATATTTAAATTTAGTTGTTTTTTCCTTTGTTGGAACGTCATAAACTGTGTTTTTTTTTAAGTTTATTTTAAGTTTATTCTTACGTAACCAGTTTATAATGCAATTGATGGAATTATTTATTTCGTTTTCATATGATTCTAGGTCTGCACACGGTATAATAATTGTACTATCATCGGCAAACAGGACGGTCTGATAGTCTGTACATCTCGGCAAATCATTTATAAAAATGAGGAAAAGCAAGGGCCCAAGGACACTCCCTTGGGGTACACCGCAAGTTGTATACCTAATAGACGACTTGTGAGCAACATTTCTCTTAGAATTGGGACAAATTCTATTTAAAACCGTGATTTGTTTTCTTCGATTTAGATAAGATTCGATTAGGCTCAATATATTTCCTCGGACACCATAACGCTCTAATTTACCCAGTAATATTGTATGATCAACGTGATCGAATGCCTTAGACATGTCCATGAGTATTGCGACAATAGGATTTTTTTTGTCAACATTGCTAACAATTTTTGCAACTAACTCATAGACTGCGTTGTTAATATTTCTATTTCTCCGAAAACCATACTGTTCTTTAGCGAGTATGTCATTTATTTCGAAGAACGAGTTAAGGGATTTATAAATCACTTTCTCAAAGATTTTCGATAATACTGGTATTAAAGCTATTGGACGATAATTTGAAATGGTTGCTTTGTCACCTTTCTTGTGAAGTGGCTTAATTATAGTCGTTTTTAATAAGCTTGGATAGTGACCATACTCTATGCATAGGTTAATTATAAAACTTAGTACAGGTGCAATTATATGTGACACTAACTTTAAAATTTTTGTTGAAATTTCATCAAATCCCGTGCTATTGGTATTTTTTAGCAGATTAATAATTTTGAAAATGTCCATAGCATCTGTCGGTGCCATAAATAGGGTTTTTGGGAAGTGATTTACAAGAGATATAGCACTATCGTTTGCATAATTTTCCGCAGGGTGTACTGAATCTATAAAATAATCATTGAAAGCCGTAGCTATGTCCCTAGGATCGTCAATCTGCCTATCACCAATAAAAATCTGCTTTACAGATTCCTGGGGAAAGTTAGATTTACACCTATTGATTAATTTCCACGTAGCTTTGGTTTTATTTTCTGCACTATTTATAATATGATTGTTTTGAGACTTTTGCGTCAAATGTACTATTCTTTTTAATCGTCTTGTGTATTGTTTAAGTAGTTGTTTGTTTTCAGTATTTGGTGATCGCCTGTACAACCATAACATCTCTCTTTTCCGTTTACAACAGTTTCTGATACCTTTAGATATCCATCGCGGAGTTTTACGAGTGGAAATCTTTTTCCTCACGGTAGGGAAGCACAAGTCGTAAAACAGTTTAAACATGTTATAAAACGAATTAAAAGCTATTTCTGGGTTTGTGCTATTGAACACTTCAGCAAAACTTAAATTACTTATGGCTTCAATGAACTTAGATATATTTTCAGAACTATAATCTCGAATTAATACATACCAATGATCAATTGAACACGATTTTCTAACAGGACATTTAAAAAGTTGGGCAGTGTGGTCTGATAAGGCCAACTCCACAACTTCGCCAGTACCACCTCTAACATTATGCATAACGTTGTCGATACAAGTTCCACTAGATACACGTGTGGGCTCTTTTATACTCGGCTTAAGATTGTAGTTCAGTAGTAGATGTTGGAATTCAGTGGATATTCTTGTTTTTTGAAGAATATCTATGTTAAAGTCACCACAAAGCAAAAGCCGTTTTCCCAAGTTTCTTCCGCAATAGTTTAAAATATGCTCAATTTTTTCAAAGAAAATAGAAGTAGCATCTCTCGTGTATTTTGGAGGTCTATAAATGCAAATTATAATCAACTTGTGAGCTACCAGTTCGATGGCACAACACTCAATAAAACGGGACATACTAAATTTTTTAATGTCTATGACCTTGAACTCGTATTTATGTTTAATAAGTATACATGTACCACCATTCCTGGTTTTTCTTGAAGAATATGTTGCAAGTTTATATTCAGGTATAAATAATTGCATGGTATCATCATCTTTCATATTGTGTTCCGTGATACACATAATATCCACTGCTTTCCCTTTGCTGAAAAGTTCATTTATACTAATGCTTAACAAATCTGACTTCCCCATTAAACCATTAATATTTTGATGTAAGATATTTACTCGATTATACACGAAAAAAATTATGCTCCTCATTGTTAGTAGTGCTTTCAGTTTGGGTTGACTGATCATTATACAACGTGTTATTATTGCTGACTGATTGGTTAAAGATATCCCCGACAGCAGTATTATCAAAACATTGGCGAGAATGACAAGTAACTTCATTCATTTCTGCTTCTAGATTTAGATATTTAATATATTCCATTAAATTTTTAAATATTATGGCAATTGCTTTATTGTTTACTGTTGCAGTATGTTTCCGGAACATTTCATATGTGTATTCCAAACAATAGTTGGAATCAAAAAGATAAGCATATTCCCAAAGTTCCTTATCTAAATACATCAAATGGTTAAACATTTCAATACGCTTATTAAATATAGAAAAATGTTTACTTAATCTAAAATTAGGCGAGCATATCACGATATTAGTATTCATCACATTACCAAGCTCCTTCTTCATGTAGTCGATTAATAATCTATAGTTATTGGAGACTTCGAAATCTCTTCCACCTATATAAATGATACAATAATCATCATGGGTGAAGTTTTCGACTTTTTTATCTAGATTTACAAATAACTGCTTTATGCCTCCATTTGGTATGATATAATGGCAGACCTTATATCCTGCGAACGTACTTTCGCCAATGTCTAATATTTTATTCACATTATTACAAGAAATCATACATATTTTTTTGTGATCCTGTTTGCAGATTTCAGATGACGTTTTGAGGTGTCTATCAATAATCGTCGGTAAAGTTTGTAGTTCCGGAGTGAGATTATTATGTAGGTTTGTATCTTGAGAGTCCTGACCGTATTCGCGTGAAGTATTCTTGGATCCTTTATTGACTGATGTAGGTCTTCCCGAATCAGCCATAGATTTTCTCAAGGAAGTTACATCTTCAACATTGTTAGGTACATGTTCTGTAGTCTGCGTTTCCTTTGTGTTCATGGTGCTCATTCGGTTTGTTATTGGTGTTGTGTGCGGTGTTTTTTTAATTTTTTGTTTAATAGGACTGTTCGTAATTTTTTTATAAATTTCCTTTTTCTTAATTAGCTCCGTATTCATTTGTCGCAATTTGCCGATTTCCAATGTCAGTGTTTCGATTTCTTTGTGCGCACTCTCTAGTTGCGACTTAAGGTTCTCTATCTCTTCTTTGTCTGATGTGTTCTCGTCGTCAGATATATCTGGCATGCTGTTTGTGGTACAGTCCAGAGTACGAGTAATTATACTGTCGTCATTATTCTGCTCTGATCGGGTGCGTGTGCGTCGAAACGTGATGTTTTCAAGGAAATTCATTATTTTACAGTTGCTTTGTTTTACCCAACTATTTATTTTAACTCTTGTTTTTATATTAAATTGGTAGATGAAATTAAACTTTAGTTATTTCTGTTTTCTACCAGATGGTAACTAAATATTTTAGGTGGCAACACTACTGGTTTTACTACTCTTCAATAGAGGCAATATTGGCGCTAGTTGTCATGCAAAACTGTTTCCTGTACTCCCCACTAGAGCTATCAATGGCGCTAGTAGTAACTTTGTAGTTCGTCCACTCGTCACAAGTGTGTGTGGCGCTAGTAGTCGAACAAGGTCCAAAGTTCACTTTTTGAATATTTTTTCGTAACGTTTTCTAATACAGATTCAAAGTTATTAGAAATATTAAATATTGAACAAAAACAGAATTTTTACTAAGTTTACTGTTTTCTAATACTGTCAGTAAAGTTCTTGTGAGCACTGTCTAATTTTTATTGTTTAGCACTAGTTAAAATAGGTTTCTACGGAAACTTCGTCGTATTAGTGATTTCACTGATCGTCGATTGTCACAAATAATATAGCTTGGAGTTTGTTGTCCACACATGCACTTCCACAACTTTTCACTTAACTTAGTTTATTATTTCAATTATTTACTAATTTTAAATACGCGGGCCATGTAAACAGTGCCGGTGTTGCCAGCTGTTTCATTGTATTCAGTATTGTGTGTAGATCTTTAACAGTCGTTACGGGTAGTCAGAAGCCCGAAAGTCTGACAACCAGTCTTACCTAGGGGTATCGTATTACCCAGTAACTGGGTTGTGGAGGTCAGATAGGCAGTCGCTCCATGTAAAATACTGGTATTCAGCTGCATCCGGTTAGACTGGAAGCCGACCCCAACATAGTTGGGAAAAGGCTAGGCAGATGATGATTTACTAGTCATCATCTGGGTAGTCAGCCCCTTCCTAATCATATCATCATTCACACAGTCCATCTATCGTTTCTTTGGTCTTCCCCTACTCTTATAATAATCAATATTCACACTCAAAACTTTCCTCCCGACATTTCCCTCATTCCTCCGTATCACACGCCCATACCATCTCAAGTAAAAATCAAATTGTACACTTCTTCAGTATGAAAGCAACAACGTAAAGGCAGTTACTTATTCAAAGCATTTCTTAAAGCACTACAAAGTTGAAAAGTTAAAAATAATAAATCGGTTAGGTGTAGAGTGCACTGAGTTACTGCGCGCACATTTTTCATTTACAGAATATAAAATTACTTAACGAGTAACTTTTTAGCGTGTCACACCGTTCTGTAACACATGGTGAAACATTTCCAGCTTGATGTGCTGGCGTCTGTGTAAAAATGGTGAAAAGATTGGAATAACTGCCGGTCGATTCTATAAAAATCTCACCGTGAAATCATAAGTGAAGTGAGCACTTAATAGTGTTAATCTCTAGCGGATGACAGCTCACTCCACGCTCACTTCAACCAAGCTTTATTTTATTTATTTACGGCGAGATGGTTACAGAATCGCACGGCTGAAGTCCGATCGTAAATGAAAGAAGAAGCCAGAGGTTCTATCACTGATGATGATATTCAATGAATGAAGAAAAACTTTAATAAAAAAATCGCTTAGTCTTATACCTATTACATTTTACAGTTAGTTTTTTTTTTTTTTAAGCTATTGCATATCTTTTATCTCGGGCTTTGAGCGCGGCGACCGAATCAAGAAATTCCGTAACGAAAAAAAACCTAACACCCCTACTCCGACCAGCACAGCGGTGCGGCGTTGAAAGCCGTGCATCGTCTAACGTCGTTTCAGTTCGGCAGACTTCGGCACGGTGTTTGTGTGCGTGCGACTAGACGTATGCGTGTAGACTGTACGAAGCTCGCACGGATCGAGACGAGCTGCAATTTGTTTTCTTATCGTTCACCACGCTCAAAAATATTGCATAAATATTATAAGTGCATGAGCTATGCAATAGCTTTACCGCGGCAGTCCCCGAGTGCCACACGTATTTTTTTTTTTGTCTATTAATTTACTTATCTAATGTAGTTACAGTAAGCACTGTCTAAGCTTCCACATTCAGATCAATGTAACCGGCGTTTCCTCAACTCCTGTCATACAGGTTGTCCTAGTTCAGGAGCTGAGACCGCACTGATGTAATGTCTATTGAAGTTGTAGAAATAAATTTATTATTTATTTATTATTATAGAGGTATGAGGAACGGGGTGTAAGTTTCACTCATCATCCATAGATAAGGGCAGATCCTCCGACTAGACGGGTGTCGTGTCTGATGGGCAATTGCTCGCCGATTGATATCGAGTTTTATATATGCTAGTTGCGCGGTAAACTCTGCTTGCGCGATGCAGGATCTTGTGTGACGTCAGTGAGATGAGTAGTACGCATGTGGCGATGTAGATGCCGCCACAGCCTCAACATTCTTGATGCGACAATTTTTTAAGTGATATTTAAACCACGACATGAGTACATAACGATACTTGTGACATAAGTATTCCATTATTGCATTAATACTACTTAAGTGACACGTATCGTATACTATTTTATAGGAAATGTGACCTAAACGAGCACTTTAGTCACGCTTTTTTGTGTAAAAAGGGACGACCTAAGTCACAGATTTAGCGCGGGGGGGATAAGTGCGGGTTTAGGACACAGAGTGCTATAAAAGCTATTTTTATATCGTTTGTGACGATGCGTGGGAAGAAGAATAGAATACTTTTATATTCACTGTTACAATACGGTGTGCAGCGAGGAAAAGCTACATTCACTTAGAATGTATGTGCTTCATGAGATATATTAGCGGATACGCGCGGCAAGTGCCATTTATGAAACATAAGAAAATACAGAACCGGGACGACACTGTCGGGGTTGTCACGGGAGAGTTTTATTTAAATACGTACCTTTATGCGGGTATTACAATCATCTCCGTCGCGAGAACAGCAGCGAAACAGCAGTAGTTCCGCCATGACGAAACAAAAGCGAAACTACCTTTTCTGATGATTATGATTGTATCCCTTTCCCGCGTATTTTCGCTGATCTGCTCGGAAGCCAGTTACACCTTCGCGCTTAGCCCGTTATTTTGTTGCGGTGCCGTGTTTGTTTCACACGTATCTGTGGCAGTCGACAAGTTTATACTCGTAAAGCAAAATCTATTTTTTTTTTTTTTTTTGTAATAATGGATGTTGATTGTGCGGAAAAACTAATCTATGAAGTCCGAAGTAGACATACTGTATTTACTAAGTCGAAAGCGACAACATTTTGCTGCGTTTATTACAATTCAACTGACTCTCATGATGTTCCGCTACTCAAATCGTGACATTATGAAATAGTATAGTAATGTTTCTTAGTGGAATTCGTTATGTGGTTTTCCATCGTTATTTTCGCAGCGGAGGTGTGCTATGGCCCTTATAGTCGCGCGACGTCCCAATCATTAAAATAATCGACGCACGCATTCGAGTTCTTCGTGAAGTTCGCTTCAGTTTGAACAGCCTTTAGAAATAATTAGTATCAATAAAAAAACTAAAAAGTAACACTGGTCTTTTCTATTTTTTGTCTCACTTGTGGCACGCATGAAATCTATTTAAAACGATAACTGACATAAATGCAAACAGATGTGTGGCCACCATTTTGAAAAAAAAAATCAAAATGGCGCGACAATAGTTATGCCAGGCTCCATATAAATATCTTTAACTCAAGTGAAAACAAAATTCTGATTATTATTCTCAGTTTGAACTAGCATAATATTCTAAAATTATTATTCAACCATGGAAAATAACATTGTCTAAATATTTGTATTTTCAAAAGACTACTTTGAACCATATCAAAATGATATTCATTCAACCCTAAAACACCAAAGATAAGTTTATTTCACGTCCCACGCATGAATATTTCCTCACCCAAAATAGGGATGGGTGAAATGTTCGAACAAATAATATAAATTCAAAGAAGCCATATTAAAATGAGATAATTTAAAATATCTGCAAAATCGATGGAAATATGGAGAAGCTACACGCTTTAAAAGATTTTGGAGGAAATTATTCCCGTCCACGTCGCGCGGTACGGAAAATGTATGGCGCTAGTATGAAATTACATATTCGTGACGTCACTTCTATGATAGAGCCGTCTTTGTCTAGCAGTTATTTAAAAACGTTAAAACGTTTTATAGTATTGTTAACACTATTTGCAAACAAACATTTTTTTGAGTTTAAAATAAAAATATTGTCACCATCCCTATTAGCACACCCCTACCTCCAGTTAGAATCACGGTTCGCGACACTGTAAAACTAAAGTTAAAATAACAAAAAGTGAAGTTGAAATTTAATTTCAACGGTCGCGTCGTCCCAAGCGTTTCGTTGAAAAGAATTCGTTGAAAATTGGATTTCAACGGAATAAATAACTTTCAAAACGTCCGTACAATGGAAAGTAGTGTTTTTGTTGGGATTCGAATAGTTTTAAGCGAATTTTGAGAGCAGCTATTCACAACCATCCGACAGGCTATCGTATCTAAAATGACACATTTCGATTAACAGCTGTGCGATTCTATTAAAAAACGTAGTTATATTACTAAAACACGGGAATACCTAAATAACGGGTATAAAAAGACACTTAAAGAAGCCGAGAGTCACTTGTACTCCCCATCATATTTTTTAGGGTTCCGTACCTCAAAAGGAAAACGGAACCCTTATAAGATCACTTCGTTGTCCGTCTATCTGTCCATCTGTCAAGACTCTTTTTCTCAAGAACGCGAGGAGTTATCAAGTTGAAATTAATATCAAATACTCAAGGCTGCAATCTCTTGAAACAGTGAAAAAATGAAATTTCTAAGTCAACGCAATCAAAAGATACTTGCGTTTATGCAACATATTTTGACACTCGCAAGGGAATCAAAACCTATAGGATACTTCCCGGTGACCTAGACTCATGAAATTTCGCAAGAAACAATGTTATGTAGCAGAAGTAAAGGAAAAAATCCGAAAACCGTAAATTTATAGATACATACTTACCTACAAATTTGTACGGGACACTCGGTGCGCGAGTCCGGCTTGCACTTGACCGCTATTTTTGTACTGGACTATACTTGTGAACCTTCTGGTTAAGGAGATATTGAAGTTCAATGTTCCATGTATTTGTCAATGTACTTTTAGTGACTTTTTTTTTACGAAAACAGGTTTTAATGTTATAACACAACTTCGAATACCCCACGACCTCTGTACCGCAGCATACACCCATATGCACAATGTTTTGCGTGCGTTAAATTGCGCACTACTGCAAATAGCACACACAAAAAATAAAAATCGTTTCCCAGCAATTGATTTTGTGCAATGATACTTAGTTGGATGTACAGAATGCACAGTTGACGGATATTTGATGTGTCTTTTTACACCTTGTATTATTTTTACACCCTGTATTATTGTTAAATCCTATTATTTTCACACCCTGTATTATTATATCAAAGTGGTTACCTTTTATCCACAACAAAGTCTGTTTGAATTTTCTCTTGGATAGATTGTATCCTAGCTAATTCCCAGGATATTAGCCTCACTCGATTTCCTGAGGGCGTGTCAGTATAACGTCTAAGAGAAATCATTATGATGTTCATTTAGACGTGGCCTTTCTTGTTCAAATATAGTAAAGGACTTTGAAGTTAACTTGTAACTAAGTTGTTTAAATGTCAAATAGTTTGCGGAAAATTGAATCAAGTTGGTAAATTTATGAATACTTCAAGCACACAAATTTACAGAGGCGGAAAAATGCCTCAGGCATTTTCTGCCCGTTGTGTTTTGGTTGATTCAGAAACAAACAGCTGCCGTGCGATTCTGTAACCGTCTCACCGTGAAAACTTGGGTGAAGTGAGCGTGGAGTGAGTCGTCAATAGTGTCAATCCCTAGCATCAGCATGACTCACAGCTCACTCTAAGCTCACTTCACCTTAGTTATCACGGTGAGATTTTTCCAGAATCAACCGGCTGTAGGTGTTATTACGAAAATCGAGGAATATAATATAGTACTTAATTATTTGAAATAAAGATATACTTATAAATAGTTACACGCCGATGTTCCTGCCAGAGTGGAGGCGCAATCTGTTACCATGGATTCAGCACATGATTCTGAAACCCTGCGTTGAAAGTAAAAAAAAAAAAAATTTGCTCCATACATTTTGACCGCGTACTTTTCTATGAAACAGCATCTTTTTTTTTTTGATAACCTTCGAAACATTAAAGGTTTCAGTTTACGCGTCGCGACCTCTGCCACGATGTTTATAAACATAAGCACAAATGGACCCATTTTTGCAAACAAGAACCAACCCACAGCCAACCTGCTGTGGGTTGGTTCTTGTTTGCAAAAATGGGTCCAAATAATCATACAAAACAAGAAATGGGAAAACATTTACGTTGCGATGATACTGCCAGCTCCTTAGAATTGTGATAACGAACTTTAACTTAAGTAATAAACCCCAGGAGTTCTCAAAGAGAAGTCAAATAGGTTTTTCGCAACACAGGACATCCAATTAAAATAATTTGCTCAGTGCCCGGTTCAGCCTCAGAGGTACTAGGATTTGCCGGACGCACAAATCACACACAAATCGACTTTTTAATACCATCTATTGGGAAACGTGGAACTACACGTAATCGCGCTTATACTGGTCTAAAAGTAACAGAACTAACCGCTAGATGGCAGTGGTCCGCTTCGTCACTATTATGTAATTATTTTAGTAGTAACTAATATATTTTTATCACTGCTACGCTAAATAAAACAGTTTTTGGCAACTAAACAATAGTTTTAAAGTTTTTATTATTTAATTTTTGGTCGAAAAGTAAGTCCATAATGCCACTAACACGAAATAAAATAAAAGTAATGAAAGTAAAAGTGACACTTTAATATAAATAACGATAAAATGTAAATGTATACAAGTAAATTAAATATTTTTTCTTCTCAAAAATACAACCTTTACAGATTATTCCTATATCAAAGAATAACTAAAATGTGCGTAGATTCATACGTACCACTCGTATTCATATCACAAAAAAGTTTTTTGCCTCTCCTGAAAATTTAACTTTTTTGGATAATGTCAGTATTGGTTTAAGCGTGCGAAATATCGTCACTCACAAAGGGATCAAGGGTATACATGACCCTCCCTAGCGGCGTCAGTGTAGTTTGCTACGCTGACGACACGCTTGTCCTGGCGCAGGGGAGGTCGCACCAGGCGGCGGCGGAATTAATGACACGCGGGGTTGCGACAGTCGTTGAGAGGATCCGGCAACTGGGACTCGAGGTGGCCCTGCACAAGTCCGAGGCCATGTGTTTTCATGGTCCTCGGTACGCGCCACCATCGGGTTCCCAAATAGCGGTGGGAGGGGTTCACATCGGCATCGAGTCGACGATGAAGTACCTGGGACTCGTCCTCGACAGCCGGTGGAACTTCGTGGAGCATTTCCGACGTTTGGCTCCCAGACTGGAGCGGGCCGGGGCTGCCTTGAAGCGGCTCCTGCCCAATCTAGGGGGTCCAAACGCCTCCTGCCGGAGGCTCTACGCAGGGGTCGTGCGGTCCATGGCCCTTTACGGGGCACCGGTGTGGGCGCGTTCTTTAAGGCGGCGACCAACCCGCCGGTTGAACGCGTCCCAGAGGGTCATGGCAGTCCGGCTGGTCCGGGGATACCGCACGGTCTCCGGTGAGGCGGCGAGCCTCCTTGCCGGATTACCGCCATGGGATCTGGAGGCAAAAGTACTCGCCCAAATATGGGAGTGGCGCGAGGAGGCAAAACGCCGGGGCGTAACTCCGCTGCCTCGAGAAATCGCGGCACAGCGGACAGAGCTCCGGCGGGATCTCATGGCGACATGCAGAGTGCGTCTGTCGCAACCCAGTGCTGGACACGCCACAATTGCGGCGATAAGTCCCCTCTTTCAGGAGTGGCTAGAGAGGCGCCACGGCGTCCTCACCTTCCGCCTGACGCAGGTCCTCACCGGACACGGCTGCTTCGGGAGGTTCCTGTTTCGTATAAGGCGGGAGGAAACGCCCGGGTGTCACCATTTTGTGGATCGCCCGGAGGACACGGTGGAGCATACAGTGGAGGTCTGCCCGGCTTGGGCAGAGCACCGCCGCGTCCTCACGGCGGCGATCGGCGGCGGCGATCTCTCGCGTCCGGCCCTGGTCCAGGCTATGGTACGGAGCGAGAGTGCATGGGAAGCCGTCACCTCCTTCTGCGAAGCAGTAATGCTTGCGAAGGAGGAGGCGGAACGCGTGAGGGAGAAGCAATCTTTGCGCCCTCACGCCCCTAACCGCCGCAGGAGACGCCCTGGGCGTCGGGAGTCAAGAGCTGACTCCCGGCCACCGTAGGCGCGGGCTTGCAGACGACGAGCAATGGGCAGTTCGCCGTCTGGTAAGGACCAGGCTCGGGTCGACGGCGCGTTGTGTTCCACGCGCGCCTCAAAGAGATGTCAGCAGTGACGGGGCCCACTGGGGCCGATGCTTGCCAGGGTCGCGGGTTGTTCGAAAGAGTTACCGTGGCCCTTGGCACAGGCAACTGAAGGAACACGGGTGGGTTTTAGTCAGTAAAAGTCTGACACACCCTCCCGTTCCGCCCCGAACGGGAGAAGTTATTTGATAATTTCACACCCAAAAAAAAAAAAAAAAAAATGGGTATACATGACAAAGATACCTCACTGCGATACCTTGCGATCGCAGTTTAGCTCGCTATCTCAATGTGACCTCGATGTATAAAAAACGCATGCTAATAGATACGCATGCACGTGCCAAAGGATACCTCACGGCGATACATCGCGGGCTGCTTGAGTTTCGAATCCTTATTGGTGATGGTCCTCAGAAAGGTCATCTGCGTGGTACTCGCAACCGACGTGCGTGTATGACCAGCCGTGCGATTCTATAACCAACTCACCGTGAAAGCTTGGGTGAAGTGAGCGTGGAGTGAGCTGTCATTCGCTAGGGACTAACACTATTAAGTGACTTCACTTATGATTTCACGGTGAGATTTTTACAGAATCGCACGGCTGTTGTATGAACGTAAACGAAACAAAAGGAGTACGTAAGGATCGTAGCGGATGGCTTTTTGTAGTTTCTCCCTACACCATGGGAAAAAAGCGTGTGTACAGACGCCAGCACAACAACCTACCCGAAACTGTCAATTTTTCCCAATCAACTTTGAACCTTATGCTTTAGGGATAAAGTCGAAAATCTGTTAAAAATATTTGATAGATTGTAGTAGCTTGATGTGCTGGCGATTGTGCAAAACATTTATGTTTTCGACAGATAATAAAAACAAGTGTTTCGACTCTGATATGCGCACTGTCTAAGCAATTCAAAGCTGCACGATATTCCACTATTTTTCTACGTGACAACATTCCCGGGAACGAATAAAAATTGAAAAAAACGCAAAGAAAGCAAAACTCACATCTTTCCAATAACAGAAACAGCAGTTTGCACGAAACCAAATACAGGAACAACACCTACAATATTGCCATTCTAACTCAAAAATATCATTATATTTTTCTGATCTGATATCTACTAAAAACTAAGCATCAACATACTTGCTAACGTATTCCTGGTTTCCTGGTTTCCACCCATTTCAATTTCAACCTTAAACTTGCGAAGGCAGGGGTGAAATTCGAGGGGTGAATGTAGCTCATGCATAATGCACTCGCTACATTACATTTTATTATGGATTGAAAACTTGGCATTTGTTTCCATATGCTAACAACCATTTGTTCGAACGTGTTTTGTGCAAAAGTTAGCTGTTTTGTCGCATTTAAATGTTATTTATTTAGGCTAAAGAACGGATGAAGAATGGGAGTTTGTATTTACGAGGCTTTCGTCGGGTCGGACAATTGTAAGGTGCTTTAATTATTCTTACAGCACACTATGTAGGACTGAATACAACAAAATATATCATTTATATTGCTAACGTGAAACTAACGTTAGGAAGTGGGAAATAAATTAAACCAATGCGCTATTTTAACACATTTATCTTTCTGTTACGGAAACAAAAACAGGCATTGCACATCGTCATGGAAGGCAAAAAAGGGAACGGGGCAATTCAACTTTTTCTTATAATTATTTATATGACACTGACAGTTAACTGTGATTTCGTTTACAAAGACAGAGACCAAATAGAATAATTAAATACTATTGTTAAACGACTTCAAAAAAGGAGGGGGCTCAGTTCGTCGGAGTCTTTTATTTATTTGTTTACTTATATTTGTTTTTATTGGCTTGTTGCTAAGTAATAACAGCCGCAAAGGTCGATCGATCAGGTTAAACTGCGGTAGCCGCGGTTGGTCCGTGGATGGGTAGATAGGCATTCGCTCCATGTAAAATACTCGTATTCAGCTGCATCTGGTGAGACTGGAAGCCGACCCCAAGATAGTTGAGAAAATGTTAGGCAGATGCTGATGAATCATTTACTAGCTGCGCCCCGCGGTTGTCTTCGGATCCCGTAGAAATATCGAGATAAAAAGTATTCGATGTGTTAATCCTGGTTATAAACTATCTATTTGCCAAATTTCATCAAAATCGGTCCAGCCGTTTGAGCGTGAAGAAGTAACAAATATACACACACACACACACACACTCACAAACTTTCGCCCTTAAATATTAGTGTGATAAGAAGTTTTACGTTTACAAGGAATGATATATATAATTCCAACAAAGAGCTTCGCCATAAAGCGTCGAGACATAAAACAAATGAAAACTGTTTTCCAAAAATCCGAGTTCACATTTCGTTTTGGTATTTACTTCGTGAAGCAACCAAAGCTTTTAGAGTTTTGCACTGTTTTGACACCGTGACCTGCCCAACTGAGTGCGTCGGTTCCCCAGGGGAGCTGCAAGCTAGACGGAAAAAACTTTAAATTTTCCAGAATATTTTCAAAGCAAAAATAATAGCGCTATGGAGCGAGCTATGCCCGGAGTTTCTTTGAAGGATAAAATCAGGAATGAAATTATCCGGAAAAGAACCGGAGTAACCGACATAGCTTGCAGAGTAAGCAAACTGAAGTGGCAGTGGGCTGGCTATGTCTGTCGAAGGGCCGGACGAGTCCTGGAGTGGAGACCGCGTATCGGCAAGCGTAGTGTGGGACGCCCCCCAGCTAGATGGACGGACGACCTAAAGAAGGTGGCTGGGGTAGACTGGATGCGGAAGGCGGAGGACAGGGTGTTGTGGCGCAGTCTGGGAGAGGCCTATGTCCAGCAGTGGAGTGCGATAGGCTGAGTTGATTGATTGATTGAAAAATAATAAATTAAGGATGTTCAGAAAAGCAGAGAAGGCGTTGAGATATAGATAGATATTAAAACGTTAGTTAATCGCGTTGAGCAGAGTTGTAGGTCGTAGTTTCGAAACCAGTCAGGCGCTTTACTTTATGGAAATTAATTATTTACGTTGTTTTCATTTTATTTGGTAGGTATGTATTTGCAGACCACTATTGTATTCGGGTCATCCTGTAAAGATAGTGTGTGTAAGTTTAATAATAAACAAATAAATAATAATTATTTCATCGCCACTGCTCTCAAAACGGTAAAGGAAAACATCTTGAGGAAACCGGTATGTTGTAGAACCAAAAATTGGGTAGTTGCATGATATTGAATACTATATATTCTAGTAGATAATATATCCACACATGTAATACAATAATAGAATTCGAAATCAAATTTGAAATCGGTCGAAAAATAAAAAACTTATAACTTATAGAAACTTTTTGTCTATCTCTTTCTCGCAAAACGAAGTTTTGCATGTAATTTATATGGCGATACGGAACTATGACGTCACAATTCAGTATTTCCCTCTCTGTCTAATTGAGAGTTTTGAACGCTCATATGTTATCTTTTCAATTTTTAAAAATATTAAAAAACTGTTTATACCAAGCTATTAGTGAGGTAAAAAAGCGTCAATTTAAATAATAAAAAAAAATTAGTCAACTCGCGGATTGTTAGACATGTGACATATACCAACATGCACTGGGCCCGCATGGTAGATCCACTGCCTTTCATCGAGAGGAGGCCTGTGTCCCAGCAGTGGGGACATTATTGGCTGGTTATCCTCATGCTAAGTTACTGTAAAGCTTATGTCAAATCTTTGACTAATCGAGGAAGAGCGAGGTTTATCCCATCACAAGTATCTTCGGATTACTTTCTGGGAAGCCCCGGCAACTAAACTGTATAGATTTAACCCTTAAATGCATGATTTATTTTATGGTATTGCAAAAATTGCTATTGTATAGGTATTTATCTATAGAATTTAGATAATAAATATATAATAATTATACAATAATATTAATATTCATGGAGTATATATATTGTTTTGACAAAAAGAGGTGCATTCAGAAACTCACAGCTATCACATTCTTAAAAAAATTAAATGACGTACTTTGTTGCCATATGGCAACATTATGCATTTAAGGGTTAAGAGATAATAAACACATTTTTTTTTTAATGTCAATCCTGTTGAAAGTCTTTTTAGAAATACGAAACGCTTTGAAAGCGATCGCCACTTGTCTAGGCCTTCCGGTTCTTTTATTACATTATCCCATAGACATATATATATGGACTGGAAATACCTACGAAAAAAGGGTGCCTACCTACAACTCATATTGTCTCAAAAAATGGCTGCCATTGCTAGGGTTGTATCAATCAAGGAACATTGGTGTTACTATAACGAGTATCGATACTAAATACGAGTCGTACTAGTTATCACGTTTGGATCATAATATGAGTATTTCTCACGAAAGATGTACACGTAACGAAAAAGTTGTTATGAAATATTGTAACGAAATAGTTTACAAAGTAACGAAATAGTAAACTAAACTTTATAACATACTATTTCGTTACGTGACGAAAAACAACGAAACAGTAAAAGGAATTATAACCCATAACCTGTAAAAGAAGTAGATTTTTTGTCCAAAATGAATTTTAATAATGTAATTCGCTTAAACAATTATCCTAACATACATTTTTATTAACTTGATATATAATTCAGAAGTACTACCCCGAAAAAAGTAATATTTTTCTTTCGTATCGAAACAGTAAAACCGCCGGCGCACTAAGAAAATCTAGTTTTTGACTGAAAAAATATATGGCGCTGATATTTACCATCGCCCAATAAGAACGCTTTTAGTGTTTCCAGTACAAAATACTACAGATTCATTGAGAAATTAAAAAAAATACTGAGAAATGGCGTGACTAAAGAGTACGTGACTAAAAAGTAAAAAAGGTGAGACATTTTGTTTATTGCGTGAAACGTAATATATTTTAAAGAAAGCAGGATACAATCAACTTTGAACCTTAAACTAGATTATACGAAGGTGCTAATTACAGAAAATTAGAACGTTAGACATACGTCGAGTAGTATTTTTTGAAGCGGCAAAGTCGTTGGTACCCATTGAGACAAAAAGATTTTGTATGGAAAAGTAAATCATGATAGTGACAACTTGAAGCGTTACACAATTTTATGAAGTATTTTCGGTCTTTGCGATATCTAATCCTAATCAGGAGTATATTTCTTCATCCCTTCGCAAATATCTTGCAAGAAGTTTCATCATTTTATTTTAATATTTTGACTCAAACTTTTGGGACATGTTTTTTTCCACAAATGTACAACTATTTTGAGAAATACTCATATAGTATACTAACTTATAGTCCGTTCTAACTAAAGTTGCCTACTTTATAGTAACGTATCCTAGTTTATTTTCGATAAACATACTTTATAATTTTGCATAAAAATACAGTATGCGAAAATACTTTATTTCTAATCTTTTGTTATGCGTAAAAGACTCATATGAACTATTTATAGATAGGTACAGACGCCAGCACATCAAGCTACCGGAAACTGTCAAATTATCGCAATCAACTTTCTTCCCTGAAAATAAAATTAATTCCAAGTGTTTTTTCGGCACAGAATTAAAAAACACCTTTTAATTGCATCACGTTTACGTATTAAAGTGAAGGAAAACAGCGTGAAGAGATATGTATATATGCCCAAAAACAGGTGCTTTCGCATAATTATACCTTTATTATTATACCTATTATACCTTATAATATGTATGTATTTAGAAATATATATGTATGTTTATCAGCTGTCTTAGTACTCATAGCACAAGCTCTGCTTAGTTTGGGACTAGATGGCGTTGTGTGAAAGTTGTGGAATATGATTTATTTATTTATTATTATTTTTATATATGTAATTAATATATATCTATTTATTTATTTCAGGCCAAACGGCCAGGCTATTATTAATCAATCATTTTAATACACATTTACCAAAAATGCTGTGGGAACAGAGTTATCATGTAATCTCATTACATCAAGTGTTCTATTGAAACAGCTTTCTTCAAAGTGAAGTGAACAGAGGTACCATTCTTTATGTCGGGGATTAATATTTTCTTCACCAATAGCCTCTAACCACTTTTTCTTTAGTCCTTCCTTTTTAGGAAACCTATAAAAAGTGCAAGTATTTTTATCAATAAATAATTTTGGTTACAGCTATATTATATTAGCATATGAAACTAAAATCAATAGGAAATGTCAGAAGCTATGTGCACGGTTCCAATTGGTGGTTTCTATGGAGAAGAGTCGGCAAGAAACTCCACGGTTACTCAAAATAATTGGCTTTTACAATGTTAATAGGTAGGGGAGGACAGTGTAGGCCTGTCAACAAGTACCAGGTACTTAAAAAAATAGAAGACATTGTAAAAGCCAATTGTTTTTAAAAGAGTAACCGTGGAGTTTCTCGCTGGTTCTTCTGCATAGGAAACCACCATTTGGAACCGTGCATCTAGCTTCTGACGTTTCATAAGTGCCCATGTAGGTTTATGTGAAAGAAAATATTTAGATTTTGGTGCTGTGAACCACGGGCCGGACCTAGCAAGGTCAATCGGAGCTAATAAGACGTAGGACTATTTATGTTAACATAGCAGAATATACCGATATCGTTCCAGCGGAGGAACTAGTTCCGGAAACTATTAGGCAACGGTACAACACTATTCTATTATGACATATTATTGTAAACAAACGAATGAATTAACAAAATAATAAAAAGGTCTGTTATACGGAAATTCACCCAAATATCAATACTTTAGCCATAAATTCATGATCGCGTTACAATTATATCATCGAATGTCTATTATTGTATGTGTTATTGCATGAAAACCGGCTACTAACCTGTGCAAAGAAAGTTGAGGTTGATTTTCATTCTTCCTTGCACCACACTTCACAATACAACACACAGGCATGTTGAATTGCTGTTTTTCAACATTTACATGCAGTTTTAAAGGTAAAGTCCTCGTAATTTTCTCGCAAATCTCAATAATACAAAAAATAAACAACCATTTGACAGCTGAACTACCACGAAACTTGGCGACAAAGATGGCTGCTCTGGCACCTACCTACAACCGTGTATAGAGTAACAGGGCATCTCCTGTTATATCCCATCTCAATGCATTATCCTGATACGTTTCAGAACAATTAATTATCAGCTGGCTTTCATACATTGAAAGTTGTGTTGTTGTGTTGTTTTGTTTTGTCTTTTATTCACAAACCTTGCTTAAAGTTATGTAGTGCTTAGCGACTGTTTAACCATACAATGGCGCCAATTCCCTTGTTATCAAACTAAACTAAATTTAAATTTAGTGAAACTTTTTCCTTCTATTGCATTAAGAAAAGGACAGAAGAGAAATATTAGTTAAGTCCTGTCAAATTAAGATACTCCAATAGACAAGCTTAGACGTGATTAAAAAATTGGGTACTAAAAATACGTCAATTTACGTCAGGCGCTGACTAATTTGAGAGGACTAAACTAATATTTATCTTCTGTGCTTTTCATAATGAAATAGAAAGAAAAATATGCACTGAACTTAAATTTAGTTTAGTTTGTGAACAGGAGAATTGGCGCCATTTTTGACGTTAAAACGTCACTTAACTTTAATCATAGTTTCTAAAAAAAAACTATTTTGATCCCTATTTTAAAATTTTCTAGTCACAAGTTTTTCTATCACGACAGGGCTCTTACTAAACTATATTTTATTATATTAATTAGCTTTCTTTTCCGATTTTATTTTTGATACCCTGGTGGGATTTATAGATGTTCGTAGTGCCTCCACGAACACACCACACCTCTGATAGGGAATACCAGCGCAGCGGATTTTTTTTTTAATATGACAATATAATTTTGTTACTTTTCAATGCTTCTTTTTCTTACAAATAAAATATTTATCTTTCTTTCTAACGGTATTTTAAGGCCTCAATTTATTTTCGATTTCCGCCCACAAATAATCCCGTTTAGAATCACGAAAACACCCCACATTTTTATCGGACACCCCTATATCTCACCCCAGCCCATTTCAAAGAGAAAGATAACTTAAAACCTAGAAATTGACGTACGATTGCTACGATCGACTCAGATAATGCGGCGGCCATTTTTCATTCCATTTCAACCTCCCAACACCAACCTAAATACAGTTTTTTATTGGAATCTAATTTCACCCCTCGGCGACAAGTAGGTATTTGGATTATCAGATCGCTAGTCACAAGTCGATCGATCAATGCTTCTCGTGCTTGTTTAAGCATAAGTAATTTAAACATCCTTTTTTTTTCCCCCCTTTGTACTTTGAGTCTATGGAAATAGTTTATGATGAATGTTTTTTATAACATAATTTTGTTAATGGTTAAATCAATGTTTTGGAGTGTTGCTTGGGCTTAGAATTTAATATTTATTAATTTTTATTGCCAAAGAATCAGCATTGCCATCCAACGTGGTAATGCTGCCAGCCTTTTGGGCACTTACCCCATTGACAGCGATGCGGACGAATTTTTTGATGCCCAATGAGCTCCTGCCTTTTTCTTTATTTTTTTTTTTTTTTTTGTTTTTTTTGTTATATACTTGTATATAATATTTGTATATTTTTTAGTATTAATTAGGTATTAGTTGTTCTTTATTATTATTAAAATAAATATATTTATTCATTTAATTCATGTTTGAAAATAAAAGGAGTTGTTGTTCGAAGGGCTTGTGTCTAAGTAATAACAGCCGCATGGGTCGATCGATCAGGTTAAGCTACGCTTGCCGCGGTTGGTCCGTGGATGGGTGACCATCTTCACATACCGAGACCTCTCCGTGCCTCGGAAAGCAAGTTAAGCCGTTGGTCCCGGCTGTCATTCGTGGATCTTTGACAGTCGTTACGGGTTGTCAGTAGCCCGAAAGTCTGACAACCAGTCTTACCTAGGGGTACCGTATTACCCAGTAACTGGGTTGTGGAGTTCAGATAGGCAGTCGCTCCACGTAACATACTGGTATTCAGCTGCATCCGGTTAGACTGGAAGCCGACCCCAACATAGTTGGGAAAAGGCTAGGCAGATGATGATGGAAATAAAAGTAGTTATTTCAAAAATTTAAACTTGACTTTGAATGTGATTACTATACTTAATCAGCCTGTAATCTTCCCAGTGCTGGGACACAGGCCTCCTCTCGGTGAACCACCACGCGGGCCCAGTGCGAGCTGGTGGTTTCCTCACGAGGTTTTAACTTCACCGTTTTGGGAGCAGTGGTGATGAAAATACAACGTGTAACGTTAAATGCGCAAAACCTCAGACACCCCAACTGATTTTTAATTCAATTGACCTTAATCAGAGAGAACATAAGTCATTAAAAAAATTGTAAAGGTTTTATGTGCTGTTTTAGTTTTACTGGCCATTCTGATCGTTTCTTGCGTCTGCGACGACGCTTTATCGAGGGAGGAGTCGTCACCGGGCCGCTGCGCCGCGCTGACATTGGCTTGCTTGACCTATTAATAAACAGACACGGCAACGTTTTTAATGAAGATTTTTTGAAAAATGTGACCTATATTAAAAAGTGGTTCAATTAATTCTGCTCGTTATTCTGATCAAACTATTTTCAGGTTTTGCGCATTTAACCTTACACGTTGTATAATATATACAAAGTGAAGTGCCTGTCTCGGTTCGAACCTACCACTGGGCTCACACTGCTTGCTCTTTACGTTAACTTAAGTCAATCCAATATATTTTTGACTTCTCCAACATCGTCGTCATCGGCTGATAGAATCTCACTCTGTCTAGGCCATCTGCCGGTCGATTCTGTAAAAATCTCACCGTGAAATCATAAGTGAAGTGAGCACTTAATAGTGTTAATCCCTAGCGAATGACAGCTCCCTCCACGCTCACATCACCCAAGCTTTCACGGTGAGATGGTTCCAGAATCGCACGGCTGGTTTAATAAACTAAAAAGCCGCACTTAAGGATCCTAAAATAACAACGTGCTAACAATAGAAAAAAATCTATCTCTCAAGTCTCCGAACTGTTAAAAATGTACAAACTTTAGCACAAAGTGAAACTTAAACTAAAAAGATCTATTGTCAAGTTTCAGGACCTGCTCTTCGAAGCAAAAGTACGTAGTTAAAAGTTTTATATTCTAAAGTAAGGAGGCGATCAAAGAAGGTGTGATATTGTTTTTTTTTAATGCTAAATGGGCCCACACTTGGTCTCAATCACGCCTGATAGAAAGCGATGGATGAGGTCTATGATGGAACGAGCGTGCCCAGAAGATGGCTAAGGCACAGATTTAGATTTTTAAGGCAAAACAGATTTTCTCAACTCATACTTCAAGTAACAACACTAAGTCAAGCAGAAAAAAAAAGAAAATCAGCAGTCGTTGACCCCCCCAATAAAAACATGAAAATTTATTTTATTTTATTTGATCGTGTTAAAATATCGCTGGGTAATTTTGTTTGAATTCAGTACTCAGAAAACATGATCATAAACAAAATTTCAAGGGAAAAACATGACATAAACAAAATTGTAACGTAACAGTTTTGTATGAAGATTTACTGCTGTTTGTTTGAAAGAAAATAAACTTTTAGTTCACGTGACATGCATACAAAAGTGTTTGAAAATGAAAAATGGCTCCATTGTACGTACTTCCTGATTTTTACCCGACTACAGAGGGTTTTATGATTTTAACCGGTATGTATGTATGTTCATCTGTTTTCTCATAACTTCTAAACTTCTTGTCATAATTTAACAAATTATACTTACGTTCACCAACAGCGCCCCCTTGTCAACTTTATTCGAGTGCAAAAGATTCCTGTGGGCCCTGTGGCAGTATATTTACACTTCCTACCAAATAAACACTAACAAATTCGCACAGCCCGTACCTCACACAAGTCAAAGCCGATACACTGCGGTGCATACTAATCTACACAGCTGAATTATTCCGCGTGATCGCGCCACTACGGGGCTTGTATCAGATAATTGCACTGACGTGTAAGGCCGGGAGGGTGGCTAAATACTAGTATACTGTCGGTTATGCGTTCAACTGCAGTGCGATTCTGTAGCCATCTCACCGTGAAAACTTAGATGAAGTGAGCTTGGAGTGAGCTGTCAGTGTCATCCCACCTGATACTAGGGATTGACCAAGCATACATTTATAATCATAATCGAGATTTTAATACCTAATATTTTTATGCAACCTGATAATTTTATGCAACCTAATAAAATAGGTAAACAGAAACGCAGTCAGAATCTCAATGTCGATTTTTGTTTTTTTTTTTTTTTATCCTAGATTAGTCCTGACGTGTCGGCGTGATCACTTCACCCGATTCACGACATTTCGTGAATCGGGTGAACGAAATCACCGGTCGGATCACGCCGACACGTCGCGTTTAAAAAACACTTGTCCGTCAACAAGCTTCCGTAGTGATCCATACAACACTAGTGACCGTGCTTACACATGACAAATAAACCGTAGTTTTTCAGGCCAAGAAAAACGTGTGTGTACAAAGGATAACAGCACTGCTGGGTAAGTACCCAGCAGTGTTGCAATTAGAAGCTATTATAATATCCCTCATCTTTCTTCACCGCAACTTTAATATCTCCAAGAAAGAAATTACATTCTCTATATCGCCGTTTAGAGAATGTAATGAACGGATAATCAGCAGCAGGGCTAATATTTTGAAGAATTTGTGGCTATCTCAGCGTGGCGAGGGAACCCTTCGACGGTTGTATAGTTAATGAGACAACGCTGGGGTTTAGGGCTGTGTCACACTTGAAGAGAGGTGGAGCGATGGTGAAGCTATACAAATAAAATCTCTAACATCATCTGAGTTGCCTTTTTGAGGTCTGCTTTTATTCTAACCGGATGCAACTGAATAAGTAATAAGTACATGGAGCAACTGCCTATCTCACCTCCAGAACTTAGTTACTGGGTAACATCGTAGCCCTTATCAACAAAAGGATCCAGTTGGGTTGGGCAGCATTTGGAAAACTTCGTCAAGTCTTCTCGTCACCTGTCCCTCAGTGTTTGAAGACTAAGGTCTTCAACCAGTGCGCCCTGCCCGTCATGACATACGGTGCTGAAACGTTGACACTGACAGTCGGGCTAATCCACAAATTCAAGGTCGCTCAGCGCCCTATGGAGCGAGCTATGCTCGGAGTCTCTTTGAAGGATAAAATCAGAAAAGAAATTATGCGGAACAAAAAACGGAGTTACCGACATAGCTTACAGAGTAAGCAAACTGAAGTGGCAGTGGACTGGCCATGTCTGTCAAAGGACTGATGGCCGATGGAGCAGACGAGCCCTGGAATGGAGACCGCGTATTGGCAAGCGTAGTGTAGGACACCCCCCAGCTAGATGGACGGACGACCTAAAGAAGGCGGCTGGGGTAGACTGGATGCGGAAGGCGGAGGACAGGGTGTTGTGGCGCAGTCTGGGAGAGGCCTATGTCCAGCAGTGGACTGCGATAGGCTGAGTTGGTTGTTTGACCAAACTGGTGGTCAGACTTTCAGGCTTCTGGCTACCCGTAGCTACGTCAAAGATCTACGAATGCCGGATACTGCAAACGGGATGCTTGCGTGAATATGTATATTTAAACACGTACACTACTAAACGGGATCCTGTAAAAAACCGTACCTGCATAAAACGGGATTTTGCCGTGGGAAAGAGCTCTAACGCATGTCCTTAGGCCCCGTTCACGGCCTCCGTGATTACGCGACTAGCGACGCGATTTGCGTCAACTGAGTCACTTGATCCCGTCCGTCGCTCCGCGCGTTGCGTCCGTCGCGGTGTCTCACGGCATGCTCTAAACAACTTTCATTTGTTGCCTGTAATCGTCATCGTAAGACGGGGACGCTTGAGCGTGAAGGTCGTGGCTACGGGGTACAAGAATAATCAGATATTTTAAAGAGGTGAGCTTATCTCCATTAAACCGGGCAAAAACCCAGGCATCGAACTGCTACTTAGAAATTCCTAAAGGAAAAACCCAATCTGTCAAAAAATCTCCAGTGTCAGCATCGACTAGCTAAGCAGTCGAAGGTGTAAGCACGTAATTAATACAGTCCTTATCAGCCACACCACATTTTCGGATTCCTTGCTTTAGGTAAGCCTATTTTGTCTTAGTTATAATCTGCTTAAAATAACAAAGCTAGTTAAGCAGCTTATACTTAAACAGAACCGATTTTGTAATCTGTTTTGATAAATATAGAAGATATTTTGTTTCATGCTGTTGTAGCGAGTGCCTATATTTAATGTACAGGCGCCAGCACATCAAGCTACTACAATCTGTCAAATTTCTTTAATAGATTTTCAACTGTATCACTATAGTATAAGGTTAAAAGTCGATTGGGAAAATTTGACAGTTTCGGGTAGCTTGATGTGCGGGCGTCTGTACTTAGATATTAAATAACAATTCTAAAAACTTTCTTACTATAAGTATTACAAGGGGTATTCAGCAAAATCAGCCTAAAATGTTCCCGCTATTGGGACACACACCTGTCGGTGAGAGGATCTAATCCACCACGCGGGCCCGGTACGTGTTGGTAGATATCACATGTCTTCGAATGTTTGGTTCTAGAACATGCCGGTTTCCTCGTCTTCTCCTTCACCGTTTTGAGTTTTGAGAGCAGTGGTGATGCAGTCACTTAAACAAAGTAAGTTTTTTCGTGTGCAGTAGTATAAGTTTGTATTGTTGTATGTATTTATGGTATTTTTAAGTATTCTTATGTGTGTAGTAGTGTGTATTGTTTTTTTTTATGGACCTTCGTTGTCTGAAATAAATGAATAAATAAATATATAATAAACAATAATTCTTACCGATACGTAGAAAAAAAAGGCATGATTGTAGCAGGTAAGTAAATGGTACAACAAGTTTGCGACATTCACGACATTTGTCTGGCCATGTGCCAGTCCCTAATCTGAAGCGAAACTGGAATACAACTTCATACGACTAAAGTGGGACTAACACGAACGCGCGGAGCAAACGTAACGTAAATTCAAACGATTTTATGATTGAAAATACTTGTTTTGCGCATAATACTTAGTTGTAAAACTTTAATTATATTAACTTTTCTATGGGTGATACCAAACTAGGACCGACAGTCTAAAAAACATGTCATAAAGTATGACTTTTTGACTTATGTTTTGTAGTCTGCCGGCCCCAGTAGTGCTTGTCGGTTAATATGCCATGTCATAGCAGGCTATGTCGGTTATATATTTCTTTTCAAACATACAACTATTTCGTATATTTTCGAAAGGAAATATATAACCGGCATAGCCTGAAGAATTGTCAAACTTAAGTGGCAGTGGGCAAGGCACTTTGTTCGTAGAACAGATGGCCGATGAGGCCGAAAGGTTCTGGAGTGGTGACCGCGTACGTAAACGTAGCGTTGCAACACTTCCCACAAGGTGGACCGATGACCTGGTGAAGTTCGCAGGAATCCACTGGATGCGAGAAGTACAGAACCGCTCGAAGTGGTTAGTGGTTAGTGGTTAGTAGTTAGTAGTTAATGGTTAGTGGTTAGTGGTAGTGGTTAGAGGTTAGTGGTTAGTAGTTAGTGGTTAGTGGTAGTGGTTAGTAGTTAGTGGTAGTGGTTAGTGGAGGCCTATATCCAGTTGTGGACGTCTTTCGGCTAAAATGATGAGTTGTATTTTCGATGAAAAAATTGTTCACGTTACTTTTACGTCGCGCGTGCGTGTGAGGGCCTCAGTTATAGCTTCCACATTTTATAGCATCGCTTTTCCTCTATCTCACATGTCTTAACTAAGTAATTCGGTATCGCCCTCAATGTAGATTTTAGACCAGAAGCCGTGGCCCAGTTACTGGTCTGACCTTGAAGTATGAATAATATAAGCCATTGAGCGCTATACTCTATAACACTAGGCAAATAACGGTTATAACCCTGTCTTTATATCGATATGAACGTATATTTAGTTCCGTTATTTAACGATAAATATAAAGCAATGTAATCTATTCATGATTTATATTTAAAAGATAACTCTAAAATTCAACAATATTACATAGTGAGTTTTGTTATTTGGCCGTTATTTTTCTAATGCTATAATGGAGTACTTATAGTTGATAGGTTGATTTGGGATTGTGTAGCGTCACTAGATATTAAAAATCCAGTTATTATTAATATTATTTAAAAAATGTCTTTGATTTTATCTCTGGAGCCCGTGGCTAAATAATAACAGCCGCACAGGTCGATCGATCAGGTTATGCTACGCTTGCCGCGGTTGGTCTGTGGATGGGTGACCATATTTACATACCGAGACTCCTCCGTGCCTCGGAAAGCACGTTAAGCCGTTGGTCCCGGCTGTCATTCGTGGATCTTTGACAGTCGTTACGGGTCGTCAGTAGCCCGAAAGTCTGACAACCAGTCTTATCTAGGGGTATCGTATTACCCAGTAACTGGGTTGTGGAGGTCAGATAGGCAGTCGCTCCATGTAAAATACTGGTATTCAGCTGCATCCGGTTAGACTGGAAGCCGACCCCAACATAGTTCGGAAAAGGCTAGGCAGATGATGACAGTATTTTAGATTATTAAGCACTTGTGCTAAATGTTTGCATTCCTAATTTAAGGTAGAATAATAATAATAATAATATATCTGGGGGCACGGCCGTGCCGCCACCAAGTCGAGCAAAAAAGCGTCACGGCCGTACCATCCTTTTCTCGAAGCAATTCAGACCATTTTCGACCCCCTGTAACTTCGTTGTGGATAAAACTAGAAGACTGAAATTTTCAGTAACCATGCAGGCATTGTAAAGACACGTATATTTCAAATTTCATTCAATTTGAACCAGTATTTTTAAGAATTATAACGGGTCAAATTTCTTAATTTTGTCACTCACTGACTGACTCACCGATCATCAAAATTCTAAGGCACTTCTAGCAGACCTAGAAGCTTCAAATTTGGAATATAAGTAGTGTTTGGTGTATGAATCAAGGAAAAACTAAAAAATCTAGAAAAGACCGCAAAGAAAATTAAGCCCATACAGTCAAGTCTTCAGTTAATTAAATTTTTTCAATATTGGCTTTATTCGTAACGATGTTTTATTTTTTATTTTACGGCAATTATTATTATTATTATTGCGTGCGAAGCCGCGGGTTTAAACTAGTCCTGTAAGACGTAATTGGTGGAGACTTCTAGAGCAGGGCGGCCAATTGGATTTTAGATTCCAATCAGACGACACTCTTACGTGGAAGGGGGTCCGGGAACTGGCTAACGGTTGTGAAGGGCAACAAACACTGTTGATTGTTTTATGCACTTTTATTATTTCACGATTACAAATTGTTCGTAATTTTAATCCACTTATACTACAGCACAGTCTTTATATCTTACATTAACTTTGGCACAGTTTTAAAGTCTTTCACTACGTACGCGGCCGGTACGTTACGCGGTACGCGACGACGTAGGGCGGTGTGCGCAGGGTATGTCTGCGTATTGATGAGGGCGTGCGAGGTTGGCATCCACCGACTGCTGTTGTCCAGAAGATATCCACAGGTTACTCCGTGTGGACCTTCGGTAGCAGCCAGGGTTCCTTGTTAGCTCCTTTGCCTGCTCTTGAGCGGTTGGCCGCTGGCTGTCCGACTCGTAGGTTGGCCGTACGAGTGGGGCAAGTTGCTAGTCAAGGGCCTAGTCGACACTGACTGACTTCCTGACTCATCCATGCCCTTTTATACTCATCTTGGCGTGGGTGACGCTTGTTTTTTCTAGGCGTCGCTTGTATGTAAAAAGTATTTAACGCAATTAAGGGGCTGGCTTGGTGAAATCTCCGCTCGGCCGAAGGGCCGCGGCGTTAGAACAATGGAGCCGCTACCTGCTCTTGGGTCTTGCGCGGCGAGTGCATCTCTCTAGCTCGTATTTGGTTGCATAATTATAGTTTGCTGTAGTTATGGTGTGCTACAGTCTCCCCCTCTGGCTCCGATGACGTCCCGATGAGGAGCCAGGTTAGGTAGCACAACTAGTTCCTTTTGCTACTTCTAGATTGCTGAATCTTCTTGCGTGGGCGACCCCTTTTCTTGATGGGGTTGGCAGGAGCTGGAGTTACCGTTTCTTCGCCTTCGTGGTATGGAGTTAGTGCAGAGGCGTGGTATACTCCAATTGAGTCTACTGATTCATCATTTCGTGTTATTTCGTAAGACGCGGGACCATGGCGTTTTAAAATGACATATGGTCCATCCCGACGCGGAGCCAACTTGGCACTAATGCCTCTGCTTGCGTTGCTTACTGGGTGGCTAGTGACTAGAACTAAGTCACCAGGCTGGTACAGTGGTGCTTCACGGCGTTTCTTGTCAGCTTCCGCCTTTCTTTTCTCTTCCTTATCTTCACATATCTCTCTAACTTGTTTCAGTGTGTTTGCCATTTGTAAGAGTTTCGGCGTGATTTCGGGGACAAAGTTTTCTGACATAATTATTTGTCGTAGGTCCCTCGAAGTATCATCTGGGGTCCGTAATTCGCGGCCAAAGGTGAGGTAGGCGGGTGATTGCGTTGTGGTCGCATTTGTTGCTGTATTCATTGCAAACCGTATGCTCGGCAGTTTGCTTGGCCATGAAGAGTGGTTGTCTCCTACTAGGATAGCTAATTGCGTTTTCAAATCTCTATTCTTTCGCTCGACTGGATTTGATTCCGGATGGTATACCGGAGTGAACGCATGCTTTATATCAAGGCAGTATGCTACCTTCTGCATCACAGCGGTTACGAACTGCGTACCGTTGTCACTTATCATCCTTCGTGGGATTCCAAAACGTAGAAAAACTTCGTCGATCAATGTTGATGCACAGTTCTCGGCGGTGGCACTTTCTAGTGCAAACAATTCAACCCATTTACTTGTTAGATCTTCGACAATAAGAATCCATACTTTTCCTTCTGCAGATCGTGGTAGAGGCCCAAATAAATCGAATGATATTGTCTCGAACCTTTGGTTTGCTACTGTCGTTTGCAATAATCCAGCTGGTTTCTGATTAGACGGTTTGTATCTCTGGCACGCTATACAGTTTTTGACATAAGCTTCTATGTACTTCCTCATGCCTTTCCAGTAATAGCGTTTATTGATCCTCTGCATTGTTTTGTCCACTCCATAGTGGCCAGCAAGGGGATCGTCATGGTATGCGCTTAGGACATTGGCCCATTCGTGCTGGGGTACTAGTAGTTGGGCTTCTTCTTCGTCATCTGTCGACTTGTACCGATATAGTAGCCCGTTGTTCATCAAATATCCTTTGTTTCTATAATATACAGCATTCTCATCCTGCTGTGGCTGTTCCAGGGCTTCGATTATTTTCTTCAAATTTTCATCTTTCATTTGCTCTTTACGTATCTCGGCAGTGCTTCTTGTGGGCATATCTACGGAGATGGCGCAGATGCCACAGTTAGATTCATTTTCTTCATTACACGGTGGCCGTGATAAACTGTCGGCGACTACGTTAGTTCTTCCTGGCGTATATTTTATTTTTAAGTCATACGCTTGTAGTTGTAGTGCCCACCTGGCAAGTCTGCCTGTCGGTGACTTCATGGTCATCAGCCATCGAAGCGCTTGATGATCGGTTACCACTGTTATGGGTAGACCTTCTATATATCCTCGGAACTTATTGACTGCCCATACCACGGCTAGGGCTTCACGTTCCGTAGTAGAGTAGTTTCTTTCTGCGGCAGTTAATAGTCGACTTGCGTACTCGACCGGATGTTCCTCCTCTGACTCCCCCTGGATCAGAACAGCTCCCAAAGCGTAATTGCTAGCATCAGTTTTTATAACATAGGGCTTAGCATGGTCTGCTTGCCGCAGGACAGGAGCTTCCGTAAGCTTGTGCTTCAATTCTGTGAAAGCCGCTTGCTGTGCTTCAGTCCAGGTCCATTCTGTGTTCTTCTTAGTGAGGCGGGTCAAAGGTTCAGCCAGTTTTGCAAAGTTGGCAATGAACCGCCGGTACCACGAGCATGTTTGCAGGAAAGATATCAAGTGCTTAACATTTCTCGGTTGGGGTAGATTGGCTATTGCCGCTACCTTCTCTGGATCTGTAGTCAGGCCCTCAGGAGTGATGAGGTGACCCAAATACTTGATCGTAGAGCACACTAACTTGCACTTTTCTCTATTTACTGTGAGGTTGAATTCTCTGAGTTTCTTTAATACTTTCTCCAGGTCTTCCAGGTGCTGAGTAAACGTCTCAGACAGGATAATAATATCATCAAGATATGCCAGTACTTTTATGTCTTCGAGGCCTATCTTAACCCTGTCAATGAGCCTCTGAAAGGTTGCCGCTGCATTACGTAATCCAAAAGGCATTCTCTTGAACTCATACATCCCAAATGGAGTGATGAATGCTGTCTTCTCTTGGTCCTTTTCCCGGACTCCAATTTGCCAGTATCCAGCCTTCAAGTCAAGTGTGGACATGTACGGAGTTGATTTGGCCCCGTGTAGTAGATCATCCATCCTCGGAATAGGGTATGCATCAGGGATCGTGATTGAGTTTAACTTTCGGTAATCAATGCAGACCCGTATCGATCCATCTCTTTTGGGCACCATTACTACTGGTGATGCCCATGGTGAAGTGCACGGTCTAATAATGTCGTCTCTCAACATTTTGTTGATTTCTTCTTTTAAAGCTGCCAGCTTGGGTGGAGACAGTCTATATGGTGGCATAGATATTGGGGCATGTTCTCCTGTATCTATGCGGTGCTCTGCGTGTAGCGTCGGCATCTGGAAAGCCTGGAATACCTCGGCGTTTTCCTCAAGCACTTGTTTTAGCTGGTTTTCTTGGTGCTCATTGAGATTCTGCGATTTATTCTGCGAGTCTAATTCCAACGCCCATAATCCAACTTCTTCACAGAGCTGCGGGAATAGCGAGTTTGACCTTGGTGACAAGCTGACGTCTGCTTGTTCGACGCTTTCTACAGCATCTTTCCACATTGCCTCCCATGTTGGCTGGTGACCGTCGAACAGTTTTCTCTTCTTTACAGGTTTCGTACTGCTGCGATCACTCTTCGGTGTTTTAGGGATCGGAGAGAGAATCGGAGGCAGCGCTGTTTCCTGTAGAGCCATTGCCAATAGTTTGGTGGCTTGAGATCTGCCTTTCTCAGGCTCCAGGTTGTATTTGCATTCCGGAGCGTCGTTAAAGTGCCACGTGTATTGGGGAACGTCTAGCACTATTCCGGCATCTTGTAGGAATCCAACTCCGAGCAGTGTCTTATTTCCCCTGGCCATTGGAAATACAACGAAAGTCGTTGGGACAACTCGGCCCTGCACAGTAATGGGAACTCGAGTTGTCAGCATCTCTTGGTCGGTCTTACTGCCGTCGGCTAGTGTCACAACGCCATTCGTCTGGCCAAAAATGTGGCCTTTGCGCTTCAAAACTTCGTAAAGCTCATACGAGGCAACACTGGCCTTCGCCCCAGTGTCGATGTAGCCGGTTCCTAAGCTCTTCCCAACTTTAAATGATATTGTAGGCCTAGGTCTGGCGTCGCTGGCTATAGCCACAGCACAGAAACTGAATTCATGATGAACTGGTCCATTTTGCTGGATTTTGCTGCTGCATTCTGGGCATTTGCTTCTCACTACACCAGCTTTACCGCAGCCATAACACTGGATTCCCGTTACAGCTGGTTTCTTGGGGTAGTCCTGTTTTGACTCCGCTCCCTCACCGGCAGACGGTCGTGGCTGCGTCGTCACTGTTTGACGTTTTTTGAAGTAACACTCCTTCTCCGAGTGGTTGCTTCTCCGGCAGATGGTACATTTTAGCCTTCTGTATCCTTCTTGTGCGGATCCTTTTTCCCGCTGAGGCTGTTTCTCGGCAAAAATTTCCTCTGCACTTCTTGCTGCTTTGAGCAGTTCTTCAAATGTGGATATGGTGTTTCTTGGCACTTTGTCTCGTACATTAAGATGCAGCTGACCGTACACCATATCCAATTGTTGTCTTTCCGTGGGAGCTGGTTCGGGCAGTTGGGCTATAAGTGCCCTTTTCTTAGCCACAAACTTTTCGGTGGGCGTATTAGCAGGCTGTTTGGCTTCTATTATCTCTTGGTATAGGAGATACGCTGGTTTTTGGGGTGCAAAAGCAAGTCGAAGCCGCTTCTGGAATTCGGCCCAGGTTTTGATTTCTTTTTTTACACCATCCCACCAGGTTGCTGCGTCGCCTTTCAGCAGTAGGGCTAGACCCTCTAAAGCATTTTGTTCTTCAACTTTTTCCAGCTTCCTGTAAACGTTCACTGCTGACAGGAACGCTTCCACGGTTTCACTACTGTTCTTACCGTCGTAAGTAGCGTTGCAACTTGTAAAAGATCTCGTTCCGCTCGCTGGAGTTAGTGCAGCGATGACTCGTTCCAATTGCTCTTCAGTGAATGTGACAGCCATTGTAGAAGTGTGCCTGTGTTGTGCCCGTGTTCTCGGTGCGTTAGCCAGGGCCGCGACGATGGGCGCCAGTTTGTAAGACGTAATTGGTGGAGACTTCTAGAGCAGGGCGGCCAATTGGATTTTAGATTCCAATCAGACGACACTCTTACGTGGAAGGGGGTCCGGGAACTGGCTAACGGTTGTGAAGGGCAACAAACACTGTTGATTGTTTTATGCACTTTTATTATTTCACGATTACAAATTGTTCGTAATTTTAATCCACTTATACTACAGCACAGTCTTTATATCTTACATTAACTTTGGCACAGTTTTAAAGTCTTTCACTACGTACGCGGCCGGTACGTTACGCGGTACGCGACGACGTAGGGCGGTGTGCGCAGGGTATGTCTGCGTATTGATGAGGGCGTGCGAGGTTGGCATCCACCGACTGCTGTTGTCCAGAAGATATCCACAGGTTACTCCGTGTGGACCTTCGGTAGCAGCCAGGGTTCCTTGTTAGCTCCTTTGCCTGCTCTTGAGCGGTTGGCCGCTGGCTGTCCGACTCGTAGGTTGGCCGTACGAGTGGGGCAAGTTGCTAGTCAAGGGCCTAGTCGACACTGACTGACTTCCTGACTCATCCATGCCCTTTTATACTCATCTTGGCGTGGGTGACGCTTGTTTTTTCTAGGCGTCGCTTGTATGTAAAAAGTATTTAACGCAATTAAGGGGCTGGCTTGGTGAAATCTCCGCTCGGCCGAAGGGCCGCGGCGTTAGAACAATGGAGCCGCTACCTGCTCTTGGGTCTTGCGCGGCGAGTGCATCTCTCTAGCTCGTATTTGGTTGCATAATTATAGTTTGCTGTAGTTATGGTGTGCTACAGTCCCATATAAATATAGGCGCATGGTAGTGCCCCTGCCAAATCGAGCAAAAAATGGGTATTCCCGTCATGAAAACACGTGTATTAAATGGCTTTAAGAAAATTCGTTGCTGGTAGATATACATATATACAATAAGTAGAAGGTACCGAAAAGGAAAAAAGTAGAACTGTCTACAAAATACAAAAAGAAATGAGATCCCATCAAAAACAATACTTGTCAAAAAAACCAAGTCTCGCAACTCAGTTGTTCTGCGGTAAAAAGTTGTGAGATCCATGTAATACCAAGTCGGTTATTAATTTATTCAGTCTCTACTTAAGCGACTTTCTGTCTTAATACGTCCAGTCTCTAAGACCACGATCGTGGTCCATAACAATTGAAAATCAATTGTGTCTGGAATCTCCGTACTCGAAACATTAAGTTGTTACGTAATAATTAACAGCATCTTATAGTGACGCATATCAATATTAAAATTCTTCAATGTTTTATATAAATATATTGAGACTTGGCCATCGCCTGAAAACACGTGTAAGTTCAATCGCCTGAAAACACATGTAAATTCAATTATTTAGTGCGATGGCCAAGTCTCAATATATTTATATAAAACATTAAAGAATTTTAATATTGATATGCGTCACTATAAGATGCTGTTAATTATTACGTAACAACTTAATGCTTCGAGTACGGAGATTCCAGACACAATTGATTTTCAATTGTTATGGACCACGATCGTGGTCTTAGAGACTGGACGTATTAAGACAGAAAGTCGCTTAAGTAGAGACTGAATAAATTAATAACCGACTTGGTATTACATGGATCTCACAACTTTTTACCGCAGAACAACTGAGTTGCGAGACTTGGTTTTTTTGACAAGTATTGTTTTGATGGGATAATAATATTCCACAACTTTCACACAACGCCATCTAGTCCCAAACTAAGCAGAGCTTGTGCTATGGGTACTAGACAACTGATAAACATACATATATATTTCTAAAAACATACATATTTTAGATAAATTACACCCAGAATGCATAAGGATCTCTAATTATAAAAACATTGCATTTTTTTTGTACTACTTTCTATGCAAATAAATAATTATTCTATTCTATTCATGCTTCAGTCAAGTGTTCGAAGCGAGCGCTCGCCGTGTCTTGTGTATCGCCGTTTTGTAACCAAGCTCGCCTCGATTAATACATTACAAACAAACGTTCACAAGTCAGTCTCCGCCTTAAGACATTACCGATACCTTATCTAATTCATACTCTTCGATCCTTGTCGTGCCTTGCCCCACGTTCAGGAGTAATCCGGACACCCGGTCTCGTCCGGCATCCGAAATGGAAGAGTAAGCTTTTTACTGGACTTGTTGTGAATTATAAACAACCTAGTCCGGGCCAGAATTAGGGGAAGATGCTATCCCAATTGGAACAGAAATAATGGAAGAAAAATGAATTTTGAATATTTCATGTCATAATCATAACCCCGAAACTAGAGCTTCGTTGGTCTAGTGCTCACAAGCGCTACTGCTAAACATGAGGTCTTGTGTTCGATTCACAGGTAGGACAAAGTGTTATTGAATTTTTCCAACAGGAATTTCTTAGTACCAAGGTTCGCCCCGTATTTTTTTTTTTTTATCAGACAATACTGTCGCACTCCTGGGCAAAAGCTTCCTTAATACATTTCAACCTTTTTCTGTCCAGAGCTGCCAAGGATCAATCTTTATTAAAGGAGTCCAGCTTATTCCGCCATCTCCATCTGAGCCTATCGCGATGTCGTTTGCCATTAAGCGCCCTATCACATGAGGCTTTCACACAGCTGGCCAAATCTGGGTGTAATTACTATGGATACACATCTGCTTAGCCCGTCGAGAAAGACAGGCGTTATGATGGTATTTAGATAACTTAAAAAGCTAAAACTACATAAAAAGGAGGGGAAATAATCAAAGGGCAATCAACTCGTCCGTATCACTGATAATAGGAAAAGGCTGACAGCATTGCCACGTTGCATGGCAATGCTAATTCGTTGGCCAAAAAATAGCCCAGTTTATGTATGAAAATAATAGAAAAGCTCGTTCGTTCTCCCTACAAAAAGAGTTCTTACTCTTGCATTGAAATAATTATTGTTACGAAACAGAACAGTATAACACAAAATAAAATTCTTAAATGCCCAAATTCACAGCTCAGCGCGGGAATAATCATCATTCCGCAGTGCAAATATGCAATATTCTGGCTAGAATATTCGGTTCAGAGATAACGAACTATCCCTGGGGAACATGGCAATAATCGCTAGCAATGGCAGGTGTTAAAAGCGGAAGCGAGGAGCGAAAATTCTGGTAACGACTTTCATTTGTGTTGAAGTTTATTTACGTAATGTGTGTGTAACATAGTTAACTAAATTAACATATTTATTTACTTAATCAAGATAATATTTACATAATGTAAGCTAATATTTAAAACAGCAACATATATCTATAATATGTATGTATTTAGAAAATATATATATTATGTATGTTTATCAGTTATCTAGTACTCATAGCACAAGCTCTGCTTAGTTTGGGACTAGATGGCGTTGTGTGAAAGTTGTGGAATATTATTATTATTATTATATGAAAAATAAGCAAAAGAATCATAGGTCATAGGGCATCAAAAAATTCGTCCGTATCGCTGTCAGCAAGAACAGTGCCCAAAAGGCTGGCAGCATTACCACGTTGTATGGCGATGCTAATTCTTTGGCCAAAAAATAGGCCAGCTCTCTAGTCACGTGAAGAGTCGACTAACCGCTTGGCGATATCTCGAAAAGACAAGTGGGGTCTCAGACCCATGGCCCTAGTGTTTCAACCCCAAACGGCTCGAACATATAACTCCCAATCAGGTTGGAATATTTTCACCGTTTCGGGTTTTCTGCACCTGCAGCAGCCGCCCCAGCACAGCCCACCGTGTTAGGAAGATGGGATGGCGCAAGGGTGTCGACACATGTTGCATCCCACACCAAAGGTCTGCCTAACTTCCAGGGCATTATGCAATGTGCTTCTACAAGAAGTTTGAATTTTCAATGGAGTGGGGTCTTTTGACTTATACAGGGTGGTATTTGGAGGGAAAGTACTCTAAATACTGAAAACAGCAAATTTTACTCATAGGAAACATTCCTTTGTTTTTAAAAGGAAATAAAACTGCATTTAAAGATTTTTGAAAATACGCTTGCCCCACCCGGGAATCTAACCCACTAAAATCCGAAAAAATGCTACCTGTAATTTTATGGCATGACAGGCGGGACCAACGGCTTAGCGTGCTTTCCGAGGCACGGAGAGGTCTCGGTATGTAAAGATGGTCACCCATTCATAGATCCATCCAGTCCATGCAAGTTTTCACGGTGAGATTTTTACAGAATCGACATGCTGATACTATTGAAGCAGATCAAAACCATCAGTCAAGGGTAGCCAAAGGCAATAAAATACAAAATGCCAAGCGTACCCGCGGGCAAACAACTATACCCATATAAGGGGGTTACCAACGGACCGGATTTGTCCGGACATGTCGAACGTTTTGACTGCTTCGTTGATCTAGTGGTATCAAACGCCAGTGCTGAGCATGTCGTCATAGGTTCAATTCCCAGGTAGGGAAATGTGTTATTGAGTTTTACCATCAGATAAAAGCCTTTCTGTGGGAGAAAATTTCCGGTAGCCCGTTACCGGAAAATTTCTCCCACAGAAAAATTACTTTTGCCCTCGTCCTTTCTTCAAATACTATTTTTCGGTAACTTTTTTTTAATTAATAAAGAATATTTTTGATAGTAGCCGAAAACCCAATTGCGGAATGGTAACCCTACTCGCAACTTGTTCATAAGGTATCCAATTCGGGGTACATCAAAACCACCCCGGGGTGATTTTGAAACTATGGCAACATGGTCCAGTAATTAGGGGTGCTCCCAGGGGTAGTTTTATGAAATACGTGGTGGAATAAATGTATCGTTCGTTGGTGAATGCAGGTATAATATTCTCGCCGTATTTATGTTGTTGTGGGATTGTGTTATGCGGTTTGCAGGTGTATAATATTATGCATACACTTGGATATTTAAATAACTCAGTTTATCTAGACCAGTATCTTAATTTTAAACTATACATACAAATAAATAAATAAGATGGAAGTGTCTATTTGTAATGTCAAAATAACAGCTTATTACTGGATGAAGAAAGTATATACGTATGTACGTTTATCAAAAAAACAATAAATATGAAATATATACAACGTGTAACGTTAAATGCGCAAAACCTGAAAATAGTTTGATGAGAATAACGATCAGAAATTAATTGAACCACTTTTTAATATAGGTCACATTTTTCAAAAAATCTTCATTAAAAACGTTGCCGTGTCTATTTATTAATAGGTCAAGCAAGCCAATGTCAGCGCGGCGCAGCGGCCCGGTGACGACTCCTCCGTCGGTAAAGCGTCGTCGCAGACGCAAGAAACGATCAAAGTGACCAGTAAAACTAAAACAGCACATAAAACGTTTATAATTTTTTTTAATGACTAATTTTCTCTCTGAAATAGGTCAATTGAATTAAAAATCAGTTGGGGTGTCTGATATTTTGCGCATTTAACGTTACACGTTGTAAAGGTACTCCTTAGAGCGTAGCCCATTTACACAATGATAATCAAAGGAGTTCTCTAAACGCTTTTTACAAATCCGAAACCCAAAAATGTATCACAATTTTCGAGCCGAAAGACTGTCGAATGGCTATGAATAGCTATTCTGATGATGAAACCACAAGCGAGTATACCTACAAACTGTGATAATCACCATGTGGTTTTCCTTCTCGAGCTATAATATTTATGCTTAACCATAGATATACATATTATATTTCTATGTGCTTAACGCTTGGGTATAGTGAACAGTAACCCTTTACCCCAGCGATGCGGCCAGCGAAATTCGATAAAAAATAAAAATAAAATATCATACATGATCAGCTTTTTAACATTATTCCTACACACAAAATGTTTTCATATTTATTAGCCTGCAGAGAGTACTTCCGGTATTTTCGCCGCACCGGGACGTGACCGCCGATAGCGAATGCGGAACTGCACGGAACAAAACCGGAACGGGCCAGAACCGGTTTGGAACCAGCTGTGTTGGCCGGAATCCGGAAATGCTGTCGTTGGCGGTTGTTGATTTTAGAACTATTTCTGCGGTTTTGACAGATTAATTCAGGGTTAAATAACGAATGGAGGGTTGTCCGATTTTGGTTAAACGGTAGAATTAATTTGTGGTTGATGCCCGTGACTTCGTCTTTGTGATTCCGAATTAAGTAGCCATTTCTGTAAACCCTTGTATTAGGTGAATCAAATATAAACAGAACTTTTTTTATTACTGGTCGCTCAGTGAAGTGACGCGCTTGGTGCTGTTGTATGTGTTAGGGGGATCATCTAGGGGAGGGGGTTATACTGCTCCGGCTCACTTCAGTTCATTGCGCGCCAGTAGCAGCATGTATGGGAGGTATATAAGTCTGTTGAGCAACGACTTATCATAATTTTTTTAAACACGGGAGGGCATAAAACCTTCCGAAATTTTGCATCCATTGACTCTACAGTTCCATAAGAATACGCTTTCAAGAACTCAAGTGTAGGAATGGCACAAAAAAAAATTCAAGTGGAGGACGCCGTTTTCACACTGACCAGATAGTGGAATCATTTGTGTGCAATTGGCTAAAGGCACGACCGACTACATTCTTCGATACTATTATGCCAATAGTACTTTTGTGCCAACCTGATATTGAGCTAACTTAGAAGCTAGATTTTCTTGGAGCTCCAAGGGACCATAGGCCTATTTGATATTAATTTCAGCTTGATACCTCCACGTGTTACTGAGAAAAAGGGCCTTGACAGACTGACAGACAGACAGACAACCAAGTGATCCTATAAGGGTTCCCTTTTTTCTTTTTGAGGTATGGAACCCTAAAAATACAATAATTAGTTTAAATTAAGCCGATTTTATTTTTACCCGATATAAATTAAAATTGGGAAGGTAAAAATGGGTATAAATGGGTATTTGCCCAAAGTCTGGGATTTTACCGGGTATATGCCCATCTTTAGTTGTAGGAGGTTTAGGTATATCAATAGTGCAACTAGCGAGGTAAAACTCACTTCCTTTGGATGACTAGTCTGACCAAAATGAAAACACAAACCTATCACGCTCAAGTGACGAGGTACTTACCCGTACTTGCACTTAACAAAAACTCCTACACAATGACAACAGCCTATAAATAAATATTCATCTAAAAAAAAAACACAAATAATATCTTCTTCATCAAACATTTTACAAAGACCTGTCGCATTTCGAACTCTTCCCCCTGTCTCGCCCTATTTTGTGCGGGGATCGGGGGGTGAGGTGGGTCATGTAAACCTAGTATTATTATACATAACGTGACAATCAATTTATCAATGTCAGGAGTGAGGATACCATGATAATGGAGGTGTAGTTATGATAAATGTCTGTTTGGGCACCGCGAGAGTAAATCTGGATGGGTAGATAGGTATGGGATGGGTGTGTGTGTAGGCACTGTAGTGTATCCTGTTGATATTTTCTGTAAAAATCTCACCGTGACAACTTAGGTGAAGTGAGCTGTCAATAGTGCCAATCAATCAAGCATCAGGTGGAATAACAGCTCACTTCAAAGTTCACCTAAGTTTTCACGGTGTGTTTTTTTTTTACAGAATAGTTTGGCTGCCGATAAGCACCTTAATTACGTAACACACTTTCAATTATGATACGAATAATTTTGAAGGATATTGCTCATCTCAAATCTATTGTTTCATATATTTGAAAAATGTGTCTGCTCAACAACGAAAATAACGCAATGAATGTTGTTGAACTGTCAAAATGAGAGCATTTGTGCGTTACGCAATTACCCCGCTGGTGTCACCACGAGATACGACAATGACTTATGTAATGTAGTCTATTCCAAAAGAACTTAGTGTTATCAATTCGCAATAAAGTAATATCCATAACTGCCGGTCGATTCTGTAAAAATTTCACCGTGGAATCATAAGTGAAGTGAGCACTTAATAGTGTAGCGAATGACAGCTCACTCCACGCTCACTTCACCCAAGATTTCACGGTGAGATGGTTGCAGAATCGCACGGCTGATGAAAATTTTAATAAATAGATCAGAAAACGTTTGCTTATTTGAATACTACCACAGAACAAATTAAAATTTTAGGCCTAACCTAAAATTCTAACTTTAAATGGCCGTAAAGATGTTTTTCATTTGACTTAATTTTGCAAGCTCAATTTTCGTCGATGGTTTTTCAATTTAATGTTAATAAAACTATAGTTATTGGAGAAAGTCGTGAATACTAAAGTTAAAACCTTCTTAATGCAGATGAATGAGTTCATTAATTCCCTTAAGGGCTGTTTTTTCCATCGCCAGATAACATTTGTTCGAGGAATAAAATTGAAGTTTGACAGTTTTTGTATGAATGAACTGTCAAAATTTAAAAATTATTCCCCGAATAAAGTGAGTCCATCGATTCTGGAAAAATCTCACCGTGATAACTAAGGTGAAGTGAGCTTAGAGTGAGCGGTGAGTCATACTGATGCTAGGGATTGACACTATTCACGACTCACTCCACGCTCACTTCACCCAAGTTTTCACGGTGAGATGGTTACAGAATCGCACGGCAGATGATTGAAGAATCAGCCCTTGAGTGATTGTGTAAGAATTAAACCTGAACAGGGTTTGTTTACACTTTCATCAGATAGTTTTCGAACAGGCTATAGTGGTTAAAGGATAGTCAGTAAAGTGACAGCGGGGATGACTGCCATGGAGGTATTATTGTAAGTACTTGCGTATCCAGGGTCGTCTTTACCCGTGGGTGCAAGGGGTACGTGGCACCAGGGCGTAGGAGCTTAGGAGGCGCCCCCAAAGAGGAAGCGCCAGTGTAGTATGTGAAATTCAAATTGAATATTTCTTGAAATATCAATCAATAGGGTTATATGAACTTAATATACATGCCTCTGGTTGTATGTCAATACAACCCTCTGATAAATGATAAATGATTTATTTTCTGTAAGTACAAACACTTGTACATGTCAATCATATGTTTTTAAAACTAGATGAGGTCGGCGTTTCCAATCTGACTACTCTGAGAAGAAATTCCGAAACAAACTCATCTTTTTTAAAGTCCAAACATAATCTTGGTCAGATCATGTGAAGACCATGAATATTGGTGTCTGAAATGGTCTTTTGAGTAAAGAACCACACAGATTGAGCGGACCTGTCCAGTCAGTGCACGCATTTTGTCAAAAATCGTGCAGCTCAACTCAGAACTTGAGGAGCTTCACGATTCGACGAACAATACCAATGAAAGGACATTTGGGTAGGCCGCATACATTACTCAAACTGCCAGATCATGATTAAAACTAACTAAGAAGGAAAACAGAAAAAAGAAATGACCCACACAGTCCTCACATTCACAATAATAATAATAAAAAATAAAATACTTTACAAAGTAAATATCCATTTCATTGTTTATATAAAATTCATCAATGTCTTTAATTCTTTAAGTCAATTGCAAGACAAAATATACACCCTGACCCTGACTTCCGTATTGGAAAGAAAAAGAAAATTTATATACCACGGTCTACTTTGGACCTTTCCCCTAAAAATGGAATACACACATAATTTTTTTTTGTTGGCCAAAAAAACAGAAACAGACACCCGGCTCCTTATACAGCATGCTTTTTTTTACCGTCTCCAAATTTTTACAGGGTGTACCCATGAATATGAATAACTTTCACTATGGAACCAACTCTAAGATCACGAAAAAAATTAGCTGTTTCATACATTTTGGTAAAGTAAGTAGGTATTGAACTTTTGTATTAAGCAGCTGATTTTGTTTTCGTGATTTCAGAGTTGGTCCCATAGTGAAAATTGTTCATATTTATGAGAACATCCCGCAAGCAATAATTTGGAGCCTGAAAAAAACCTCCAGTATACTTAAGATGGCCTAGTGCGCACCATCACTTGTGGCGGCTCTTTAAATGCGCTCCCTATAACATTCCGTTTTCAACAAAACAAGAAAGTTTTCTCCACAACACAACCCTTTCGTTATAGCATCCCTTCCATCCCTCACCGCTAGATGGCGCTTTCAAAAACCTTTAAAACACTCTAGAGTTACAAGAAAAAGACATTTACCAGATTGAGGTCAGGTTAAAACATTTTCTGTCAGCATTTTATCGACATAAACTTTGTCATTGTGGTCCAAAGTTGGTTGCTGAAAGTTGGTAACGCGTATTTTGAAGGTATTAGCGTGGCAACCATACAGGGTGTTTTGTTGCGTAGTTTGTTTATGTTAGCAGCACTGTATTTGGTTGTTTTGTGTGTATTGTGTAGTGAGTGTGTGTGTGTGTGTGTGTGTGTGTGTGTGTGTGTGTGTGTGTGTGTGTGTGTGTGTGTGCGCATCTGTGTGGTTCGAGTCTCTGATCCTTTGCACCTGTTTTCAACTGAAGGGGTAAGCAAGGGAAAAATCCATAGCAATTTGTTTGTGTGTGTAGTGTTTGGGTATACAACATTTTTTTTAGTATATGCGAAACCCGAAACACATGTCTAGTATTTTTATGTAAAAATAATAAAAAAAGAATTTATGTATGGAAAGAATCTATGTACAAAATTTCAAGCTGTGTCATGAAAAATCACAAAGTAATAAGCTTGTTATGTTACCTGGTTGTCCATACAAAAAGATAGTCACTACGTGGCGCCTTCGCACCGCCCGCGGCTATTGCCGCTATGACACAACACAATACAACCTCTTAAGGGGTCATTGTACTCATCATTATGAACAACTTTTACTATGGGACCCAACCTGAAATCGCGAAAAAAAATCAACTGTTCCATACATTTTGACGACTTATACGAACATAAATGTAGGGAACAGCTGATTTTTTACCCCTTAAGATTCAGACCCCTTAAAAGGTTGTGCGTTATTTAAGTTACACCTTGTATAGTAAAAAGTCGCATAAGGCTTTTTTGTTACGTGACGATTTCTAAAAGTTTACTCCAACCACATGCCGCGTTAAAGAACGGACACTGCCTGACCCTGAACGAGCATATTATGTAGAACTCTATGCTAAAGAGTCGTGCTTGTGACCACGAGACCACAGCGTAGTTGGAAATCGCAAATTGTAATTTAATTATTAACCATGCCTTGATTCTAAATTGTCCCAATTATGAACTTCTCGATAGTAAATTACGAGTTTCAAAACAATTCATAAAGTTACTACGAACAATTCAGCACCTGCTTTTAGTATATTCAAAATTAACTGAGACTTTTGATTACTCGCAGACGAACAAACTAGGATATAACTAGGACAAACATAATTTACATTGAAAATGGCGCCCCAATTTATTTGAATGGCTCGTGCCAACACTGTGGTGGTACTGGACCATAGATTAGTTAGCGAATGGAGTGACCAGATAGGAGCCTCCACGCGTGACAGTTTTGATTACTGTCAGACGAACAAACTAGAACAAACATAATTGACAGTGACAATAGCTCCTCAATTTATTCGAAAGACTCGTGCCTACACCATGGTAGGAATTGAAACACAGATTACATAGCAAATGGAGTGACCAGACAGGAGCCTCCATGCGTTACACTTTTGATTAATAAAGACTGATTTTGATATAATGACACGAAGACGAACAAACTAGACCATAACTGGGACAAACATAATTTACATTGAAAATAGCTCCTCAATTTATTTGAAGGACTCGTGCCAACAAATGGAGGGACCAGCACTCTAATTGCGTAACAGACTATTACTCTCAATTTGAATCATTTTGAAGCATATTGCTAATCCATTGCTCCATATGTTCCAAAAATTTGTCTACTCAACAACGTAAATAACGCAATGAATGTTTTTGAACTGTCAAAATGAAAGCGATAATGATAAATGATAAATGATTTATTTTCTGTAAGTAGGTTTGTACAAACACTTTTACATGTCAATCATATTTTTTTTAAACTAGATGAGGTCGGCGTTTCCTATCTGACTACTCTGAGAAGAAAGGCCGAAACAAACTCAGAGGTCACAGTCTCTTTTAAAGTCCAGACATAATCTTGGTCAAATCATGTGAAGACCATGTAGATTGGTGTCTGAAATGGTCTTTTGAGTAAAGAACCACACAGATTGAGCGGACCTGTCCAGTCAGTGCACGCATTTGTCAAAAATCGTGCAGCTCAACTCAGAACTTGAGGAGCCTTACGATTCGACGAACAATACCAATGAAAGGACATTTGGGTAGGCCGCATAAATTACTCAAACTGCCAGGTCATGATTAAAACTAACTAAGAAGGAAAACAGAAAAAAGAAATGACCCACATAGTCTTCACACTCACAATAATAATAATAAAAAATAAGATACTTTACAAAGTAAATATCCATGTCATTGTTAATATAATATTCATCAATGTCAATGTGTATATAACAATCCGGAAATAATCTTTGATCTTTGAGGACTATGTAGATTGGTGTCTGAAGTGGTCTTTTGAGGAAAGAACCACACAGATTGAGTGGACCTGTGCAGTCGGTGCACGCATTCGTCAGTAACCGTGCAGCTCAACTCAGAACTTAAGGAGCTCAACGATTCGACGAGTAATACCAAGGACAGTCCATTTGTGTAGACCGCATAAACCACTCAAAGTGCCAGGCCATGATTAAAATGGAAACAATGACCCACATAGTCCTCACATTCACAATAATTAAAATAATATAAGACTTTAAACAGTAAATGTTCATGTCATTCTGTATATAAATAGATATTTAGAAAGAGAAAAAAAAAAAAACAAAAGTGTAAATCAGCAAAAAATAAAAAATAAACAACATTCACTGTCTAGACCTATTGGAGCAGCTCAATCCCAAGCTTTTTTGTCCTCAATATAGTCTTTTACAGTATAATAGGCTTTCTGGCATAGTTTTAGCTTTGTAAAAGATTTGAATTTATTAATGCTTAGTTCTTGAATGTGGCTAGGAAGTTTATTATAAAAACGTATACATTGGCATCTAAACGAGCCACCTATTTTCTTGAGCCTTGTTGTAGGAACAACAAATTTGTGTTTGTTCCTAGTATTTATGTTATGGATATCACTGTATTTTTTAAGCAGATTAATATTTTTATGTGCATACAAAAGATTATCATAAATGTACTGAGAAGGCACAGTCATTATATTAATCTCTTTAAACTTGTCTCTTAGGGAGTGTCTGGGACTTAATTTATAAATTGAACGAATTGCCCTTTTTTGTAAAATAAAAATTGTCTGAATATCGGCCGCATTTCCCCACAACAGAATACCGTATGACATCACACTATGAAAATAACTAAAGTAAACTAAACGGGCTGTCTCTAAATCAGTTAAATCACGAATTTTCCTGCGGCGTATGCTGCAGAGCTAAGCCTTTTTGACAATTTATCTATATGGGGGCCCCATTGAAGCTTGGCATCCAAAGTTATGCCAAAGAATACAGTGGAATTTTCGGGTTTTAACTCTTCACCCTTTATGAGAACACGAGTTTCTACTTGTCTAACATTTGGTATCGTGAACTTAATACATTTCGTTTTTTTTTCGTTAAGAAGTAGATTATTAACATTAAACCAGCTAACTACTTTTGCGAGGGCACTATTTATACTGTCAGTAACCAGCTGTTGACGTTTGAGTTTAAATAAAAGTGAAGTGTCATCTGCAAACAACACTATATCATGTTCGTCCTTTATGAGGTAAGGCAAGTCATTGATATAAATAATAAATAAAAATGGTCCAAGTATTGAGCCCTGTGGAACCCCCATTCTTACTACAGATCCGGGTGACCTTTTCCCGTTAACATCAACTCTCTGAATCCTATCACTTAAGTAAGAAGTGAGAAGATCCAGAGAGGCGTTCCGGATTCCGTAGTGGTGAAGTTTCCTGATTAAGGTTTCATGAAGAACACAGTCGAATGCCTTGGATAAATCACAAAAAATGCCCAAAGCATCGCATTTGTCCTCCCATGCACTATAAATATGTCCTAAATGTTCAACTCCGGCATCGGTAGTTGAACGACCCCTTGTAAAACCGAACTGTTTATTATTCAGTAATTTATTGTTATTGAAAAATCTTTGCAATTGATTTAAAATAAGTTTTTCATAAATTTTACTAAAGGTGGGTAGTACGGAAATAGGTCTATAATTAGTAGGGTCTGATGTACTACCCGATTTAAACAACGGTATTATTTTACTGTGTTTCATAAGATCAGGAAACTCACCACATTCAATACAATTATTAAATATAACAGCTAAAGTAGGTGCTACAATGTTTATAATTGTCTTAGCAACATCCACAGAATTACCCCATAGATCTGCAGTATTTTTAACATTTAACATATAGCTACTGATAGCTACTGATAGTGTGTTACGCAATAACCCCGCAAGTTTAAGTTTCTTTCTTCTTCGCTATTAGTCGATTTCACCCGAAACCTTGGTGGCAAATAATCCAAGGTGCTGATAAAGACAATTTTATTGTATCCACGCCGTGATAAACTCAAAATTACATACAAAAACGTATTTTTGCTGGAAACAAAAAAATGTAGCAAGCAAGAAATGTAAAATCATCTACTGATAGTGTTTTTTTTTTCTTAGAAAAGGTGGTTTCATAGACCAACTTATTTGTGAAACTTCAATGGAAGGTTACGCTCGCCATGAGATTTCCATTTCCGCTCGCCATTTGATGCAATGGATTAGCGATATCCTTTAAAATCATTTAGATTGAGATTGATATCCTGCCGGTCGATTCTATAAAAATCTCACCGTGAAATCATAAGTGAAGTGAGCTTGAAGTGAGCAGTGTCAATAGTGTTAATCCCTAATGACAGCTCACTTCCCGCTCACTTCACCTAAGTTCTCACGGTGAGATTTTTACAGAATAACACTGCTGTTACGCAATTAGAATGCTCTTCCAAAACTTTTTCATAAAAGCGTTAACAACAATATAAAAGGTTTTAGCTTAATATCTCACCAATTCTTCCAACAAATTATTGTTTGAGTAGCAAATAAATTGTAATTTGAAAAATCGTCGACAAAATTGAAGTTACAAAAATAACTTCCATTTATAAATTGATTATTTAAGGTGATTTTAAATTGGGATTAAAGATATTTATTTATTAAGGCACATCAACTCAACAACACAAACACAAACATTTACAAATAACAGAGAACAGAGACATGGACTAGTGTTTACGTCAATTACAGACGTGCACAGCATTCACAACAAAAGAGAAGAAAAAACACAGCATTCGCGTTACTAAAAAAAAAAAAAAAAAACAATAATAAAAGAAAACAAAAACAACAAAAGAACAACAACTCTAGATATTCTAATAAACAAATCAAAACACTAAATTTATTAGTAAGTACCACTACAATTTACGTTTTCTGCAACATTTGACTATATTTTCAATAAACTATTTTGGAACAGAGTTATATCTACACATAAACAATCAAATTGCAAAGATGGTGATTGGCCGTACACGAAACTCGGCCACACAAAAGTCAAATTATTTAAGGGCTTACAGATTCGTTGCGGAAAAATTATTATACATGTAAGTATCCAATTTATTTTCTTTCACGAACATAATATAAAAAAGTGTTATCGAATTACATTACTAAATAACCTTGACAGTTTAATAACTGCGTTAACCAAAAAGAACTACGAAACCGAAAGAAGAAAATTATGAACTGAAAACACTTCCCGAAAAATGTTTCGCTAACTTCATTACAGGGAGTTTCACATTTTCTAATTTTCGAAATAAACAGGGGCAAAGATAATAAGGAAAAGATAAAAGAAACCGCATTATTACTGAAAGCGAAATATAGTCGGGGAGTCCGGGACTGATGGGAAAGATAAGGACAGATTTATTACGAAAGATAAAATATGCAGTCTACTTAGAAGTAAGGAACGTTGAATATTATTTTGTATGCAGTAACTGAGTGAAATTTACTTGAATTTCGCCTTGGGATTCTTCCTGTTGTTGCAAGTTTTTGCTAAGATAGTTTTTATTACATTAATATTTTACGTAAATTTTTGGTTTGAGGCGGTTAGTTAAATGACTACAACGTTTTGTAGTGAATATTATTTGTTAGTGATCTAAAAGCACTGTTACTACCAAAAAATCGAAGACACTCATATGTATAGAAAATGTAATTACGTAAATTTTTGGTTTGAGGCGGTTAGTTAAATGACTACAACGTTTTGTAGTGAATATTATTTGTTAGTGATCTAAAAGCACTGTTACTACCAAAAAATCGAAGACACTCATATGTATAGAAAATGTAAACATACTCGTAAAATAAAGTAGTAACGAAGAATGTTTATCCGTTTATCTGTTGGTCTGGATGTTCCGAATTGGCGCAAAAACGGCTGAACGGATTTGGATGAAATTTTGTACACAGATAGTCTATAACCTGGATTAACACAAAGGGTACTTTTAATCCCGGTAGAACGTTCCAGTGGGATATTTGTTCCGGCAATCACGCGGGTGAAGGCGCGAATAAAAGCTATTAAAATATACACATACTTAACTAAAACACTGAAAACATAAAACCCTTTTTGTCAGCATTAGTGTAAAAAACACTGAGCAGTCGTGTAAAAAAACAAAATTAGTGAGAAAAATCTTATTTCCGCTAGCTCCCAGACTATACCGAATGGAAGGCCCGCCCCTTAATTTAAAATTTGGACTCCTTTGTTCCCAGATAGGGACCATATTAACACTCGGCTTATTCACATAGCACGTTTATTATTAAAAACGTTTTCTGAACAAAGTAATGTGGGGTATATGTGGTTTGATAAAAGGGGTGATGTGATGGTAATCTCCCTTGGGGGGGAGGGGGGGGGGGAACTTTTTCATTCGCGCTTTAATGAAGACTTGAATGTGCATTTACTTTTCGGCAAAAACGTAAGAATAAAGATATAAATAAATTAATTGAACCAGCCTATTACTTTCCCACTGCAGGGCAAAGACAACGTCTAAAGAGAGTAGACACGAACATTAATCACCACGCTTGCTCAAGACGGGTTGGAAATTCCAGACTTACAACCATAAGTCCAGGTTTCCTCACAATATTTTCCTTCAACGATGGCAGTGATGTCCAAGATGAACTTTGAAAGTACAGACGCCAGCACATCAAGCTACCCGAAAATGTCAAATTTTCCCAATCAACCTTGAACCTTATGCTTTAGCAATAAAGTTGAAAATCTATTTAGCTTGATATGCTGGCGTCTGTACATATGAATTGAAAAGTCACATTGGAACTTGCCCGGATTTGAATCCACAGCAGTGTGCAACACAACATTGAGATTCTGACTAAGTTTCTGTTTTGCTATTTTATTTTAAACCACCACAAAATAGTAATGTTTAGACAACTAAAATATTAGCTTTGAAATTATATAAAATGATCAATAGAATGAGCATAAAAATATTATTAAAATCGTAATCTTAAAATATTATTAAATTTATTGCAAATATTTGCTTAGTCAATCCCTAGCATCAGTGGGTTGACACTGACAGCTCACTCCACGCAAGTTTTCACGGTGACATTTTTACAGAATCGACCGGCTCGTTGCCGTCCTGAACGTGATGAACAAAAAATGAAAAAAAATGATCAATAGAATTAGCATAAAAAATATGATTAAAATCTCAATTATTATTGTAAATGTATGCTTGGTCAATCCCTAGTATCAGGTGGGATGACACTGACTCCTCACTCCACGCTCACTTCACCTAAGTTTTCACGGTGAGACGGTTACAGAATCGCACTGCTGGTGTTCAGGGTCGGTCTTTCTTTGGAATGCGCTCCATTCGACAGAAAGAACGCCTGGAAATAGAAAGAAAAATGAATGAAACCAATATAAAATAATGATTTATTGTTTCTTATTATTGAATACAATTACCCCTTTTTAACCGACAAAAAAAGGAGGAGGTTCTCAAGTCGATGTGTATGCGCGACATTTTTGGAACGAAGTTCTTTAACAGAGCTTGCGGTAGAAGTAAACTTGCAGGTATCGTAAGGTGACGATTTTTTATAACGCGACTTTTTATTACATATGATAGAGAAAGTCAGACAGAGAAAGAGTGAGGTCAAAGTGAAAATCCAAGATGGCGGCTGCAAAATGTTTTAAATTTTTCTTCATGGGTGTCGTTTCCATGGTTTTCGAGGGTGCTGAAGCCGATGGTGAGGGCAAAATGTAAATCCAAAATGGCGGCTGCAAAACATTTCAAATTTTTCGTCATGGGTTTTCGAGGGCTCTGAAGCCGATTCACCGATTGAGCCGATTTCTCAGCCGCCACGTGATTAGCGTGATTAGCGACTACGTGATTAGCGACTATTTAACAAAACTCAAAAAATCAATTACCGAAAACAAACCCTCAATTCCTTGAAAACGTGCCCTCGAAACAATCTACCAGATACCACTTCTTCAACAAACTTCGGTTTAAACTAGAAGTAAATCCAAGAAAATACTTGGCATATACCGTATATACGCTGTATCCAGTTCGCGTCGAAGTCTACGCGAAAAGTATCAAATAACATGGATTCCTGCATCACCCGTTGGTATTCCAATAAAATCTTTTGTGTGTTAAGGCTTGGTTACATTGTGCGAGCAAGTGCGCGAGTTGATTTACATTTGCAAAAAGAATTACGAATCAACTCTTATTAAATTGTGTAATTACCTAATAATGTTTTGAAACGGTTTCACTTCATAACATTTTTTAATTATTACCTGTGTTAGATGTTAATAAGCCAAAATATATGATGATCTGTGATTGGTTCAAAATGGCGGTAGGTAGATGTTTGACGTGCAATGCACACGCGTTTTTCAACACACTTGCGAGGAAAAACAGACTTGTATTATTATTAACTTTTATGGAAAATGGCGCGCTGGTTTTGATTTTCCGCGCGCCGCGCTAGCGATGCGCGCACGTGTAAATAAAGGCACGGGCAAAACCGCTAAACAGTCTATATAAAAAATATGAGAAACACAAAATAATGTTTAGACTGATCGTAGTGTTGTCGTATGCCAAATTGTAGTTTAGTTAGTATGGAATTAGAAAGTACTATTGGCATAGGGAACTACACATTAGTTCAGTGAGAATCCGCAATAATAGAATGCCAGTCAGGGTCTTCTCAGTTTGGTTCCGGGAGGGACCACAGATAATTTAAGGTAAATAAATTTTAGTTCATTTTGGGACCAAAGACAATTGAGACACTTTAAAAAAAAAATTTAATATGGCCCGCGGCTTCCTTTTGGCACGAAGTCTCTTTGATGAGATTAAAAAAGCTCACATCTCGGACTGTTAAAAGTTATCTGTGGCGTTACCGCATATGTGCTGTAATATAAAGTAAAAAGCACGTGTGTTCCATACACTGCATTATAGACCTAAAAACGATTCATTAAGTGCCACTTTACGAGAAAATGTGTTGAAAAAGACGTTGGTAGGTTATAAAAAGTATTGTAATGAATTTATGAAGTCAGTTGCTTGGTAGATGTTCAATTGTTTTGATGTTTACTCTCGTCATAACAAGGTTGCTGTTAGTTTACTGCGGTCAGGGGTAGTCAACGGTGAAAGGACTGTACAGTGTAACCGGGACCTTACGCGTTATAAGGGGTAATATTTAACCCAAGGATTTATTTGCTGAATGTTTCATGCTCTGTGGTCGGGTAGATACGTTTGAAAGACATTTTTGTGTAGCTGGCTGGGTATGTGAATTGTTTCTTTTTTTTTGTTGGTAAATGTTTTTGGTGGGTCGTAAGCCTTTTTAAGATGTTGGTATTTAGAGTTAGGTTCAAGTCTAACCTGATACTGGTAGCCGTGATAAACTTAATTAGAAAAAACCGGCCAAGTACGAGTCGGATTCGCGCACGAAGGGTTCCGTACATCTATAAAGACGGCAAAAAAAATACGTTTTTGTTTGGGAGCCCCTTTTATTTTATTTTTATTTTTTTTGGGTACACAGGCCTCCTCTCTGTGAGCGGGATTGGGCCATTACCCAACAGTCAGCACTTATAACAGTCATACAATTACTTGAATACATACGCATGGCATACTTCATTCTTTTCTGACAGGCCTGTTGGTCTAGTGGTCAGTGGCCCTGACTACTATGCGCAAGATCGTGGGTTCGATTCCCACCTAGGACAAATGTTTATGTGATGAGCACGATCATTTATTTGTTCTTTGTCTGGGTGTAATTTATCTATATGTTTATCAGTTGTCTAGTACTCATAGCACATGCTCTGCTTAGTTTGGGACTAGATGGCGTTGTGTGAAAGTCGTGGAATATTATTATTACTATTTTCAGTGCCACTTAAAAAATAAACAATCGTCGAAGTCTGTCTCGCAATCGCAAAGATCAATGGACTTCGCTCTCAACAAAGAGCCGTTGTAAGTTTTAGTTAGGTTTCAGTTCCAGACTGAAACTCTGGAGTTAACCGGGTCTTAGAAACTTTTTTTTTTTTATAATAGACTCTTATATCGATTACAGAATAGAATAGAATACGCTTTATTGTGCAACATAACAAATAATACTCGTTGGTTTAGTGGTCGCAATTGCATGACGGGCCTAATGCTTAACACTAATTCTTGCGACCACTGTTCGATTCCCAAGTCGGGTAAAATGTTTTTTGTCTGGAATCTCTCAGTAGCAGCCCGGGGTCTGCATTTGTGCCCAGTTGGCATGGGACTTAAAGATGACTTGGCGAGTAATTAAATAAAATAAGCCTATACAACGCGTAACGTTAAATGCGCAAAACCTGAAAATAATTTGATCAGAATAACGAGCAGAATTAATTGAACCACTTTTTAATCGCGGCGACAGATTAATCTGAATTTGGGATTAAAAAATAATTAAAGACGGTAGCAAAAATAGTAGGTTGGCAGCTACTGACGGCGGATGAAAAGTAGAAAATGGGCATTCTTAAATTAAACAACGAGGTTGTATATCAAGTACACTAATTATTATCTTTAATAATAATAAGGCGTAGTCGACGGCGCCCCGCTTCCCGGGGCCCCTATTTCTGTCTGCAGGGTTTAAAGGAACCTAACACCGATCCCCTTCGAACCTAACCTGTCCGTGTCGGGGTGCCCCAAGTCCCGAGCTCGCTTCGCTCGCTCTTGCATCCTAAGTTCTCAAGTTCAACCTTGTGTTTTTCTGGGAATGAGTCTTCAGAGATGCCTATAGTTGCCTATAATACAGTTTGTTATCCCACTGTTAATATTAGTCGCCATCTCATTATTTTTAGTAGCAAATAGATAGTCGCCCTCTTAAGTTGTTAGTCGCCTGGAAAATAATATTCCCTTTTTAATATAGGTCACATTTTTCAAAAAATCTCCATTAAAAACGTTGCCGTGTCTATTTATTAATAGGTCAAGCAAGCCAATGTCAGCGCGGCGCAGCGGCCCGGTGACGACTCCTCCCTCGATAAAGCGTCGTCGCAGACGCAAGAAACGATCAGAGTGGCCAGTAAAACTAAAACAGCACATAAAACCTTTACAATTTTTTTAATGACTTATTTTCTCTCTGAAATAGGTCAATTGAATTAAAAATTAGTTAGGGTGTCTGAGATTTTGCGCATTTAACGTTACAGGCTGTATATAAAGAATCACACATTTCATAATACAATTTAATTATTAATACATAGCAATAGAAATCAATGGCGCCGATTCTCTTGTTCAAAAACTAAACTAAATTTAAGTTCAGTGCATCTTTTCTTTCCATTTCATTATGAAAAGAACAGCAGATAAATATTAGTTTAGTCTGAGGAATTATACGCGTATAATTTCTTGTTTCCCTTGCATCCCATTGCGTCTCATCATCTGCCCGCGCTTTTACTTCAATTTTCGCTTAGCGTTAAATTTTTTCCCTTTTCGCTCGGCTCTTAACGGTCCTAGCTTGGTATTAAATGGTAAATAACCCATAATACAATATAATCACAATTTATTTTGGGTTTTTATCTGATTAGAATTTAAAATCACTACATAGTATAAAACAAAGTCGCTTCCCTGTCTGTCTGTCCCTATATATGCTTAGATCTTTAAAACTCCGCAACGGATTTTGATGCGGTTTTTTTTAATAGATAGAATGATTCAAGAGGAAGGTTTATATGTATAACACATGCATAATATAGTAGAGAAACACTGATAATTTTAGAGGTTTCTAATGTGATGTCGTAAACAAACACATTTTTTTGCGTTTACATTGCAAATGCTGGCTGAATCCTACGAGATAGATCAAAATAATGTACTACAGTATTGTACATCTTAAAAAGGTCTACAAAAAAATCTACGATAGTATATGTCTATCTTTTAGGGATAACCCACAATAACGATTTTTTATCCTATACTTTTTACGAGAAATAATAGCTCTAAAATTATCAGTGTTTCTCTACTATATTATGCATATAAACATTCCTCTTGAATCACTCTTATCTCTAAAAAACTGCATCAAAATCTGTAGCGTAGTTTTCAAGATCTAAGCATACATAGAGACAGACAGACAGCGGGAAGCGACTTTGTTTTATACTATCTAGTGATCAGCATTGCACCCGTGCGAAGCTAGGGCGGGTCGCTAGTAGTTTATAATTTAAATAAATGATACATGATTTATTTTCAGTAAGTAGGTTCGTACAGACGCTAGCACATCAAGCTATGCTTAAGCGATAGAGTTGAAAATCCATTAAATTAATTTGACAGATTTTAGTAGCTTGATGTGCTGGCGTCTGTACAAACAATTTTACATGTCAATCATATTTTTTTTTAAACTAGATGAGGTCGGCGTTTCCTATCTGACTACTCTGAGAAGAAAGGCCGAAACAAACTCAGAGGTCACAGTCTCTTTTAAAGTCCAGACATAATCTTGCTCAGATCACGTGAAGACATGTAGATTGTTGTCTGAAATGTACCTATGAGTTTAAAACTATGGACTACATTTATGTCTGAAATAAATAAATTATTATTATAACCTTTTCCGAGAATTAGGCTGTTCAATTTAAGAAAAAAATTTCATATCCGACCGGTAGTTCCAGACAATAGCACGTTCAAACAAACAAGCATACTCTTCAGCTTTATTATTAGAATATATATAGATCCCACTAAAACTCCTATTAGTCCTAAATCCAATAACATCATCATCTGCGTAGCCTTTTCCCAACTATGTTGGGGTCGGCTTCCAGTCTAACCGGATGCAGCTGAATACCAGTATTTTACATGGAGCGACTGCCTATCTGACCTCCACAACCCAGTTACTGGGTAATACGATACCACTTGGTAAGACTGGTTCTCAAACTTTCGGGCTTCTGACTACCCGTAACGACTGTCAAAGATCCACGAATGACAGTCGGGACCAACGGCTTAACGTGCTTTCCGAGGCACGGAGGGGTCTCGGTATGTAAAGATGGTCACCCATCCACAGGTCAACCGCTGCGAGCGTAGCTTAACCTGACTGATCGACCTGTGCGCCTGTTATTATTTAGCCACGGGCCCCTCCTAAACCCAATAACAAACACATAAATCACAAAATCAGGCTAACATTTCACAATACATTAAATTAAATCGAATGAAAAGACTTTTAAAATCCATTGCCCGGGTGTCGAACCCACGTCAATCAATCACTGCTGATTCACATTAACATTACATCTGGTTGTAATGATCGGTGAACGCACTTGATAGCAATTATAATATAGTAATTGAAGTATTTCGTCTGTCTGTACTGTAGTAAAATACATATTTTTAGGGTTCCGTACCTCAAGAACCCTTATAAGAAAGATCACATCGTTGTGCGTCTGTTTGTCCGTCTGTCAAGACCCTTTTTCTCAGGAACAGGTGGAGTTATCAAGTTGAAATTAATACCAACTACTCAGGGCTGCAATCCCTTGAAGCAGTAAACAAAATCAAACTTCTAAGTTGACGCAATCAAAAGATACGGGCGTTTATGTTCCGTTTATGCCGCATATTTTGGCACTCGCAAGGGAATCAAAACCTATAGGGTACTTCCCGTTAACCTAGTATCATGAAAATTGGCCAGAAGAAATGTCATGTAGCACAAGTAAAAAAAAAATCCGAAAAGTGTAAACTTGTAGTTACACACCTACTTTGTACGAAACCCTCGGTGCGCGAGTCCGACTCGCAATTGAACGGTTTTTTTATTTTAATATCATAAAATCATTTTTGACACCCGTTACGGGTCAACGGAAGCCCGAAAGTCTGACCACCGGTCTTACTACGGTCTTACCAGTAACTGGGTTGTGGAGGTCAGATAGGCAGTCGCTTTGTGTAAAATACAGGTATTCAGCTACATCCGGTTAGACTGGAAGCTGACCCCAACATAGTTTGGAAAAGGCTAGGCAGATGATGACCATCACGCCCGTAATTACCGAAGGGTTCGACAGAGGTGCACCTATAGTAACATCCACGTTTCGCCAGTCGTTTGACAATTGTCATGCCAGAAAAACAACAGAACTTTCTCATGTGCTTGTGTTTGTGTGACACCAGCACCCATCATATCCGTCAAACCTTACAACAGGACAACGTTGCTTGGTAGCAGAAATAGATAAGGTTTTAGACTTCCCTGGACGAGATCTTGCACGAATAGGGTTCTACTATTTCTTATTTACTACTAGTGGCCCGTCCCCCCAAAATAGTAATGTTAATCCCCACAAAATATTAATGTTTTCACGATGAATTAGCATAAAAAAATATTATTATAATCTCGATTATGATTGTAAATGTATGTTTGGTCAATCCCTAGTATCGGATGAGATGACACAATACTTGGTTATAATAGACTACGATAAATTACGACGTGGGAAGGCGGAGATATACAGCGTGTATCGGAAGGGGGGTATCAACCCTGAAGGAGGTGAATGTGCTCATGAAACTCAACAACTTTCCCCAAAGAACATAGGTCGAAATATGAAAAAAAAATTTGGCCCTCCCATAGTAAATCAATCAGCTGGTAGTCAGTTTTGTAAGGGAGGGCCAAATTTTTTTTTCATATTTCGACCTATGTTCTTTGGGGAAAGTTGTTGAGTGTCATGAGCACATTCACCTCCTTCAGGGTTGATACCCCCCTTCCGTTACATCCTGTATAAGCGACTAGCGTGCCCGGCGCTGTCGTTCCTTCAATATCAACAAATGCAATTCAGCACATTGTTAACCCATTCGCTGCGGCGGACTCCTATCGGCGTTATTTTATTGAATATGTAGATGCTAAATACGGCCAAGCGCGTTTTTTTAAAATTCCTTATATCTAAAAAAATATAATAATACTTAATAAAAAAAATTATACCTGCAATACATGCACATTTTTTAAAATACAAGGCACTCCTCGCTGTTTCCGAAATTTTAACTTTTTTGAAAAATTGCGGATTCCTTCCTAGGTGCAGACGCCCATCGGCGTTCGCGACGAAAACCGTTCCGCATTTCGCTAGTAAGCGTAATTTTTATGCAGCGAATGGGTTAAAGAAAAAATAAAAAAATAATAATAATAATTTAAATTACAAGCTACCTTAGCGCATCCCGTGTGGCTGTTACTGAGCCACGAGCCACTCCTTATTAGAATACAATATTATGCACCTGCAAACATTAACATCATTTTATGAGCCCAAATCTTTATACTCGAGCCGGTAAAGCAAACAATATAGCAAGCGAAGTCTGGTGTAAACATTATACTGTGAATCGTATTACTACGAGCAATCTCATTACGTACGCAATAATTGATTTAATTAATTAATGGTTCCTATAATCAGTTATCTGAAACCAAATTGATATATTATTCTTTTTCGGTAATTTGATTAACGATTCTCATTTTACTCAGATACATAATATAGTTTTATATCACGCCTGTTTTGAATAAAGGGTTAGACAGAGATATATCTATAGTACAGTGGTAGTCCAGTCGTTACGAGAGAACATAAATACAACTTTAGGTATATCACGCCTGTTTTGAAGGAAGGGTTAGACAGAGATATACCGAGACCCCTCCGTGCCTCGGAAAGCACATTAAGTCGTTGGTCCCGGCTGTCGTTCGTGGATCTTTGACAGTCTTTACGCCCGAAAGTCTGACAACCAGTCTTACCAAGGGGTATCTTATTACCCAGTAACCGGGTTGAGGAGGTCAGATAGGCAGTCGCTCCATGTAAAACGCTGATATTCTATGGTTAGACTGGAAGCCGACCCCAACATAGTTGGGAAAAGGCTAGGCAGATGATGAATAACAAATACTACCTATAGTACGCCCAGAGTAATTAAAATATGGCTGATGATAACGAGACACACGAACCTTCTCCGTCAAATATTACAAACATGCAGTCAAACTGTCTTCTGTGCTGCTAAAGACGACGCTGTGAAAATGGCGAAGTTTTGGGCCAACAAGATCTAAAATACAGTCGTGCCAGCGACACGAATAAGGAGGAACTCACTAAATAACTCACTGAACAAATGCCAATAGTAGGAGCGCATAAGATATACAAACTCAATGTTTTGATGTATGAGCTTTTAGCTTCTCAAGATTACAAATAAACATCGGCATCGCAATCTTAATTAACTCGAACTGTGACTCACGCACAAGCACTTGCTAATTTTAATACAAAATATACACTTTAATAGCTATTAATAAATACGAATTATGCTGCAGCAGTGCTATGCTATGTATAAAAATCTCACCGTGAGAACTTAGGTGAAGTGAGCGTGAAGTGAGATTCAGTAGACGAATGCTAGGGATTAACACTATTGACTGCTCACTTCAAGCTCACTTCACCTATGATTTCACGGTGAGATTTTTACAGAATCGGCCGGCAGAACTGATACTCGATAATTATAAAATGGTGAAGGAAAACATTGTGAGGCAACAAAAGCATGTTCTAAGACAAAATTCGAAGACCTGTGAATATCCACTAACCCGCACTGGACCTGTGTGCTGGCAGAGGAAGGCCGAAGGAGGTCCGTGTCCCAGGAGTGGGAAAGTTATAGTCTCATCAAATTCTATGGTCGATAAGACAATTGTTGTCCGCCATTTGTTCGCTTCACTCCTCATCGGGACTCGTGGAGTGGTTAATAGTTACAAAAGTCGTCATCATCATCATCTGCCTAGCCTTTTCCCAACTATGTTGGGGTCGGCTTCCAGTCTAACCGGATGCATCTGAATACCAGTATTTTACATGGAGCGACTGCCTATCTGACCTCCACAACCCAGTTACTGGGTAATACGATTGTCCCCTTGTTAAGACTGGTTGTCAGACTTTCGGGCTTCTGACTAAAAATGTCATGGTACGTGTCTGTAATTTCACCAACGCCAAACGCGCACACAAAAATTATACCCGAACTAAAAAAAACGAAAGTACCTACAGTTTATTACTAAATAAACAAAAAAGACCCTACGTGCTCGGAACTCAAAGTTAATATTGTCAATATTGCCACGGAACCCTGCAACGTTGCAACCCCAAATAATAGAACGTGTTCTAAGGGCATTTCCACACTGTACGACGATGTCGTTGTGCAAAAGAGGGAGTTAATAAATAAATGGTCAATACAAAAAAAAATTGTAGTGCCATTACCGAATTCGGAATTATACAAACCCTGACAAATAATGGAAATCTCTAGCAATAAACACAAAAACTTCTGTTTTACTATGGGACCAAAACAGAAATCGCGAAACAAAAATCAGCTGTTCCCTGTTATGTTCGCATAACTCGTCAAATTGTAGGGAACAGCTGATTTTTTTTGTCGCGATTTAAGGTTTGGTTCCATAGTGTGCGTTATTTAACTTACTCGTTCTCGTTACACGTGGCGGTATTATATGTATAGGGTGACTGGTAATTAGTGATTGATACTTATTGTATTACAGAACCTTAGTCAAGTTTCAACCAATCAAATGGCTATAAGCGAGCTTTAAAGCTTCGGCCAAACCCGCGCGACCAAAACTACTGCGAAGCGGGAACGTCAACAACGCGAAACTATGTAAACGTGAACACCTGCACGACTACAGCGCTCGCGTGGGTGTGCAAGGCGCCATAGATAAGGGGCTGTCGTTTATTACGTAGGACAATTATGACCACGTTCTGACCCCCCCCCCCCCCTCCCTCTACGTAAGAAAAGATAAGACTTTGATGCACCCCCTCCCCCCTTTTTAATCTTACGTAAGATCAATAGATATCTACAGAAATTGAATCGATTATTTGAGAAACCCCATAAGTCAGCTTTTTTGGCAAAATTACTTTTTTTGTAATATGCATTCTTTGGCAGTAAATACACATTACAGAGAGAAATCCCACAAGTCAATGCATTAGTATGGAAATTATAACATGCTGAATATTTTGGTTTATTTGAGTAACCCCTTAAGTCAGTGACTAATGGTGTTTCTCAAACAAATGAGTGGCAACACCGAATCAACTGTCGTCAATTGTCACTAAAAGAAAAATAAAAATAAGACGAACTGATCGGATCTACACTGAAGGAAGTTGCAGCATTGATTCTAAGTTCAACGGCGAAAAACATTTTCTTGGTCTCATTGCCTTCGTCATATCAATACATAGTATAAAACAAAGTCGCTTCCCTGTCTGTCTGTCCCTATATATGCTTAGATATTTAAAACTCCGCAACGGATTTTGATGCGGTTTCTTTTAATAGATAGAGTTATTCAAGAGGAAGGTTTATATGTATAATACATGCATAATATAGTAGAGAAACACTGATAATTTTAGAGGTTTCTAATGTGATGTCGTAAATAAACACATTTTTTGCGTTTACATTGCAAACGCTGGCTGAATCCTACGAGGTAGATCAAAATAATTTACTACAGTATTGTACACCTTAAAAAGGTCTACAAAAAAATCCACAGTGGTATATGTCTATCTCTTAGGGATAACCCACAATAACGATTTTTTATGCTATACTTTTTACGAGAAACAATGGCTCTAAAATTATCAGTTTCTCTACTATATTATGCATGTATTATACATATAAACCTTCCTCTTGAATCACTCTTATCTATTAAAAAAAACCGCATCAAAATCCGTAGCGTAGTTTTCAAGATCTAAGCATACATAGAGACAGACAGCGGGAAGCGACTTCGTTTTTATACTATGTAGTGATCAGCATTGCACCCGTGCGAAGCCGGGGCGGGTCGCTAGTGATATAATAGACTACAAAAAGTGGTGGCCAAAATTTTACAAAAAGAATATGCTCGCGGTTGAATCAGCTGGTAGACACATACCCAAAGAACAGAAAGTGTCATTCAAGATCAGCCAATATTGCTACTTTCGCTATTCTCACGAAAGAGATGGAGTAGTGGTCGTAAGGGACTTTATTGATGGTCTGATTGAACATTCTTTCAATCTTAGGAATGCAAATAAAGAGAGACTTGTTTTGCCAACCAACAAAGCGTATCCAGAGGGTCAAATACCAATTAACAAAAAGAAAATGGAAGATTTAAATAAACTTAAAAGTTACTTGCCGCAAGATAAAGAAGTACAGGACTTTTACGAAAAAATATACGCATGGCCGGTCACAGATCGCGATACAGATGAGACTTTGGCCTAAGCAATTAATAATTCAATTATTCAGAAGATGATTATAATGTTGTCTGATTAAAATTTCATGATTTTTAAACCTATGAAACGTGTTTCATTTTGTTTATTGGAGAAAGCCCTTAAGTCAACGACATTCCGGCGCTATTTATTCCATGATAAGGACAAAATTTTAAGAAAAAAGCATCAATTTATATAGGTATCACTTCAACCATTTAAACTAAATACAAAACACATCCACTTCCATATATTTTTTTTTTCACGTAGAGGTTTTTTTCGTTTCCTGTAAAGTTAGGGTCTGTTGACTTATGGGGTTTCTCAAATAAACTATTCAATTGCAAAAAGTTGCAAAAAAATTATACAACGTGCAACGTTAAATACGCAAAACCTCAGACACCCCAACTGATTTTTAATTCAGTTGACCTATTTCAGAGAGAAAATAAGTCATTAAAAAATTGTACAGGTTTTATGTGCTGTTTTAGTTTTACTGGCCATTCTGATCGTTTCTTGCGACGACGCTTTGCCGAGGGAGAAGTCGTCACCGGGCCGCTGCGCCGCGCTGAAATTGGCTTGCTTGACCTATTAATAAATAGACACGGCAACGTTTTATATGGAGATTTTTTGAAAAATTTGACCCTATTTTAAAAAGTTGTTCAATTAATTCTGCTCGTTATTCTGATCAAACTGTTTTTAACGTTAAACATTGTATACTTATAATTTTTGCTTATTTTGGTGAGCTTACGTAAGATCAGTCTAGACCCCTCCCACCCCCACGTAAGCAAAAATAAGACTAGTTTGAACCCCCCCCCCCCCCCCTCAAATCGTCTTACGTAATACATGAACAGCCCCTAAACATGCGCAGCGTCCACCGCGCGACTGAGGGTGGACGCTGACTGACTGACTGACTGACTTCCACTGCTTACACATAAAGTACAACGATGCGGCGTCGATTCACGATACGACGTCGTGTCGTGGAAATCTACGATGAGCATCGTAAAAAAAAACACGACATCGTAACGTAATGTGCCACGCACGATACACGGCACGATGCCGTCGATACAGTGGGGTGGTGTTTTAGTTTATTCCGAAAAATGGACCGCTCTAGACGCATTCTGCTTCTGCTGTTAATAAGAAAGATATTGGATCCACCCATTTCTTTCAAACATGAATAACGGGAGTCACTTTATAAAGAAGTACAATATTCTAATAACAACTGCGCAGGATTGCATCGTGAGTTTCTAACGTCACGACGTCGTATCGTGCATCGACACTTTACGACGTCGTGTCGTATATTTCCACGACGCGACGTCGTATCGTGAAACGACGCCGCATCGTTGTACGACGCGACACGTTACGACGCCGCATCGTTGTACGACGCGACGTCGTATCGTGTTTATGTGTGGGAGCCCTGACGCTCCCACTTCGCAGTCGCTTTGGTCGCGCAGGTTTGGCCGAAGCTTAAGTAATGCTTGAGTTCTGAGTATGGTTCTGTAATACGACCCTTGGTGTGGAATCTCCCTAACGCGAGAGGGCAAAGGAAAATTTTTGAACAATCACAGTAGGGCTGTGCCCGTGCATCCTTTACAAAACTGTCTATTTCGTCTTGATATTTTTGCTGTACATCCTTTTTAACCGACTTTAAAAAGGAGGAGTTTTTTTTATGTATGTTCGGGCATAACTCCGTCATATTAGACGGATTTGTAAAACTCTTTTTTTGTTCGACAGAGGTTTATCCTGAAAAGGTCCCATTTACATTTCGTAAAGATCTGGTGATGAGTTTCGGAGACAGACAAGGGAACTCTTCAATAAATACCAGTGAAACAACCGCGATTGCTGCTATCGCATATGTATGCATTGTTTAAACAAACGCACAACATGAATTTGAAATTTGTTAGTATTATTACTATTATTTTTTTTTTTGTACCTGTACTGTTTTGCTTTACGTTTTAATTTTGTTTTACTTTCTTTAATGTTCGTGTATTGTATTGTGATTTATTTTAATGTGTCCGCCCTTGTCAAACTTGTTGTACCTACCTGTATGTTATGTGAATGATGTGGTCGCCTATAATTGGAAGCGCACACTTGTACTTGTCCCTCTTCATGTTAACATGCATGTAACTGTGTAGCCTCTGTTGGCGATCTAACAAATACATAAATAAACATAACATCACGTCTGTACCCTATAAACGCAGATGCAGTAAGCAGATGTGTTCAGTATACCACCGTACCCCCTTATTTCTGTCAAAGTTGTTATTGGGGTACCTCTAATCTTTCAAGTAAATTCTGGCATAACTTAGATATAACTAAAAAGTGAAAATTAAAAACCGTTTTATAAAAAAAATTGCCGACTTCCAAAAACACTACAAAGTGAAAAATAACTTTAGTTTCGGAAGTCGGTGACAAAAAAAAAGAAAAAGCGGAACCAACGACACCGACTTCCAAAATCAAAATTATTATTCACTTTGTAGTGTTTTTTTGGAAGCTGGTTGTGTTTTTTTTATATTGTTTTTCTTTTACAGGTCTTCGCGTTGGACTCCACGGGGTTCACGCTACAATAGATTATTATTAAATTGTGTCTTATAAATCAGGCCTCTGCAAAAATTGTATGTAGGTTGTCAGTTCGAATCCTGGCAGGCGATTTACTTTGTATAAATAATTTCATCACCATTGCTCTTCATGAAGGAAAAAATCGTGAGGAAACTGTTTAGAAACAAAAATTCGAAGACATCTGACATCTACCAACCCGCACTGGGCCCGCGTGGTGGACTACTGCCCACTCCCTAAATGATAAATGTTAGTAACAATAGTGTTTCCATAAAAGTTAATAACAATACAAGTCTGTTTTTTCCTCACAAGTGTGTTGAAAAACGTCGTATGAAACGCGTCTACGTTTATCATCATTACACACTCGGCTTCCTTATCACGGAATAATACCGCCTCGGGTGCAATGATCGACATAGCACACATGTATCATAATGTACTACTGTAGCACTCTAGATTTAGTCCTGGTTCGCACAGGTGCGACTTTCTTGAGTATTCAGGAGGCCTGTGTCCAAGCAGTGGGAACATTGTAGGCTTGCTCCTAACATGCTTATGCACGAGATGCGCCTTTAAAAAAAAAAACAGATTATCGATACCAAGAAAATGTAGAAGCGTGCAGTGTTAAAATAAAAAAAATAAAAACTGAAATTAAACACCTCACACGCTTTGAGCATGTTTTCAAATAAAAAGTAATCGCCTAAGTATGCCTCATTATATACAAAAAGAGCTCAATACTGGCCATGGGCAACAAGCCGAAGGGATCGTAAACATTTAGGACATAATTATACAACGTGTAACGTTAAATGCGCAAAACCAGAAAATAGTTTGATCAGAATAAGGAGCAGAATTAATTGAACCACTTTTTTAATATACTTAGGTCACATTTTTCAAAAAATCTTCATTAAAAACGTTGCCGTGTCTATTTATTAATAGGTCAAGAAAGCCAATGTCAGCGCCGCGCAGCGGCCCGGTGACGACTCCTCCCTCGATAAAGTGACGTTGCAGACACAAGAAACGATCAGAATGGCCAGTAAAACTAAAACAGCACATAAAACCTTTACTTTTTTTTTAGTTACTTATTTTCTCTCTGAAATAGATCAGTTGAATTAAAAATCAGTTGGGGTGTCTGAGGTTTTGCGCATTTAACGTTACACGTTGTATATGAAACCAAAACCATAGACTTTATATATATGTATATCATTAAGAAAACAAATAATAAAACTAAAATAATAATTCGTATTCAATTTAATTCAGCCATGCGATTCTGTAATCATATTATCACCGTGAAAACTTGGGTGAAGTGAGCGTGAAGTGAGTCGTCAATAGTGTCAATCCCTTGCATCACCATGACTCACAGCTCACTCTAAGCTCACTTCACCTTAGTTATCACGGTGAGATTTTTCCAGAATCGACCGGCTGATCTTATATATCTTTCAGTTGATATCTACATTAATTTAAAAGCAAACCTGCACCCTAATAGCGTAACACACTATCAATGACAATCTGAATCATTTTGAAGGATATTGCTAATCAATTGCTTTACGTTTAAAAAAAATTGTCTGCTCAATAACGTAAATAACGCAATGAATGTTGTTGAACTGTCAAAATGACAACTCACTTTGAATGTTGGTCGACCTATTATTGGCGACTGTATAAGTCTGATGCTTTGTTACTATTATTATTCTTATGTAAATCTGTATACAGAAGCTGTTGGTTTGCCTTTAATAAATAAATAAATAAATAAAAATGAAAGCCATTGTTTCTGTTAGGCAATTAACCCCGTCATGGACTCTTCTTTTGAATATTGCCTATTGGTTAAAGCATAATGAACGTCGTTAGCTAAATATTTGATAACTACGAGGTAATAAAGAAAACCAGTGAGTGCCCGATTTTTCAGTCGTGGTAATAGGAATGTTTATTTTACAAACTATTATAATATTTTCTCGCTGAGCTAACTCAATTTTTTCTAAAAATTCATGCTACTAAAAGCACCCTAAAATATTTATTAGTATACAGAGTTACATTAAATTAGCTAGCAAAACTTTAGGGTTTATCGACAGCTGGTAGTATTGTTTTTTGATCCGGCATAATCCGACGTAAGTAAGAAAGCTTCCAGGCTCAAATAAGATTAAGCGGGTCACGTCAGCTTCACGCAGGATGACCGCTATGCAAAAGTCTCCACACAATAGGTGCCTGAAGATGGACGACGCCACCGAGGTTGGCCCTGGAAAAGGTGGTGAGATGACATGTACGAGTACCGTGAGGGCTGGTTCGAAGTGGCACGGAAAAAGAGTTCCTGGGAGGACTTGTGGGAGACTTTTGCCCAGCAGTGGGACAGTAAAGGCATTCATCATTCTGCTGCCTTAATCCTAATTTATATGGTGTCGGCGCAACATGTCTTTTACTGCCATACTTCTCTATCAGTCGCCATTTCGGTAGGCACCCCCTTTCTAGCCATAATATCATCATTCACAAGTTCCATCCGTGAGTTCTTTGGTCTTCCCCTACTCTTATAGCCATCGACATTCATCCTCAAAACTCTCCTCACGAAATTTTACTCAATTTAACAAAAAACAACAAAACACTTCTTAAACTATGGAAAAAGATGGCCGACGAGGCCCACTGTCAGAAATAATGCTGCCGTTTTATTTCCCAAATGGTTGATGATCCCTGGCTAGTATAACGAGCGGCTGCAATGTATAATTTAAATCAATAAAACTTACAAGACGGCTACTTAAGGAAAGAGTTGCAAATTAATGTTCCTCTCAAATAGGGAGTCCATGCTTTCGGAAATTATTTTTGGGACGGAATTCATTCATACATATTCATACTCCCATACATATATTTTTTTTAATACTCCAAGCACATAAATGTTCAGAGGCGGATTTAATGCCACAGGTATTTTCTACCAGTCGACCTTTGGAGAGACAAACCGTAGTAGGTACAATCATGAAAATTGAGGAATAAATATTTTAAATATAAAGATACACATAAACCTATTAAAATTATAAATATAATGTATACCTAATTACATATTATACATAAATACATGAATATGCTAAAAATAAATACAACAAACGATGAGAAAATATTAGGGTTGTGATACTACCAGCTTCTTGCGAATGTGCTCGCAAACCTTAGCTTTACAGGATAATCGGTTGGTTGCCATCCTGATTTCCTGGGGGAGCGCATTCCACAGAGAGATAGACTGAACGAAGAAGGAATAGTGAATGAAGTCTGTGCGCACTTGTTTCTGCCTGCAACTGTGTCTGCGTAAAATATCTGGTCCCCGTACACCCACCCCGTCGCATCGCATCACCTTCCCGCACTATCACTTTGATTTCTCTTAGCTTTCCTACTGACCTTTTTTGTTTTTGTTGGATTTGAAGTTTTTTTTTTTTTTATTTGACAGTTCAATTCTTGAGGCTATTGGCTACTAAACATAACGCTTGAACCCTTAGGTGCCGAACAAAAACAAAAAATATCAGAAAAAACGGTGAGCGAAAACGAAGTAATGGCGCTGGCAGGCGATGTGGTCCGACAGATGGGTCGGGGGAAAAGGAAATTTCACGCGGAGGAGGCCGTAAGCAGAAGCTACTTATAACTATAATAAATTATACTTTTTAATCAAAGCCTTAAATATCCAAACTAGGCTTTGAAGTTCAAATCTGCATGGTATTAAAACTCGATTCATAATCTCCTATTCAAAAGATATTCAATAAAGCTCTCGGGGCACAATAGCCAAATAGTCATATGTCTTCAAAACGTACGGTGTCAACAGCGCCCTCTCGTAAACTAGCCAGTAAGCTGAACCACTCTACATGTTCAATTTATTGTTCTTTAGAAAATGTGTTTACATAAAATTAAATGTATGTTTAGGAAGGCATTATTTGTATTTATTCGTTTAAGAGTTGTTCGTTGTTTTTAGAGCAGTGGTGGCCCAGTAGCAACGGCCCCGAATCACGAGTTGTAAGGTCGTGGGTTTTAACACAGGCAGATGTTTTACTCTATGTTAATAATTTCATCACTACTGCTCTTAAACTGTGAAGGAAAACATAGTAAGGAAACGGCATGTTGTAGAACTAAAAATTCGAAGGCATATGACATCTACCAACCCGCACTGGGCCCACATTATATGATGATATAGTCTTGCTGACCATGGTTTTATTATTGTTATAATTAGTAATAACTTGTTTATTTAGAGTTTCCTTCGATGGTCCTAGTTTATCATTTGTGACTTCAAGCGACAGCTATGTAAACAGAACTCAGCATTGCATAAATATGTTAGCGGTCACGCCCTTTATACCTGGCGGCTTTTATTTAATTTTCATTTATTAATTTTTGCTTGAGTACGTATAGTTTTTTATTGTATTTCTTGGTATATTGGCGTTGCTAGCTGATACATGGCAAATAATTTAATTGAGTGTTTTGTGCCTTGTAATGTTAATTACTTTGCATACCTTGTATTGTATTCAGTCAAGTATTTTCTAACTGAACAGACAGCTGTGCTGCTCGGGAGTTTGTTGCGCCACTTCTTCTTCCCAGCGAAAGCACTAGGAAGTGGTGAAGGGCGGGCGTTTTGAGGGACTGTCTTTTGTAATTTTGACGTTCGAAAAGTGCTGATTCTCAGCCTAGTTTGAATAAATGACTTTTGATTTTGATTTTATAGCCCACTCCCTCTTGAAGAGAGGAGGCTTCTGTCCCAGTAGTGGGAACATTATAATCTGATTATGTTTATGCTATTCGTTGAATCGGGATTGTAGGAGTAGTTATCTACGAAGTTTTATTTCAAAAAAATATAACAAATCTGTTAATGTGAAAATGTGTAAATATGCACATATTTTTGGGGTACCTCCTGAACCAAGTAACCAACAATAATCAAGTATCAATATACATTGTCGATCTTAGGCACAACGTTGAAAGCCTCACTGGTCTGTTATAACATCTGTAGGTACTGCATAGCGGGATAAAGAGTAGGTATAATTGTTCCTGTTACTTTTTCTTACTGCATCTTCAAGATTTGCCTTAGTGTTCACTAACAAATTCAACAGCACACCAACATTGTGTCTTACAGTGCCCTGATAGGGTTCACGTACAGACGTCAGCACATCAAGCTACTACAATCTGTCAAATTTCTTTAATAGATTTTCAACTTTATCGCCAAAGCATAAGGTTCAAGGTTGATTGGGAAAATTTGACAGTTTCGGGTAGCTTGATGTGCTGGCGTCTGTACAAGAACCGACTATTATCTGTACATACATACAAATAAATAAAATTGAAGTATCTGTTTGTAATATCAAAAAACATATTTTTACTAAATTCATATGAAAGCATTTCCAGCATTTTATAACAAAAACATATTTTATTTAAATGTCTGTTTGTTCTGGCTGATCTCCTAAACGACTGGACCTGCCTACCTAGCTGATGGTATAAATATAATAGTAACTTGAGCTACTTTTATTTTACAAAAAGAAAACAAAAATAGGGTATCGCAGAAAACCATAAAACCCATGAAATTTCAGATATCAAAAAGAAGGTATTGTAGTAACATAAAATATTACATGAGAGTAAAATAATAAACACAAATCACTACATAGTATAAAACAAAGTCGCTTCCGTCTGTCTGTCCCTATATATGCTTAGATCTATAAAAGTACGCAACGGATTTTGATGCAGTTTTTTTTAATAGATAGAGTGATTCAAGAGGAGGGTTTTTATCTATAATACATGCATAACATAGTAGAGAAACACTGATAATTTTAGAGGTTTCTAATGTGATGTCGTAAATAAACACATTTTTATGCGCTTACATTGTAAACGCTGGCTGAACCCGTCGAGATAGATCAAAATAATGTACTACAGTATTGTACACCTTAAAAAGGTCGACAAAAAAGTCCGCGATGGTATATGTCTATCTCTTAGGGATAACCCACAATAACCATTTTTTATCCTATACTTTTTACGAGAAATAGTGGCTCTAAAATTATCAGTTTCTCCATTGCACCCGTGCGAAGCCGGGGCGGGTCGCTAGTATGAAATATAACAGCGAGGGCGGCTATAGTCCGAGTAGGAATTGATGACTTTCACCCGTATTAAACACTACTTTTCACTTCGAATATAAGGAAAGTAACAAATACTAGTTTTTCTAAAATATTTATTGATAATAATAACATGAATAGTACAAAATATACTATAGTCTTTTTAAATTTTAAATATGGAACACACCGCATCACCGCCGTGAGCCGTCCCGCTTAATAGGTTTTTTTTTTTTTTTAATTCACACTGGCTGTTTATACACTCACAAGACCGCAGCATTTTTCTTAATTATGTAAAATATTTCGTAGCTGACTACCAAACCAAATTCAGTTCTATTTTTAAAATTCATTCCCGCTCTAGAGATGGAAGCAATTACTATGAGTCTTTCCCGCTCAAAGGTGGAAAGCAGCGTCTTCCACTTCCACCCGCTATTCGGGTCAAACAAACACTACTTTCCGAGTATGAGAAATGAAATGGTCATGTTCTTATGAGAAATAAAAGATTCTTTAAACCTAAAAAAAACATTTTCCGAATAGCTAGTTTTCTTGGTTATCAAGTACTTACCTAGTTGCTTGAAAATAATTCTCTGTTGTCTGAATAATCTCTACTGACTTAATAAAATCCCAAATGATGGTCACCCCACAATAATGATCGCATACCGTACCCATAAAAAGGATTGATGGAGCTTTAAACATTGAAAAATTAACAGCGTGTTGCCGACGGCTGGCTTGTCCGATTTTACAGAAATTGACCCATTTATACAAGGTGTAACTTAAATAACGCACAACCTCTTAAGGGGTCATTGTACTCATCATTATGAACAACTTTTACTATGGGACCAAACCGGAAATCGCGAAAAAAAAATCAGCTGTTCCCTACATTTTGACGAGTTATGCGAACATAAATGTAGGGAACAGCTGATTTTTTTTCGCGATTTCCGGTTTGGTCCCATAGTAAAAGTTGTTCATAATGATGAGTAAAATGACCCCTTAAGAGGTTGTGCGTTATTTAAGTTACACCTTGTAGTCTGTTCCAAAAGTGTCTGACGAAAACAAACCCAGTTCAGAACCCTAATAGCGATAGACTATAAATCACAATCTGACTCATATTGAAGGATATTGCTAATCCATTGCTTCGTACGTTCGAGAAATATGTCTGCTCAGCAACGTAAATATGGCAATGAAGGTGACTGAAGTATCAAAATGAAAGCCATTGCGTTCGATTGTCATTTTATGTGTGTTACGCAACTATCCCGCAGTTCTGGGCAATCACTCACTGAAGGGAATTAGAAACCCATTAATCTGTATTTAGATTTCAACTTTAAATCTTTTAAATTTTACATCGACAGTAATGGAGGTTATAAAATTACTTCAATTGTCAAGTCAAAAGCAATTTTAATTTTGAAGTGATTTACAATTAGAATTTCTGAGATCAAGTATTCAAATAATCAAATCAAACCACTCATTTCGTAAGAAGCACCTGTGGATACCAATTTGTAAATTGTACCACGGGTACGTTTTCTGTACCATTTGTTTAAATTTTCATCAGCTACTTTTGGAACAGACTATACACAATGTCTGACAAAGTATGTAAAATTCACGCTCTTTATGTAACACTTAGCCGTTTATTAGGCACTAAATACTGCTGCAGTGCAATTCTGTAACCATATCACCATGAAAACTTAGGTGAAATGACCGTGGAATGAGCTGTCAGTGTCATCCCATATATTTACAATCATAATCGAGATTTTAACAATATTTTTTATGCAAATTCTATTGATCATTTGAAAGCTAGTATTTTAATTGTCAAAGCATTACTATTTTGTGGGGTTTAAATCTAAAAAAAAAACTAGTCCTTATATAAAGATTAGTCTAGAAAAAAACAAAGCAAAATTGATTTTCTGTTTTGCTATTTTATTTTAAAACCCTACAAAATAGTTATGTTTTGACAGCTACATAAAATGATCAATAGAATTAGCATAAAAAATATGATTAAAATCTTGATTAAGATTGTAAATGTTTGCTTGGTCAATCCCTAGCATCAGTGTGATGATACTTACAGCTCACTCCACGCAAGTTTACTCGGTGAGATTTTTACAGAATCGACCGGCAGGTGTTAAAACGAGCTGGATTTATTAAAAATGGTAAATTATTTATTATTATTATTAAATCATTTGTGACTTCAAGCGACAGCTATGTAAACTGAACCCAGCATTGCATAAATATGTTAGCGGTCACGCCCTTTATACCTGGAGGCTTTTATTTAATTTCCATTTATTAATTTTTGCTTGAGTACGTATAGTTTTTTATTGTATTTCTTGGTATATTGGCGTTGCTAGCTGACATATGGCAAATAATTTAATTTAGCGTTCTGTGTCTTGTAATGTTAATTGCTTTGCATACCTTGTATTGTATTCAGTCAAGTATATTTTCTAACTTAACAGACAGCTGTGCTGCTGGGGAGTTTGTTGCGCCACTTCTTCTTCCCAGCGAAAGCACTAGGAAGTGGTGAAGGGCGGGCGTTTTGGGGGACTGTCTTTTGTAATTTTGACGTTCGAAAAGTGCTGATTCTCAGCCTAGTTTGAATAAATGACTTTTGATTTTGATTTTTTGATTTTTAAATGGTAAATGCTGGCTAAATGCACTGTACAGGTTGTAACGTACAGGTTGTAGAAATTATTTATATTATTATACAACGTGTAACGTTAAATGCGCAAAACCTGAAAATAGTTTGATCAGAATAAGGAGGAGAATTAATTTAACCACTTTTTAATATAGGTCACATTTTTCAAAAAATCTTCATTAAAAACTTTGCCGTGTCTTAATTTATTTAATTTATCTTAATTTGTCTTATTTTTATTAATAGGTCAAGCAAGCCAATGTCAGCGTGGCGCAGCGGCCCGGCAAAAACCACATAACGGTACAGTTACAACAATAATTGCTATTCTAATCCCAGTGCAACAATATGCAATATAGTCGCTGCGGTCTCCGTCGTCGCCATATTCCAACCAACTAGCTTCCACTGGCTTCCAGTATTGGCGCAAGTAACTTATATTGCAGCGCCGGGGGCAATGAGAGCGGTCCGAGTTTCAAACTGGAAGCGAAACTTTGGTATGAACTGGCCGAGGCTATTTGGTCTGGCAATAGGCTTAGGAATAATGAAATGAGTATTCATAATTCTTGTTTTGGGATGAATTATAAAATCACCCAGTATTTCACTGAACTTTTCTTAAAGAAAGAAACAGAGAAGGGACAAGGAGAACGGGAAGGGGGAGGGGGGGTCATTGATCAGCACTTTCCTACTTACTTTGGTTGTCAAGTTTTGGAATGAAGCTCTTTAAGGGTGTGGTCCTCTGTGGCCGGACCACAGTTTAGTACTCAGATGATATAGTTCGAAATAATACGTACCTAAAGTCTACTTTCATCGGAATATATCTATATTTTTAGTACCTCAAGAGATATCTTTTTAATTAACAATTTATGTGGTCCGGCCGCGAGGCAGTGCTCTCTGGCCGCGCCACCTCTAATTAAATAGAGTATAATGAACTATTAATAAATCAATATCCCGAAAAAAAACTACCTAAAGAGTACCTTGCTTACGAGAAATATGGTCCAATAAACCCCTTTAGATAAGGAGTTATTGGTCGTAGAGTGTGGTCCGGCTGGAAAGTATACTCTGCAGCAAGTCAATTTTGCAATATTTAATATTAACTAGCGATAAATCAATTTATATAATAGTACCTTTTCTCTACTCTTCGTTGATATTTTTTTTTTTTAAGAAACTATTCATTTTGATTAATTAATCTTTAAAGTATGTGGCGCGGCTAGGGAGGATTACTTTCAGCAATTATAACGAAATATGCTTTATTTCTTTATGCCAACGAAAACTGCATAATAAGTACCTTATAAAAAGACCTGGACTTCATCTGTAAACTTTTATTTTTATTACCAACAATGATTTTTAAAAAGGTGCACCTTTTGGTTTTTGTTTACCTATCTACCTAAGAATAGGTAGTTAATTTGACGAAGTAAGTGAAAATTTTGGTTTAAAATAAACAATAAGTATAGGGTAGAGTGCCCTAAGATTGCGCACTTAAGAATTAATTGAATATAAGTCACGAAAATAATAAGTTAGCAAAATAATCTTTATTCATTTATATAGACACATTCATGTAATTTATCGACGATAAACTAAATCAAATATTTCGTAACTATTTTTGGAGTAATTAATGAAAATATGAGAAATGGGAAATGCGCAGTCTTAAATCCCCTAAAGGGTAAGACTGCGCAGTGGGATCTTTGAGAGTGCGCATATAAAGATAACTTATTTTAGGTACACAAATCACATTTAAAATGTCCAAAGCCTATGAACGCCAAACATTTTTCATGCCACCATTTAGAACACACAGAACAACCTATCCAATCTTCTGTGATCGGTTCTCTATACACTTCTTTACAACAGTATATGACCAATTCTATTTTCGAGGCTGTTTTGCTGGTTTCTTGCATTCTTTTTCATCCTTTTGCTTGCTCAAACTGAAGCTTGTAAGGTGAACTGCTAAGTATTTCAGACTCCTTATGTTTCCTTTTATTTACTGCCTGTCTAGCGTCCGATTTGGGTATTGGCGAAATATCTGAAATATTTGTTGTATTTGTACCTGGTGGTTTATTTCTAGAAGTTGGTAAGTAAAATATATTGGAAGGTAAGTTTTACGTACCCTGCTGCTGCGCAGCCTTAGGGAATTACTCAAGTTGTAAAGACAAGATCTCTAACGCCATCTTATGAAAACATGCGTAAAATACGTGAGCCGGTACTTTTGTAGGTATAATTTATCGAACAAAAATGATGACCAAATCTTTATAAGTCCATTATCATTTTATGTAATCACTATTTCAAAATGACCAACAATAATATCAAACACGATATTATTGTATAGTTATATCGGAAAAACGATGCACAAATACACAATGCAGTCAGAACAACTCCACATCAGAATCTCAACGAGTATGTTCGTACCTACATGCCACTGAATGAACTAATTTTGTCTGATAAAGGCATCTCAGCCCTTGAAGAATCGGCTCAAACAATGTTAGAGATTGATTAAGGTGTGCTACCGTCAAACAAGCCAACTTTGCCAATCAAGGTATCTTTGCCCTAAAAGTAATTTTTAAGCAAATCCGCTAATATAAGAAACAATTTTAGTTTTATGGGAACATTTATTATTTGGGTGGAAAGTTGATTATATTTGTGGCAAAACTATCTAACGCATTCGTTCCAAAGTTCATTTAGTAACTTGTTAGAACTTGTCGAGTGCGGTGTATGTTTTTGCGGGCAAATTTCCTAAGGAAAGTGTTTGTGGATTTTACCTCATGGCGAAAACACAGGTAAGTGTATTTACTGTATGTTATAGAATATCAGTTGTTGAGTATTTTAAATATAGTTTCATTATTCAGGACTTTATAAATCAAAACTTATAATGATGGGCAAAGTTACCCTAAACTATTCAGACCCTTCCATGCCAACATTGCCCGTTATCAAAAAGCACTCAGGGTTTTCACTTTTAGTTATTTTGTAACAGGTTGAATTAACGCAAAACCACAGAAACAAAACATCAAACACCTCAATTACATATTTCTTAACTAACGGCTTCTTAGATCTGTCCAAGGCGTTTGACCTTGTGCCTTATGACCAGCTGTGGGACAAGTTAAGAAATGAGAAAAAAGTAGATTTTGAGGTCACGTCATTGCTGAGATTCTGGTATGAGAACCAAATAAACAATGTTAGGTGGGCTGGGACTATGTCCGAAGAATATAGATTAGAATGTGGGGTGAGGCAGGGGGGAATCACCTCCCCTCGCCTTTTTAATTTGTATATAAACCGACTGATTGTTGAGCTCAGCAATACTGGTGTCGGCTGTCATGTTGATGGAGTTGCTATGAACAACATCAGCTACGCGGATGACATGGTTTTGCTGAGCCCATCAATCAGTGCATTAAGACGTTTGCTGAAGGTCTGTGAGAACTATGCGTTGACTCAGGGGCTTAGGTATAATGTCACTAAGAGTGAATTACTTGTTTTTAATGGTGGTGCCAGAAGATATTTAAATGTTCCTTGCATCTCTTTAGCAGGTACACCCTTGAAACAAGTCTCAAAATTTAAATATCTGGGCCACTGGGTCACTGAGGACCTGTGCGACGATTTAGATATCGAGAGAGAGCGTAGGGCGCTGTCTGTTCGAAGTAATATGCTGGCCCGTAGGTTTGCACGGTGTTCTTACGACGTTAAAATGACGCTTTTTCGAGCCTACTGTCAAACTTTTTATACCTGCAGCCTTTGGGTCAAGTATACGCAGAAGGCATATAGCGCCCTGCGTGTACAGTATAACAATGCCTTCAGGATGCTTGTGGGGCTGCCGCGGTATTGTAGCGCTTCGGGTATGTTTGCCGATGCGAGAGTAGATGATTTCTATGCAATTATTCGAAAACGATGCGCTTCTCTCCGGCACAGAACAGATACCAGCACCCACGGTATGTTGAGAGCATTGAGTGACCGGTGGGACTGCCCGATACTTGGTCGATGGGTGAGACTGCACACACAGGTTGGTTAGGTAACTGTGCGTGCATTTATTTTATTTTATTTTATTTATTTTATCTTTATTACTATTATGTTATTATTATTATTATTATTATTCTGCCTATGTGTGTGTATCGTGTTATTTTTATGTGTCAATGTCAATTAATTTAATTCTATGGACTTCAATGTCTGCAAATAAATGATTAACGTAAACGCACCCATTACCGCCAGTTTAAGCGGAGTTCAGATTGATATCCAAAAAATAAGCATATTCTTAATATGTGGCTTCAATAAAAATATTTTTTCAAGTACTGAAATTATCGATTTTTATAGTTATGTATAAGAACAGATAATCAAAGAATTACTTAAAACATTAAAAATTAAATAAAAGGAAATAGGGTCATGTCCCTATTACCGACTCAAAATATCGGGTGTGTGCCTAATACCGTTTATGTGACACCTAATACCGACCACTAAATAAATGGAACCGTTAAAGTTAAATAAAAATGCTCGTGTATATTGAACTGTTTATATAAATGCTCCAACACAGTACAGAATGCTATCAACACTTAACAATTATATGTATTCTTATAATAGTATATTCTTAACAGCGTTAAATCAATAAAAAATATCATATTTATACGAATTATGTATAACAAATTACCAAAGGCCAGCATTGATTATAACTACTATAATATATAACCAATGGGGGCATTTGGTATTATACAAGAGTAAATGGCATTATAGAATCTTAGTAAAAATGTAACATAGTCATATAAAAATATTACAATAACATTTATGAGGCGGTTTATCGTCCACTAGCGCCGCTAATTGAAAAAGTATCATAACTCGTAAATAGAATAAAAAATACAAAATGTGATCTATTAAAACAGTAGAAAAGGCATTTGACTGTAAACCGCCTCTTAAGTTTAGTAGTCATGTCAAATCAAAAATCAAATCTTGGATTAAGATTGACAAATGAAACAAATTAATAAAATTATTCATGTGAAAACAAAATATAAAAAATAACATCATGTGCCTCTGAATCAAATTTAAGATTAACTATGATCTCAGCATTCACTACAAAATGTTATCAAAACTTAACGTTATTATATATTCTTAACAGCCTTCAATAAGTCTTAAAAAATATACTACTTAATATAATTATTTGTAACCTAAAGTGTAATATTAGTATTTAATTTTACAAAATGTAATATAGAAATATAAAATTAGAATAAAATCTTAATTCTAGCAGTAATTTGAAATCAAAATCAAATATTATAATATAAAACAAATTAAGAAAATTAACCTTTGGCAAAAAAAATAAGATTATAAATAGATTCATCTGACTCTGAATCAAATCCACAATCATATCTCGGCCGCATAATGATCTTTGCTGGACGGTTTATTTCACAATCATCTGATATATAAACGGATAGCAAATAGTAATTAAAATTACCATATGACTTACACACATATAAATGTTAGCTAAGTATTACTATAATATAATAAAGCTTATGTTATTTTAAATCTGTATGTTTATTATGGAATACTATAATGTATATTAAATAACTTTATGTTTACTTGAAAATAAATACCAAATAAAAAAACATGTAGTATGGGGTCCATCGTAAATGTACAAGTAGATCGGTAATAGGTTTTCTTAAAGGAAATCGTATAACCTATTACCGACCCAAGGGAATGTGTATGAATTGTGTAAATACATGTGATTTTTGTACATGTATATGATTTTAAGTGGTGCGGTTGCTAAAAATATTTAATAATAATGATATTTCAACTATAAAAATACACTATTTAAAAATTATACCTCCTTTATTCATCAAAATATTTACATAAGAACAAAGTTAGTGTATACGGCTACTAAAGCTCTTGAATATATGGCGTTAATAGCTCAAATATAAGTTAACATACTAAGGAACTGAGTTAGTATAGCCTCCTGCCTATTAATTTATGCATTTTAACAAAAATCATGGCACGCAAAAGATACGACAAGTACTTATCAACGACATGGGTCGACAATAGGAATAAAATTGTGATTTTTGTTCCTATTACCGCCTATTTTTAATATTGAATTTTAAGCAAAATAAAATAGTATCTCATTAAAATGAATCATTACTTGTGTTCCTGAAAGTATCAAAAATGCATCAAAAGAACTAGGAGTTACATTAAAATGCTTTACGATATAATCTTCTGCTAAAAAAGAAACAAGAGTACTTACGCCATCGGGAATGCCACGCTATGGAAAATGCAACAAGGTCGGCGTCCACGGACGAACATAGCAATTATTATTTAAATCGTCGAGTTACGCACGCAAAAAAGAGATGAACATTTGCAATACAAATACATCTACATTTTTTTTAAAGCAACCATTTGTGTAGCTTTAATACATGACATAAAAATGATAGTTTTCTGAATGGGGCGGTAATGAGCGCGGATTTTAACGGGTCGTTATTAGGTGCGTTTACGTTATTATTATTATTATTATTTAAAATAAAGTAGTTACTTAATTTCTTATGTTATAAAATATATTAGTACAGACGCCAGCACATCAAGCTACTACAATCTGTCAGATTTCTTTAATAGATTTTCAACTTTAGCGCTAAAGTATAAGGTTCAAACTTGATTGGGAAAATCTGACAGTTTCGGGTAGCTTGATGTGCTGGCGTCTGTACCTAGTGCAATTGATGTATAATTTATATAGGGTGAAATTTTAATCACCATTTTCCTCTTAAGGGGTCATTGTACTCATCATTAACTCATCACAAAAAATCAGCTGTTCCCTACATTTTCACGAGTTATGCGAACATAAATGTAGGGAACAGCTGATTTATTTTTCACGGTTTGGCTCCATAGTAAATGTTGTATCGATTTTCTTAAAAAAACGGGCAAAGTTGGCTTGTTTGACGGTATGTGTTAAAAGTAATGACGGCGGTGTAAAATGTACCGGTAAAAAAATTATTACCTACACATTGAATGATTTATTAATATTTGAAATTGACTTAGGCGTTGATTTAAATGACATTCCAGACACTATGACATTACAAGGAAAATTATTTACACTGTTGTCAGTGATTGAGTAATTACCAAATATTCATCATTACGTCGCTCACTGCAAGCGTCTGGATGATACTTGGGAAACATAATGATGATTTAAGTACTAAAGTTACAATGACTAAAAACCAGCAAATGAATGTTCATTGTATTTTATACGCAAAATTGTAAATTATAACTTATTTTTACGAAAATGTTTATTTTTAATTTAAGCCTTGCATTTTAAAGTTGGAAAATAACTTCAAAACTTCCTTTATTTGTAATACTGATTGACTATATTTTTAATACGTGGTTTTGGTACACTTTTTTTCAGTGCTATTTCTTGTTTAAAGGATTAAATGCTTAAATTCAAGTTATATAAAACACTTTTCCGTCATGTACAATACCTTTTATTAACAATTGTGTTTATATTTCATTATGAAAAGTTTACAGATGAAGACCAGGTCTTTTTATAAGGTAGGCTTATTATGCAGTTTTCGTTGGCATAAAGAACTAAAGCATATTTCGTTATATTTGCTGAAAGTAATCCTCCCTAGCCGCGCCACATACTTTAAAGATTAATTAATCAAAATGAATAGTTTCTTAAAAAAAAAAAATATCAACGAAGAGTAGAGAAAAGGTACTATTATATAAATTGATTTATCGCTAGTTAATACTAAATATTGCAAAATTGACTTGCTGCAGAGTATACTTTCCAGCCGGACCACACTCTACGACCAATAACTCCTTAACTAAAGGGGTTTATTGGACCATATTTCTCGTATGCAAGGTACTCTTTAGGTAGTTTTTTTTCGGGATATTGATTTATTAATAGTTCGTTATACTCTATTTAATTAGAGGTGGCGCGGCCAGAGAGCAGTGCCTCGCAGCCGGACCACATAAATTGTTAATTAAAAAGATATCTCTTGAGGTACTAAAAATATAGATATATTCCGATGAAAGTAGACTTTAGGTACGTATTATTTCGAACTATATCATCTGAGTACTAAACTGTGGTCCGGCCACAGAGGACCACATTTGCTGCAGAGTATACTTTCCAGCCGGACCACACTCTACGACCAATAACTCCTTAACTAAAGGCGTTTATTGGACCATATTTCTCGTATGCAAGGTACTCTTTAGGTAGTTTTTTTTCGGGATATTGATTTATTAATAGTTCATTATACTCTATTTAATTAGAGGTGGCGCGGCCAGAGAGCACTGCCTCGCGGCCGGACCACATAAATTGTTAATTAAAAAGATATCTCTTGAGGTACTAAAAATATAGATATATTCCGATGAAAGTAGACTTTAGGTAGGTATTATTTCGAACTATAGCATCTGAGTACTAAACTGTGGTCCGGCCACAGAGTACCACACCTTTAAGGAGCTTGTAGAATCGCGGTAAGAGTAGACTGGTAGAAATCGTCACGTAACGAAAAAGCATTATGCTCCATGAGACTTTTTGTATAATACAAAGGGACATAGAGAGGGATAATCTTTCTTTTTCCCTGTCTAAGGCACGGGGTATCACAACCCCAACTTCCAAACTCCAGGCTGTCGCTGAGAAATTCCCAATGGAAAAACCCAATAACACTGCCCGACTCGGGAATCGAACCCAGGACCCACGGTCAGCAGTCGCGCTTGCGACCACGAGACCAACTGGGCAGTAGGTACAGATACCTAATATGACAAGGTTCCAAATATGTAAGTCGATCGTACTGATAAAATTAACTTGAAATGTCTTGCTTTTCTTTAATTTATTTAACCATTAATAAAAATAAAGAAGAAAATAATAATTTATAATAATGATAATATTTATTTAAAATATTATAACAGAAGAAGGAGGAAGGAACAGAAAAATAGGTACAAAGGTGATGCTTATTTCTAAAGAAATCTCTCTCTTCCAGCATAAATTCGATAGGAAAGTAGATTCATTTGATCGTGTTCATGAAATATCTCTTTATCTACAATAACCTATTCTAACAAAAACACATGAAAAAGGAATTGGATGAGTTGCCAATGATATATTGAACCTTTATCTATGTAAGTAAACTCTTACAACTTGCACGGAATTATTACAATTATGTAGCTATTTGAACAATGTAGTCAATGTAACAGCTCATTGTAACAGTCTCATTGTGAAACCTTTATTTATTCTACATAGATACGGTTAAATATATTTATTTTCTCAAAAGAATTACAATTCACTTATAGAGAAAACATAAATAGGTTTAGAACAAATGTTATCTGCCAGTTAGCGTAGATAAAAACAACAATGTATCTTAAAGCTATCCATACAATAAAAACTAACAAGTACAAAATAAACAAATCAGAAGAAGGTACACACAAGAAAACAAAACAATTTTGAGCAATTGTGCAATTGAATCATCACAAACAAAGATTCTAACCTATATTAACAAAACAACTGCCGGTCGATTCTGTAAAAATCTCACCTTGAAATCATAAGTGAAGTGAGCCCTTAATAGTGTTAATCCCTAGCGAATGACAGCTCACTCCACGCTCACTTCACCCAAGCTTTCACGGTGAGATTGTTACAGAATCGTACGGCTGATTGCTTTATGCGTATCTTTATATTTAAAATATTTATTCCTCAATTTTCATGATTGCCCCTACTACTGTTTGTCTCTGCATCACCCAAAGGTTGACTGGTATAAAATGCCTATGGCATTAAGTGCGCCTCTGTACGTTTATGTGCTTGAAGCATTATATACCTAAATAAATTATATTATTATTATTATTAAATAAATAAGATTGCTGAACGGTTTGCTGCCCAAATGTATTTCGAAACTTAAATTTGTGAAGAAGCAAAAAAACTTAAGTTTATGAACAAGGGAATCGCTAGCCTAACCTAACCTATTTATGTAACTGTGTACGTTTATTTATTTATAATTGAATAATTTTAGTTTTTAATTTTTTTATATAATTGTTCGGCTCAACCAAAGCACGTGCCATATAATCTCTTCACCACCCTTGGTGACTGCTAGAGAATGCCTAAGGCATTAAGTCCGCCTTTGTGCCTTTTTTGTGCGAAAATTTTAAATATTTATGTCAAGGTCACTGAAGTAGATGTTCCTTTCCCATCACAGCTTTCGCGTATCATATGAGGGGTCACCAAACGCTAACACTTATCGCTATTCTTATAAGTCACTCGTACCGACAATACCAGCAAATATTGCCTGGAATAAGGCAATAAGCACTACAGTAATGCAGCCGCTACTGGCCGGAATTATGGTAATCTGTGATGCAGTGTAGTTGGAGGAGGATCAATTTATTCCTATGAGCTTTGTAACTGGAAATTGGACCGCATTAGAATGATTGCTGCCATTTCTGGGTTGGAAATCCGCGTGGTGTATGGGCCATAGGGATTATGTGAATGTATCACATAATCCCTATGGCCCATACACCACGCGATACTGACCATACGACGCATAATAAAAAAATTAAAAAACCATTTATTTTCAGGCAACAAAGACCCATAGACAAATACCTTAACTTAACTATACATAATATAACAATTGTGTTAGCAAATAAAACTTAAAAACTATGTTAGTATCACTTGGTTGCACTAAGTCTTTGTGCGCTCCGGTGGCACTTGTCCGCGAAAGCGGCGGAATACCACATCCTGTGGCCAAAAGCTCTCGTCCATCACCTGGTGGTATGTGCAACACGAACGCCTTAAAATTTACGTTGCGATGCGATTCCAGCAGCTGCACTCTCGGCGCGTACTTCAGCCTTTGGTGTACGTACTTCACGATGTCTTCCGCGTCGGTGGTGTAGTGGAGATGGGAAATATATACCGGGGTAGTCAGAGGCATGAAACAATGAGAATTTTCAATATTTTTTTCTTGTCAGTAACTCAATTTATTTAATGAAAGGAATAAAATGACATCATTACATTATGTTTCAACTCGACTTCACGAAAATTTGAAAAATAAAGAAATAATAATTAATTTAAAAAGTTATAGCTGTTTGTTTTGGACCCTGTTCCATAAGGAGTGCCTTGCGGTGATCATCATAAATCCTTGGAGATTCACCCAAAATCAATCGGACAAGAATAAATAGTTATTTTAATAGATAATCTAGTGCCTCATCCGAGTTGAGTTGGTCCGTGCCAACCCGCCGTGCCCTCATCTCAGGAGTAGGCAGTGACCTATCGCTGCCGGCCGTGGTCGAGTCTATGGTCGGCAGCGAGGAGTCCTGGGACGCGGTGGTTTCCTTCTGCGAAACAGTCGTCTCGCAGAAGGAGGCTGCGGAAAGGGAGAGGGAGATCTCGTCCCCTCACCCCACCCGCAGCAGGCGCACCGGGCGTCGGCGGAGGGCGGACAACGCCCTCTTCCAGCCCCCCTAAATGGGTCCAGGGGCGACGGACTTGGGGACGTCCGTCGCCCCCCACACATCTGGACCCGAGGCGGCGGCGCGTAGTGTTCCACGCGCGCCCCTCTTAGACGTCGCGGGGGGAGTTTAACACCTCACTCCCCCCCCTGGCACGAGGAGAGGCCCGCAGGAGCGGGCCAGCACCAGCCGGGGGTTGCGGAAGTATCGTTCGTTCCCGCGACCCCCGGCGTAGGTGAGAGAGGGAACACCGGGGTGGTTTTTAGTCAGTAAGAGTCTGACCCCGCCGCCCGCCCCAGGGCGGCGGACATCCATGAGGATTTTCCACGCCGAAACAAAAAAAAAAAAAAAAAAAAGGCCCGTGCCAACCGCGGCAAGCGTAGCTTAAGAAATATGAAAATATTTAAAATTAATACAAAAATAAAATATGTTAATTACTAAGTAATAAATTTCGCAGTTCACTACAGAAGTTGTTAGTTTAAATGGTATTTTTACCACACAAAAGTATGAAACGAAGTACACACGGGAAATATGTAAGGGGACAAACCAAGATTACATGACATCACATACATACGAACACGCCTTCTTTCCATGGGGGTAGGCAGAAACTCCCCAAGCACCGCCACTTCTTAGGCCTTGGTATATTATATTAGGTATATATTTGCCTTTACCTCCAACGCTACGTCATCGGTAAGCAGTCGCCACCATGGCTACATCGGTCATCTGTACTGCGAGAAATGTGCCCTGCCCACAATCTAAGATTAATCTAACATAATTAACTAGTAGATTCCTACATAAAACTCATTAAAAAAGCCAAAGTTTCATGGACACAGCCGACATACCTAGAAAATTAACCAAGAGCTCGCATGCATTTCAAAACCTCACAACTCGCTTTAAAACCAAAAAAAACCACCGAATTAAAACATCATCCAAAGCCAGCGTCCCATAAAGCAGATAAGAGTTACAAATTAATCCCTTTTTTTGTTCCAAGGAGTTCCAAAAGGGGGACCTGGGGGTATTTTTAATATAATTTCGTCGTAAGACAAATGGCTGGCCACGAAGAAAAATTACAACACTCGTTACATCGATGGTTTCATTAATTTCTGACACCCCATTTCCCCGCCCTAGCTAAGAATGTTATTTAGGCCGGGAGACAGGGAGTCATATTTATTATTTTTGTCATAATATTGGGGTTTTACGACCCTTCTCTAAAGGCAGAGGCTTAGGCGAAACCCTGTGACTTTTTCAATTAATATTTTCGGTAAAAGAAAATATCGTCTGAAAATTTCTGAAATTGTATTTTAAATGATAAATGATAAATGATTTATTTTCTGTAAGTAGGTTTGTACAAACACTTTTACATGTCAATCATATTTTTTTAAACTAGATGAGGTCGGCGTTTCCTATCTGACTACTCTGAGAAGAAAGGCCGAAACAAACTCAGAGGTCACAGTCTCTTTTAAAGTCCAGACATAATCTTGGTCAGATAATGTGAAGACCATGTAGATTGGTGTCTGAAATGGTCTTTTGAGTAAAGAACCACACAGATTGAGCGGACCTGTCCAGTCAGTGCACGCATTTGTCAAAAATCGTGCAGCTCAACTCAGAACTTGAGGAGCCTTACGATTCGACGAACAATACCAATGAAAGGACATTTGGGTAGGCCGCATAAATGACTCAAACTGCCAGATCATGATTAAAACTAACTAAGAAGGAAAACCTAAAAAAAGAAATGACCCACATAGTCTTCACAATCACAGTAATAATAATAAAAATAAGATACTTTACAAAGTAAATATCCATGTCATTGTTTATATAAAATTCATCAATGTCAATGTGTATATAAAAATCCGGATATAATCTTTGAGGACCATGTAGATTGGTGTCTGAAGTGGTCTTTTGAGGAAAGAACCACACTGAGTGGACCTGTGCAGTCAGTGCACGCATTCGTCAGTAACCGTGCAGCTCAACTCAGAACTTAAGGAGCTCAACGATTCGACGAGCAATACCAAGGACAGGACATTTGTGTAGACCGCATACACCACTCAAACTGCCAGACCATGATTAAAACGGAAACAAAGATGCGTGTCGCGGGTTCGATTCCCGCACGGAACAAATATTTGTATGACCTACATGTATTTGTTCCGAGTCTGGGTGTTTTTCTATCTATAATATGTATGTATTTACAAAAAAAAAAAAAAAAATTGTATATAAGTAGTTTATCAGCCATCTTGTTACCATAACACAAGCATTAGGTTGCTTAGCTTGGGATAAATGGTGCTGTGTGAAATGTCCAGGGATTTATTATTATTATTATTATTATTAATGATCCACATAGTCCTCACATTCACAATAATTAAAATAATATAAGACTTTAAACAGTAAATGTTCATGTCATTCTGTATATAAATAGATATGTATTTAGAAAGAAAAGAAAAAAAAAACCAAAAGTGTAAATCAGCAAAATAAAAAATAAACAACATTCACTGTCTAGACCTATTGGAGCAGCTCATCCTCAAGCTTTTTTGTCCTCAATATAGTCTTTTACAGTATAATAGGCTTTCTGGCATAGTTGTAGCTTTATAAAAGATTTGAATTTATTAATGCTTAGTTCTTGAATGTGGCTAGGAAGTTTATTATAAAAACGTATACATTGGCATCTAAACGAGCCACCTATTTTCTTGAGCCTTGTTGTAGGAACAACATATTTGTGTTTGTTCCTAGTATTTATATTATGGATATCACTGTATTTTTTAAACAGATTAATATTTTTATGTGCATACAAAAGATTATCATAAATGTACTGAGAAGGCACAGTCATTATATTAATCTCTTTAAATTTGTCTCTGAGGGAGTGTCTGGGACTAAATTTATAAATGGAACGAATTGCCCTTTTTTGTATAATAAAAATTGTCTGAATATCGGCGGCATTTCCCCACAACAGAATACCGTACGACATCACACTATGAAAATAACTAAAGTAAACTAAACGGGCTGTCTCTAAATCAGTTAAGTCACGAATTTAATTTTATTTTTTTTCAGTGAGCTAACGTATTGAACAAAGCTCATTTCTTTTCCGTATGAGAAGAGGCGTAATGGCAGTGTTGGTAGTTTTGTTATTAACCTGACACTACAAACTTATCAATTCAATTCAACCTACCAATTTTTTTCGCGTATTTTTGTCATTGAGTAACCTGTTAATTTATAGTCTTACTCACAGCACCCCGCGGTTTCACCCGTATAAGTTACGATTCTGTAGGAATAATAAAAAGTATCCTATATGTTAGTCATAGTTATAAACTGTGTGCCGAATTTCATCTAAATCTGTTCAGTAGTTATTGCGTGAATGAGTAACAAACATTTATCCATCCATCCATCCTTACAAGCTTTCGTGTTTACTAGCAGGGCTCCGCGGTTTCATCCGCATATTTTTCGACCCCGTGGGAATATTGGGATAAAAATTATCCTATGTATTAATCCTAGTTATAAACTATCTGTGTGCCAAATTCCATCCAAATCCGTGCAGCGGTATTTGCGTGAAACAGTAACAAACATCCATCCATCCATCCAGTAGGATTAGTAGGAAAGTAGGATCCATCAAAACCACCGTGCAATTCTGTAACCATCTCACCGTGAAAGCTTGGGTGAAGTGAGCGTGGAGTGAGCTGTCATTCGCTAGGGATTAACACTATTAAGTGCTCACTTCACTTATGATTTCACGGTGAGATTTTTACAGAATAGACCGGCTGTTGAGAAAATAACCTAAAAGAAATTCCTTCATTTTGTATTTTTTTTTTCTAATTTTTTTTTTAACATCCTGTTATTAAAACTAGCTGTGCCTGCGACTTCACTCACGTACCTAGCTGTATGTTCATTTGTTATTATTAAGGGATAATTTAATATTCCAAAGGCATTATAACTAATCCTCTAGATCTAGCCATTACAGTATTTTTAAATACATTACATCGATCTAAATGTCTTTGATTAAAATCATCACTTGAAGTCTTCTTCTTAGCGTGTCGGTGGCAAAAATACAACGTGTAACGTTAAATGCGCAAAACCTGAAAATAGTTTGATCAGAATAACGAGCAGAATTAATTGAACCACTTTTTAATATAGGTAAAATTTTTCAAAAAATCTTCATTTAAAACGATGCCGTGTCTATTTATTAATAGGTCAAGCAAGCCAATGTCAGCGCGGCGCAGCGGCCCGGTGACGACTCCTCAATCGATAAAGCGTCGTCGCAGACGCAAGAAACGATCAGAATGGCCAGTAAAACTAAAACAGCACATAAAACATTTACAATTTTTTTATGACTTATTTTCTCTCTGAAATAGGTCAATTGAATGAAAAATCAGTTGGGGTGTCTGAGGTTTTGCGCATTTAACGTTACACGTTGTATAGTTTTTTCTTCTTTTTGTTTTGCCCAAAATTCAGCAACGCGGATAGCATTCGCTGACGCAGCTGTTAGGTCCTCACGTGTGCAGATGACAGGGCATGCGGTGTAAGATGGGAGGTGAGCCATTGTCCGTGGAGAGACGCCGCATACACACCGGAGGTCTGATCCTTTCATGAAGCCCCACTTGTGGAGGTGAGCCTTGCTGCGGCCTACTTAGGTACGAAGTCTATTTAAGGTTTCCCAAGTAGGCCACGGGAACTTGATTTCAGAATAATCCATCATTGAACTCATTTTCTTAAGCTAAGTTACTACGGATATAATATAAGATTCCATAACTCAGAAACTATTATGGAGAAAGGTCTCAAGTGAGACCACATCTGTTACTTGTATTACTTGCGACTTAATTAATAACTGAGCGACCTACTAAATCAGTTTTCCATATTATTATTTCAGGTCTGGGTACCAACGAGTAATGTATATTTTGATATCCTGGGTTCTCTGCTCTTATTTGCTTTCTAGATTTGATTTTATGTGATTAGCGTGGTTTTGTGTAGTTTATACAACGTGTAACGTTAAATGCGCAAAACCTGAAAATAGTTTGATCAGAATAACGAGCAGAATTAATTGAACCACTTTTAAATATAGGTCACATTTTTCAAAAATTATTCATTAATAACGTTGCCGTGTCTATTTATTAATAGGTCAAGCAAGCCAATGTCAGCGCGGCGCAACGGCCCGGTGACGACTCCTCCCTCGATAAAGCGTCGTCGCAGACGCAAGAAACGATCAGAATGGCCAGTAAAACTAAAACCGCACATAAAACCTTTACAATTTTTTTGATGACTTATTTTCTCTCTGAAATAGGTCAATTGAATTAAAAATCAGTTGGGGTGTATGAGGTTTTGCGCATTTAACGTTACACGTTGTATACCAGTAATAAAGCTGAAGTTTATTTTTTTTGTTTTTTTGGACGCGCTTATCTCTGGAATTACCAGTTGGATTTGAACAAATCTTTTTGTATTTGATAGCTCAATTCAAGGGGAAGGCTATATGTTATTAAACAACACGCTAGGATCCTTAGGGGCCGAGCAAAAAGAAAAAGTCAGAATGAATGGTCAGTGAAAACGAAATATTAGCGCGGGCAGGCGATGCGACGGGGTGGGTTGGGGGAACAAGAAAGCGGACGAAATCGCACGCAGAAGCTAGTTCCTAGATAAAAGGTAATTGGGAATTCGACCTACTTTTCCCACACAAATGTAAGTAATGGATGTCACGCCCTTTATGCTCGGAGGCTTTTATTTAGGTACCTATTAAGTTTTAGTTTATAAAAGAATAGAATACTCTTTATTATGTACACCACATAAATTATAGACATAAATATAGAAATTTAACAAAGGGTGACACAATGGGCGGTCTTATCGCTAAGAGCGATCTTTTAAAGACAACCTTTGGAAGGAGAGACAAATACTGTGGGTAGTCTGTGGTGTACCATTATATAATACAATGAATACATACATATAATTACTAATCTAAATAAATATATATATGAGTACCTATACATTTAAAAAAATATATTTTTTGCTTGAGTGTAGTTTTCATTGTATTTGTTGCTAAACTGGCGTATCTAGCTGAATGTTCTGTGTCTCGTAATGTTAATTACTTTGCATTCCTGCCGTGCGATTCTGTAACCATCTCATCGTGAAAGCTTGGGTGAAGTGAGCGTGGAGTGAGGTGTCATTTCACTAGGGATTAACACTATTAAGTGCTCACTTCACTTATGATTTCACGGTGAGATTTTTACAGAATCGACCGGCTGCTATAGTATAGAATCGAATTTTTCTAACTGAACAGACCGCTGTGCTGCTGGAGAGTTTGTTGCGCCATTTTTTTTCTCCAGCATTAGGAAGTGGTGAAGGGCAGGCGTTTTGGGGGACTGCCTCATGTATTTTTGAGGTTCGTAAAGTGCTGCAATGCGATTCTGTAACCATCTCACCGTGAAAACTTAGGTGAAGTGAGCGTGGAGTGAGCTGCCAGTGTCATCCCACCTGATACCTACTAGGGGTTGACCAAGCATACGAGTAATGGAATGTCGTCTGATACATTTACAATCATAATCGAGATTTTAATAATATTTTTTTGGCTAATTCTATTGATCATTTTATATAGTTTTCACGGTGAGATTTTTTCAGAATCGACATGCTGGTGGAATGACAGCTCACTTGAAGCTCACTGCACCCAAGTTCTCACTGTGAGATTTTTATAGAATTGTTCGGCTGATTTTTAGCCTCATTAGAATTAATGATTTGATTTGATTTGATTTGATTTTTGCGATAGACATATGGTCACTTGTCAGCATATAAATCCTTAGAAAAACAGTCCATCTCAAAATTGTTGATTTTTTTTATTTTGTCTGGAAGTCAATGTTGTCTTTTGTTAAACGTTTATTTTTAAGCAGAATTCGCAAACGAACAATTTCCTTTATTTTTAATTACTCAACAAAGACCCTTTGTCTTATAATATATTTTAACGGCTTAGTTAAACTTACGATCGGCGCTACCGACTTAATCCGAGGATTTGCAAATTTATTGTTAATCTTAGTTAACGCGGGAACCGTGATACTAAACTTCGGAAAGTGTTTCATCTTGTTCAACATATTTTGTGTAAACAAACTATGTATGTGTGTAACTTTGATTTGATTAACTTGTTTTACTTGGTAAGTTGTATTTCTGACTTGACATTATATCCAGCACCCGAATTGCGTAACACGTGACTGTCGATCACAATCGGAATAATTTTGAAGGATATTGCTAATCCATTCCCTCATATGTTCGAAAAATGTGTACGCTCAACAACGTAAATAACGCAATGAATAATAATAATAAAATCGTTTATTTATAAAAAGGGGACACATTTATAATCAATACTTTAACAATTACGATAGCGCACAGTTGCTAATTTGCCTGAACTAGGTTGAACCTGTGCTTCAGGCTAGAAAATGCATGAATACTTAATGTAATAAATTAACATTGAGTTTAACGTAAAAACTAAATTAAAACTTAGATAAATAAAAGTAAAATAGTATGTTAGCAGTTTTATTTGCAGGTAAATACTTAAGTATAATTTCGTTTACAGTTATAGTAATTTAGTTTATAGATACATAGTTTTCTATTTAAGTAATCTATTTAATTGTACAGGAATGGGCCTAGGAATGTTAAAAATGATGTTGAACTGTCAAAATGAAAGCTATTGCTGCTGTTAGTGTGTTACGCAATTAGCCGAGACCAACGGCTTAACGTGCTTTCCGAGGCACGGAGGGGTCTCGGTATGTAAAGATGGTCACCCATCCACAGGCCAACCGCGGCAAGCGTAGCTTAGCCTGATCGATCGACCTGTGCGGCTGTTATTATTTAGCCACGGGCCCCTCAGGTATTTACAGAGTTATAATAATTAAAATCATAAATACAACCCTCTAAGTTCATATTTATTCCTATTGATTGATATTTCATGAAATAGTAATCCGCGAGTTGACTAATTTTTTTTTATTATTTAAATTGAAGCTTTTTTACCTCACTAATAGCTTTTAATATTTTTGAAAATTGAAAAGATATGAGCGTTCAAAACTCTTAATTAGACAGAGAGGGAAATACTGAATTGTGACGTCATAGTTCAGTATCGCCATATAAATTAAATGCAAAACTTCGTTTTGCGAGAAAGAGATAGACAAAAAGCTTCTATAAGTTATAAGTTTTTTATTTTTCGACCGATTTCAAATTTGATTTCGAATTCTATTATTGTATTACATGTGTGGATATATTACCTACTAGAATATAATATAGTATTCAATATCATGCAACTACCCAATTCGCGAATCATATTTTAATCAAAGTTCAATATGACATTCACCTGCAAATCGCATAAAACGAAAGAAAATTTGAATTTCGCGGGCTACCTAGCGAATTCCCTTAAAAAAGAACTTCGCTTGATTATTCAGAGTTTATCTGAGGACCTCAGAAACCGAGCATAAGCGAAAAAGGTGTCTAGAAAAGAATATACCTGTCGGTCGATTCTGTGAAAATGTCACAGTGAAATCATAAGTGAAGTGGGCACTTATAGTGTTAATCCCTAGCGAATGACAGCTCACTTCACCCAAGCTTTCACGGTGAGATGGTTACAGAATCGCACGGCTGATTCAAAAAGTTTTTTTTTTTGTTTTTTGTAAAAAAACAGTCTTCCTGTCTTTGAAAAAGAAACAAAAACTTGATTTGTATTTGAAACACGATGTGTATAGTTAATCATATTTTCATATTTTTCGCTTATTGTTCACACACACTATTGTCTACATTTCTTTGTCATTTGTCCTTTCGCAGGTCTGCTGGAAAAAAAATCTGAGGAAATAAACAGTACCCAATACTTATATGTGTCGTAGGTATCTGTATCTGTTTTATTGTGTGTACCTAAATAATAAAATGAATAAATGATTACGAAATCGTAAAGTGCAGCTCCTAGCCTACAAGTAACTCTGAGTGTAACAAATGACAATCATTCATAACAACTCACCCGCAAATGTATACGATACATATTAATATAATCTTGCTATGTTTTTTTATTCAATATATAATTTTAGAAATATTACTCTCTGGCCGTTTCCATTACAAACTGGGCTTATCTTTATGAATAGAATAGAAAATATTTATTTAGCTTAAAAAAAATTGTTCAGAGGACATTTGAAAGAGCTCAGATAAGTAATATCAAAGTTCAAGGTGTCCAGTTTGTCCTGAATCTAAGGTTAAAATGAATCTTTTTAAGGTCTCATAATTACTCTTGCCATATAGAAATACAAAATAAATTTTTATTTCTTGAACATAGCTAGGTTACGTACAAACGTTGTAACTACCAACGACAATAAAGAAATTGAAATAGCAATATGTAAAGAATTTGAATTTTGAATTTGAATTTGAACTATTAAAGAACGCTATGTCTAACCGTCATCGGCGTACAAATACTATCTTGGTCAAACATGTTTGATAATAAATTATCAAACAATTATCACACATTATTAAATCATTCTAATTCAAATTATCGACACAATAATAAAATTTAAAAAAAAACATCCCAATAAAATACAGCACGCTTTTTTTTACCGGCTCCAAATTTTTACAGGGTGTTCCACCCATGAATATGAATAACTTTCACTATGGAACCAACTCTGAGATCAGAAAAAAAAATCAGCCGTTACATACATTTTAGCTAATTTTGTTTTCGTGATTTCAGAGTTGGTCCCATAGTGAAAGTTGTTCATATTCATGAGTAGAACACCTTGTAAAAATTTGGAGCCTGAAAGAAAAAGCATCCAGTATAACGAAATAAAATATAAATTTTCAAATCAATAAATTATAAAAAAAGGTGTGTCAAAAATGTGTCAGTTAGGTATTCGTATAATATGAATGTTCATTCAGAACATGACCTGGGTTAGGGCATAGGTCTTTTTATTAGAGTAGTGCGTTCCCGTGGGATAATTTCCGACTTCCACGCGGGCGAAGCCGTAGGCAAAAGCTAGTATAGACGCCAGCACATCAAGCTACTACAATCTATCAGATTTTCAACTTTACCACTAAAGCATTGGGTTCAAATTTGATTGGAAAAACTTGACAGTATCGGGTAGCTTGATGTGCTGGCGACTGTACCTATGTTGAATCTTTCCATTAAAAAAAACTATTGTTTCAGACCTTTTCAAACCATCAGATAGTATTGACAAAGCATCACAATAAATCCATTCAAGCATTTTTATGGCATTATTCCTCGGCCTTTTCAATATCACTCAACATCCAACATAGCGGCAAAAATAAATAAAAACGGTAAATAGTTTTACTCTCGACCGAGCTGCGATAGAGGACGATATAACTTGTAATATACTTTGATTTACCGAGCCACCGATAGCACGAAAACTTTTTTTCTTGTTTTCACGTTCAAGATGTGAGGGGATAGCGATTTTCGATTTAAAAGCGGCTGTCGTACCAATCTCTACTGATTGTTGGCACTTCCCGTGACCCAAGGGCTGGCTTTTACCTTTGCTAGAGGATTAGTACTGCCATACAACGTAGCAATGCCGCCAGTCTATCGGGCACATTAGCAATCGACAGCGATGTGGAGGATTATTTCGACACCATGTTTTAGTTTATGAATAGTTTTAAACCGGAAATCGCGAAAAAAAAATCATCTGTTCCCTACATTTTGACGAGTTATGCGAACATAAATGTAGGGAACAGCAGATTTTTTTTTCGCGATTTCTGGTTTGGTCCCATAGTAAAAGTTGTTCATAATGATGAGTACAATGACCCCTTAAGAGGTTTTGCGCATTTAACGTTACACGTTGTATACAAAACCTCAGACACCCCAACTGATTTTTAATTCAATTGACCTATTTCAGAGAGGAAATAAGTCGTTAAAAAAAAAGTAAAGGTTTTATGTGCTGTTTTAGTTTTACTGGCCATTCTGATCGTTTCTTGCGTCTGCGACGACGCTTTACCGAGGGAGAAGTCGTCACCGGGCCGCTGCGCCGCACTGACATTGGCTTGCTTGACCTATTAATAAATAGACACCGCAGGGTTTTTAATGAAGATCTTTTGAAAAATGTGACCTATATTAAAAAGTGGTTCAATTAATTTCTGCTCGTTATTCTGATAAAACTATTTTCAGGTTTTGCGCATTTAACGTTACACGTTGTATAGTTTGTTAGTTTATTTAGTATTGGAATTGTGTTCCTTTTAAAATAAATGAAAATCTCTACTGAAATATAATTTTGAAACTAGGTAAATCATCTCTAGCATCGCTCTAGAATCTCGATGCAAGCGGACCCGAGACGATATAAAAGTCACGTTCACGGCCACGGGCGATTCGACTTGTGTCAGGCAACACGCATGGGCTTCATCTGTTAACGTCCGGCCGCGTCCTTTATACAACGTGTAACGTTAAATGCGCAAAACCTGAAATAATAGAATAATTTGATCAGAATAACGAGCAGAATTAATTGAACCACTTTTTAATATACGTCATATTTTTCTAAAAATCTTCATTAAAAACGTTGCCGTGTCTATTTATTAATAGTGCAAGCAAGCCAATGTCAGCGCGGCGCAGCGGCCCGATGATGACTCCTCCCTCGATAAAGTGTCGTCGCAGACGCAAGAAACGATCAGAATGGCCAGTGAAACTAAAACAGCACATAAAACTTATACAATTTTTTTTATTACTTACTTTTTCTCTGAAATAAGCAATTGAATTAAAAATCAGTTGGGGTGTCTGAGGTTTTGCGCATTTAACGTTACACGTTGTAGAAAGCGATCATCGCGCAAATACGCGATCCACGCTTTCATATGTCACTTTTTGTTTGGACGCGGCGTCCGTCGCACAGCAAGTCGCGTCGCGGTGCCTCCTGCACTCTAATTTCGTAACTCACTATTACTCTATATTTGAATCATTTTGAAGCATATTGCTAATCCATTGCTCCATATGTTCGAAAAATGTGTCCGCTCAACAACGTAAATAACGCAATGAATGTTGTTGAACTGTCAAAATGAAACCAATTGCTACTGAAAGTGTGTTACGCAACTACCCTGCAGGCATGCTCTCAACAACATCTTTCTCCGCAGTCGCTGCCGCAAGACGCGTGTCGATTGAGCGTTTATTGCTTTGTCTGTATTGTAAGCGCAGTATATTGACTCAAACGATTTAAATCTATCTATCGATGTTCCCGACCGCGTTATAAAGCGATAAGCACGTAAATACAATGTTTAACTCACGACTCATACTTATCTATCTTACTTACTTATCTTACTTTTATATGTCTACAAATGACCAATAGTTCACTGTTGTACTTTGTTCACATGTACACATACATACAAGCGAACTTTCTGATTGCTACTGAGTAAGTAGTAAGTAGTAAGTAAGTAAGTAAGTAAGTAGTCCGCGCGCGAGCTCCGAGGAATCGGTGGCTGAGGAAGCGGGCGGGTGTGCGCCGCGCCCGACCGCGACCGTCGCTCCATCTCCCGCACTCTCCCAGTACTAGTGTCGACCTTGACGCGAGAACACGCTTATCGAGTCATTTTTAATTTTGCGATAGTAGGTAGCGTTATTTTCTACTATAAATAGTACTACACTTATAATTATGTTGTTTTGTGTCACGATGCAATGCGATTACCGCTTTATATGTGCGACTTGAACCCAATAGAGCTCGCATGGGCAAAAGTTAAAAGGCTCGTGAGGGAACACAACATTACTTCAGATTTTTCTCTGACAAGACTGAAGGAGATCACCGAAAAAGCTATCACGCATGTCACAAAAGAAGATTGGTGTGGATATGATAAACATGTTTTAGCATTAGAGGAACATTACTGTCAAAGGGATGGCTTAATGGAGAATGTTGTCGACTCATTTATTATTGAAGTGCGTGAGGAGAGTTTATTTTCATCATTTTTTTTATTTCAAGTACATAATACCCTCATAAAATGATTTCATGAAGTACACTCGCGCGGAGGCTCAAGATGTATTAGTATCGACAGTGCAATATCGACTAAATCACAACTCTAGCTCATTACGTCAACATTCCTTATCATTCCTCGGAGCTCGCGCGCGGACAGTAGGTCCTACTCACTCACTACCGATCGGAAAGTTCGCTTATAACTTAGCCAACAACTCTTGATATAATGGTGCACACTATTACTCTTTTTGATAGATTTTAGGGCAATCCATTATGTATTTCACCATAAGCTGACTAGTTCCCGATATTTGAGTATTTTTTATCATTAGATATGACGCCATCTTGGTACGATTTGCTTCCGGACGAAATATTATTATTATAAATTATAGGTTAACGTTGGTTACGCGGTATTTTTACGATTCTGTAAAAATCTCACCGCGAAATCATAAGTGAAGTGAGCACTTAATTGTGTTAATCCCTAGCGAAAGACAGCTCACTCCACGCTCACTTCACCCAAGCTTTCACGGTGAGATGGTTACAGAATCGCACGGCTGGTCGTGAATTTGATTTCCGCAATAGACAAAATATTTCGTGGGTTACACGAGTAAACCTGTAGGTGTATGTGTTTGTACAGACGCCAGCACATCAAGTTACTACAATCTGTCAGATTTCTTTAATAGATTTTCAACTTTATCGCTAAAGCATAAGGTTCAAAGTTGATTGGGAAAATCTGACAGTTTCGGGTAGCTTGATGTGCTGGCGTCTGTACTACTAAGGGCCGGTTGTTCCAAATGGTTGGTTAACGTAACATACGTACGTCAAATAATAACGAGTACGCATTCGTAATTAATTGCCGTAAGTCAAGGCCATAAGTTTGTAATTGTAATCTGAAACAACGCTTTTTTCGTTTGACGATAGTTAGCGCCATTTTTGACGTATACGCGTGCGTCCAGTGGACGTGAAACAAGCCGCCCTTAGTGTGCATACACACGAGCGAAACGCGTCGACGACAGAGGCAACTGCAGCCGTCGACAACGTGTCGCTCGTATAGGTATTTGAGTACGATTCTGAAATACGGCTGTCGACTGCAACACGCGTCGACGGCGACGGTTACACATGCCTCTATCGTTGACACGCTTCACTCGTGTGTACGCACACTTATCTACATGTTTCCATTCTACCTACTTAAGCTATGGTTTCCTAGAAAAGCGGTGGCCACCACATAGCGTCCGCAATAATACTGGCGGCGAATTACGTCACTGAATCGTTATTTATAAAAGTAAGTTGGTGTGTATTCCTAGAGAGCGTTTAGCACCGTAAAGTCCATGCCATCAATTTCATGATAGCCGTCGATGCGGCTGTGAAGTATCAGCCACCGCTCTCCTAGAAAACCGCAGCGTTACTAATAGTTTAGGGCTAATAAAGGATAATATTTTTTTCAAGCCCCAAATTTTTACAGGGTGTTCTACTCATGAATATGAACAACTTTCACTATGAGACCAATTCTGAAATCACGAAAACAAAATCAGCTGTTTAATACAAAAGTTCAATACCTACTTGACCAAAATATATGAAACAGCAGATTTTTTTCGTGATCTCAGAGTTGGTTCCATAGTGAAAGTTATTCATATTCATGGGTGGAACAGCCTGTAAAAATTTGGACCCGGTATAAAAGCACGCTGTAGAGAAGAAGACACGCTCCGATGACCCTAAGAGCTTGTCCAGAAAGGGCGAATTCGCCGCGATTTTCTCGTGCGTTGTACGCGTGACCGTTGCGTCCAGAAGGAGCGTACCAGCGCGCGAATTCCGTATCAAAATTTTGGCGCTCCATTTCCCTTGATACATGCACTCGCTCTGGAGTTCGCGCGTCAACTGGACGCAACAAGGAGTCTCTAGTATCTCGATTCGCGCGCGATACGCGCGTATCAAGTGCGAGTCGAGAGTCTGGCGAACTGCACGCAATTTACGCGCGTATTTTGAAATTGCGCGATGCTTGTGGACGCGATGTATTGGCGCCTAGCATCTTGTTAACGCGCGAAACGTTTCGCGGCGAATCCGCCCCTTCTGGACAAGTTCTAAATAAGTGGGACAAGCAATGGTGGCTCAGTGGTAACGGCCCCGGCTTACGGAAAAAGAATAGATTAATACTACCCATCACAAACTTAAAAGTTATCGGGAAGAGCCCATACTCTAGACTAGGTAATATACAACGTGCCGCTACAATGGCGACATTAATTTAACACACGAATAGGGCTACTGGCCAGTAATCATAAAAAATACAACAACATAAAATAATTCGTCATTTAAAAACTAGCGCATGCGCCGCTCGCCGACATTATGGCTCTCTCTTTCCTTCATTTCGCCTACTCTTTGCACGTTATTCGTTTTAATTTAATTACTGCGATGTTATGATCCGTGATCCCGGCAAATAAACTCTGCACTACAATTCTTTAAGTCATGTTGCTCCAAGATGCTATTTTAGAAAATTATAAATAATAGCGTTTAATGAAATTAAAATATGCTGTGTTTTACATTTCCGCAAATAAATAAACACTATATTTTCATTTAAATACAAAATGGCAAACTAAGTGCAATAGGGCCAATATTAATGTCATAAAAGCTGAGTAAGTGGTATTTTGTAAACTTCATTGACAGTGTAATAATAGTTATGAGTATTTTTTTTAACTGTTAATAAAGGCTTTACATTTTTTTACGAAACACAAATTTTTTGTTTTCGCCATCTACTGTATTTTTACTGGTAATGGCTTCGTAAATACTATACATGGTATAAAAAAAGTTGAGAACCCTATGTATAAGAGTGCTTACTCCACCATTGACAAGGGTGTTAAATAAAAAACTTAGGTATTCCACTCAAACAAAAATCACACCCAGCACAAATCAGAGGTCAAATCAAAATTTATCTCATATTTTGGGTCTAAAACCTAAACAATACTGCTGTCAGTTGTTCAGCACCCAGCACACGTACTGGAATGGGCTGTTGAGATACAAGCGCGGTTGAGAGGAATCCTAATGACCCTTATCGCGTAAACTAGCCTCGCCTCGCTCACTTTCTGGGACGTGGCCTTAGAATTTTGAAGACTTTTGCGTCCGTGTGATGTTTTTTTAGTCAAGGTCGGCTTTGGTTTGAGGAAATGCTTCCTGCTGATGTTGGTTAATTTGGACTTGTTGCTTTTTAGAGCAACCCTACTGTCATTTTAACAGACTTGAATATTAATTTATTTATTCCTCGCCACAATCTATACATTATAATTATTATATAAATAAAAAAAAGTTGGGTTAGTTACACCATGTATAACTCAAGAACGGCTTGACCGATTTTTATGATCTTTGATTTGTTAGATTTATCTCTGCCCCGAATAGCAGAATAACTATTAAAACATAGGAAAAATTCACAAAAAAAAAAAAATGAAGATAAGTAATTAATATTCTGAGGCGTTATGAAGTTTGCCGGGTCAGCTAGTATCCTTATAAAATAATAACAAAAAACAATATTGTTCAGTATTGTCATCATCATCACCAGCCTACAGCAGCCTCTCCTATTGCACGCCATTTATAGGCTCGTACAGACAGGTGCGACGCGACGGCGCGGCGCGACGCGATTCTGTGATATATATAATAAATTGTTCTACGGATGTAGAACAATTTCTATGGAAACGCGCGCGACAATTCACACAGGGGCGACCTGTCGCGCCGCGACTCCAATATGTTCCTTTTGTATGGCGACGCAGCGATATCGCAGCAGCGGTTGTGATTCGCGTAGCTCTAGTGTGAAAGGTGTTGCGGTAGTATTTAAGTCAATCAGTTAAGAACCTGGTATTACTAAGTATTTATAAGTTTGTAAATTTATTACGTTGTAAAAACCTAAATAAAATTTTTTTTTTTTTTTTTAATATCGCAGAATCGCCCCGCGCCACGTCGCGCGACAAGTCGCGCCAGTCTGCACGGGCCTTAACTCGATTTTCGGCAACTCTCATCCAGCTTCTACCATCCCTCCTGTGAAGATCACGGCTCCACCTAGCCTGAAGTCGTCCTATCTTACTTTTGCCATTTCGCGGTCTCCACTCAAGAACACGTCTACTCCAACGGTTCTACGGCTGATATAGCCGGCCCAGTCCAGTCCAGCTAAGGGCCATGGCAAGATCCACGGTTTTTTACAGGATCCCGTTTAGTAGTGTACGTGTTTAAATGTGTATATTCAAACGAGCATCAAGTTTTATAATGGGACAGAAAGTGAAATGACGGAAAAAAAAATCAGCTGTTCCCTACATTTTGACGACTCGTACGAACATAAATGTAGGGAACCGCTGATTTTTTTTTCGCGATTTCGGATTTGGTCCGATAGTAAGTTGTTTGTAATGTAATGTCACAATATTAGCTTTTTACTAAATTTATTTATTTATTTTATTAGGGGAAACCAACAATTGTACAGACGCCAGCACATTAAGCTACCCGAAACTGTCAAATTTTCCCAATTAAGTTTGAACCTAATACTTTAGCGATAAAGTTGAAAATCTATTAAAGAAATTTGACAGATTGTAGTAGCTTGATGTGCTGGCATCTGTACATTATATATTACAGCTATGATTACATTGGAAGTGGGTAAATGTACAATCCACAACGTTTCCACAGATTACCTAGGTCAATAATACAGTGAAGACACAATATTCAAGTTAAAAAACACAAAGAAGAAGACAAGAAGAGAAAAAAGAGGCTGTACTTACTTAATTGACGGCACGGTTGGTGCAGTGGTTAAGCGATTGACTGCTGCGCTGCGTGTCGCGGGTTTAATTCCCGAACGGAACAAATATTTGTATGACCTACAAGTCGTTTTTCCGGGTCTGGCTGTTTGCGTATGTGAGTTTAAATGTTTGTAAACGCACCCACAATACAGGGGAAATTCCTAGTGTTTTAAGTAGACCAAACTATATATAACTCATCTTTACAAATACTACAAAAGCGTCCTTATAAAAAAAAAATCATCACCCAATCTGTTCAATCAACATACAACTACATATGAAAAATATAACATACATACTTAAGGAATAAAAACAAAATCCAGTTAAAACCAGCACATGCTCGCACTAATTAAGAAAAAAAAATCAATGCCGTATCGGAGGATATAAAAAAATGTGACAATATAGACACATTCAAACGCAGATAAGGCAATATGTAACCACAAGATTTGAAATAACATAAAACAGAATAATTATGCTAATACAACGTCTCCAGCACCCTAGACGTAACTAATGTAAATAGTACTAGTTATAATCACTTAAGTATGTCATTATAAGCGAACTGTTATGTTTAAGTTCTTATGAGAAATAAAGTTATTCAAACCCAAACCCAACATAGGTTGGTCGCGGGAACACGTTCTCGTTGGATAATTTCCAACATTCATGCCAGCGAAGCCGCGTGAGCGTCATGATGACGGGATCAAGTCCCTAATTTAAAATGTATCACATTTAAGTACTATTTGTACCCTAAACAAGACATGTGTACCTCTAAAGGTAAAGGAAGTATGTCAAGACGTCCCTGGTCCCGCCATCTCGACGTCAAAGTGGCGGGACCATCTGGAAGCGATACTCAGAGGCAGGTAATCCACACCCGAAGACTTAATACTACATTATGTCCAGGTATAAACTCAATTTTCACAACAACCGTAGGTGCCAACAGGTGTTACTTTACTTGAAATACTTTAATGTGATACATTTTACAGTCAGGATGACACCTTAAAATTCTACGTTTTTTTTCAATTTTTATGTATTTATTTTGAAAAATTCATTGTGTTTCAAAAATTCGCACAGAATGTGCGCATTATGGAAGGAGTGATGGGGCTATGGAGAAATGTCTTGACGATGCGTGAGCGTACGTGATCCATCGCCGCCCGATCGATGTCCACCGCGCACAGGATGGATGGAAACCAGCACATGAAGTAATTTTTTGCTCCGTTGGTGTAATTGCTGAATGGTGTTCCAGTGTGAGGATAAATAAATAAATACATTTTAAATTGGGGACTTCATCCCGTCATCTTGACGCTCACGAAGCCGCAGGCAGTATCTAGTAAGTAAATAAACAGCTCCAAGCGGTTGATGTTGTATTCATAAACATCACGTTCAAAACAACCCCACAAACCACGTCTCTTTATTCCTGACTATTGCCACAATAACATTTGAGGTATTCCTCGAAGCGCACCAACTTTAAACCGCACCAAATAAAGTGCACCAAAAGTATTCTTCAAAACGATGCACATAGGAGTATTTGTACTAAAAACCTGGCCAATATTATTTCGTGACATTTGTGACGTGGAAACTATTAAATAAATGTATTAAGATAGTTTTCAAACGTTTATTATATAAAAATAAAAAAAAAAACAAAAAAATTAATCATCGAAATCAGATTCATTATTTTCATCTGTTGCTGTTGTGTTGTGTTCTTCGTCACTACTTTCTAGTGATGAATTTTCTGCGTCAGGGAGCAAAAGACTTATGGTCTCCGAACAGAATGGGTTACTTTTCTTCCGTGGGGGTTTTCTAGTGCTACTTAAAAATGGGTCTGACGTTAGTAACAGTCTATTTAAAATGTCCCTATTACATTTTTCTCTGTCAAATTTTCGCGAGAAGTTTAGTCTGTAAAGCCTAAAGTGCTTATTTCGAGCTTCGGCAGCTTCTTCAGAGAGCTGCCCAATAGGTAACATGGATTGCGATATCACTGTTGCACCATGCATTAAAATTTTATGAACGGTAGGCGACATTGGGTGCCATTCATACAACTGCACGTACAAAGTAGCAGTTTCATATGTGTAGGCTTCAAACTTCTTTGCATCAATCGCGTGACCACTAGAAATCGCTTCTAAGATTATTTTGAATCTGTAGATCAATGTGGAATCTATTCCAGTTATTTGAGAAGCTGTTTCGGGATCAGAAAAAAATCTTCTCGATGTATTTCCATCATTACTGTTTCCGAAACCTGCTTTCGGCATATCCACTAAAAGGCCCATCTGCTCCCGAAATGCTTTTTGTATAACTTCTTTCCTATCTTTTACAGTTCTTTTATCTTCTGTTGACCTTATTTGCCATTTTTGAACGCCAAGTTTATAAGAGAGATGTAATAAGGATTCAAAGAAACGTATTCTTGCGTGGAGAATCGATAACCCGAATTTTAGACTTTCTGTGTCTACTTCCATTCCTCTGGTTAGATTATTAAAATGTTTGGAAGTTAGCCCACAAATATAACACCTCATAGTTGAAGACGTATTGGTAGCTGCATTGCATACCTTGGCGTCCACCATTGTTGGTAGTAATTTATGTGTTATGTAAATTATTCCACTGGATGTTGGTATTTCCGTTTTTGTTAGTTCTTTTGCTTGATTATCTACATATGCAAATTCTTCATTAGTTATGTCCTTGGTTTCACTAATAAATCTTATTCTAATAGGCCTGCAGAATCTTGGAGATGAAGGCAGTGGATTTTGCCATATAATTTTTTTTCTTCCATTATTTGTAGTTTCTAATCGCAATGGTACGAGAGAACTTTGAAATATGTTCGAGTCACTGTCCGCAATATTTTCAAATTTTTGCTTATATTGCGATTGTTGAGATCCATCGCAACCCCATTTTATAATTAAAAGAAAATTTTTCTTTTCTTCTTCACTACAGCTGTATATTACATCTTCCAAATATTTACACAACCGTAAACATGTATGGTTGAGTAAATCTTGTAAGAGAACTTCCGCACAAGTCTCTGTAACTCTCATTGACTGTTCTACTGGATAGCAATCGGTTTTCGCGTTTTTTATCAAAGAGTAGCAAGGGTATATATTTTTATTTGCGCTGTGTAAAATTTCCCACTGTCTTCTACTAAAATCTCCTTCGACGAAAATAGCTAAGGCTTCAGATGGTGAATGTTTCTTTATTTTACTTTGACTATTTGAAGAAATTACTTTTCGAAACTTTGTAGCTCTTGTTGGAGTCAAAGTGACGTCTTTTATTATTTTAGATGCATCCTTATTTCCTCCGGCACGTTGACTCATTTGAGCAGCATAAGTCAACTCATCTGTCGATACGGTATCTCGTAGATCTTTTGTTTTTCTTCGCTTGGATCTATCACTGGATTCCCCGAATTCCTTTGAAGGACGACCCGGTTTTCCTATAGTCCAGAGGGCGAATTTGAGGGTATTTTGAAGCCACTGTTCATTTTTTTTTATAAAACGGTCATGCTTGTAGTTTGCTGCTACCCATTTTCGTTTAAATTCACACTTGAAATGGCTCAACGTATGTTTTAATCTCTCCAGCTCAGTTTCAGGACATTTTGTTATCTGTATAATTTTTTTTTCCAAAAATAGCATCTTATCATCAATTTTCTTGTCAGGACATTCTTGCACGATATCATATAATTGCTTATTAGACATGTTCTTGACATTCCCAATTGAATCTAAAAATAAAAAGAGTATTTACTGTAAATAATCTTGTTTTCAATTAATTCGCCATTTTGTTTGAATGAGTGTTAAACAAAATGGCGGAACAAAGCGGAATATTTTCTTTTACGATTCTCTTTAGGAAAGTCTAAACTTTATTTAAAATAATAGATCATTACTCGGAAATGATCGGAACACATACAAAACCCTTTCTGTTTTTTTTTTTTTTTAATAGACAATGAGATTATTTTAGTATCATTTGCGAAATTAAAAAATAAGCATTTATGAGTCTATAACATAAATGAAATCATATTATTAATGTTGTTACATACCTTGAACTTCCATATTCGAAGTGCTTTTCCCACCAACTATCAACAAAACGACTAAAACAGCAAATGTTAGGAGCACGAAAAATTGTGTTATCGAGAAAACAATGGACCGCACTGGACGACGACTGAGTTCCGACTACTTGTGTGCCTCGCGGGGAAGGGATAAGGGCGCGGGGGGTGCGGTACGTTATGAACAGGTTATTTGGCTATCAGAAAGTGATGGTTGCAATGAGTTTAGCCAAACTTTGTATATTCGACTTATGGCCAGGTTTTTTATGCAAATACTCGTATGTGCGATGGTGCGTTTCGAGGAATAATTTTGGTGTGCTTCATTTGCATTTCAAAGTTGGTGCGCTTCGAGGAATACCCCGAACTTTCATAACAATGCCAATCTCCCACAGACCTCATTACATACAATAAATCCAACCCATTCCTGACCAGTACATGTGACTGATTAATAGTTTCCTACCTAGATTGTGGCCCACATAATTATGGCCGATCGATCACGGCCCGGAAACGGGTCGGCTATGGCCCGGCTATCGGCTAGCCGATCGTGCAAGTCTGGCGCGAACTAGGCAATAGATTTGAATCGAAAGTAATTAAAATTTGGTGCGAACTAGCTGGCTTTGAAGTCTGGCTACCCGCTTAGATTGGCTGTTGTTAAGCTGTATCTATTTAGACTGATTTTAGATCTGAAAAAATGTGTTTCAGAAAATTCAGGTGCGTAGTACTCGTGTGTATGACCTGCCGTGCGATTCTGTAACCATCTCCCCGTGAAAACTTGGGTGAAGTGAACTTGGGTGGAGTGAGTCGTCAATAGTGTCAATCCCTAGCATCAGCATGACTCACAGCTCACTCTAAGCTCACTTCACCTTAGTTATCACGGTGAGATTTTTCCAGAATCGACCGGCAGCACCCTAATTGCGTATCACACTATCGATTTAAATCTGAATCATTTTGAAGGATATTGCTGATTCATTACTTAATATTTTCGAAAAAATTGTCTGCTTGACAAATGAAAGTTGTTGAGATGTCAAAAAAAAAACGAGTGTGCTTATGACCACATGACTGAAGTATAACTAACTTCTTTAGCTCCATCTGTTTGTATATACAACGTGTAACGTTAACTGCGCAAAACCTCAGACACCCCAACTGATTTTTAATTTAATTGACCTATTTCAGAGAGAAAATAAGTCATTAAAAAATTGTAAAGGTTTTATGTGCTGTTTTAGTTTTACTGGACATTCTGATCGTTTCTTGCGTCTGCGACGACGCTTTACCGAGTGAGGAGTCGTCACCGGGCCGCTGCGCCGCGCTGACATTGGCAACGTTTTAATGATGATTTTTTGAAAAATTTGACCTATATTAAAAAGTGGTTAAAATTATTCTGCTCGTTATTCTGATCAAACTATTTTCAGGTTTAGCGCATTTAACGTTACACGTTGTATATATGTAAATATATATGTTTATATATATGTATAGAGTATACATGTATATACATATACCTACATATATTAGTTTTCTACAAATATTCAAATTTATTAGCGGTTTTCATTGAAAAATTAATATTTTTAAATACATCTTTTATTTTTATTAATTATTTTCATTATTGGATACATCACTAATTACTGTGGTTGATTGTAAAACCGAGACAATAGGCTTATGGTATGAGAAATAAGATACATATATTTTCGAATTAATATTAGACAGATACCTAACTTGTATCTAGAAAAAAGAAAATGCGCACTGCTCTCTCTTGCTTATAACGCCCACTCAACTCCCGTTCGCCTCGCCCGATCACACTTTTCGTAACGCTTTCGTCACGCGTTCGCCAGCTTACTCCTCAAGTCAAGAGTGCGTAAAGAAGTTTTACTTCAACACCATTGCTACTGTTAGTGTGTTACGCAAGTACCCCGCAGATGTATGACCGTAAACGGAGCAAAAGGAGTATGTACCTAGGGCCCGTAACATGTGGCGATCTGTCGTTTCTGCCTACCCCCGTGGGAAAAAGGATGTATATAATGTTTAGTTCCGAATTTAAGCGCCGAAATTTTTATGTGAGCTTGCGACTGGCGTGCGACTTGCAAAGTCAATGGAATGCCAGGCGCTCGGTAGAATAATCTTCACACTATCCGGAGACAGCGACCCGGTTAATTTTCGTTTCTTTCGTGAACTCTCTGCTGACTAGCAAAGACTATGGTTTTGTAAACCCGGTCATACCGTATTCAGAAAAGCTTATTAGCATCATCGTGCATCGGTAGAATCATTTTGATACAAAACCGCAGAGATACAATCCAGTCGTCGAGAGAATGCGTCCTTAACACCCGTCAATTCCATATAAACGAATACGTGTTTTGCGAATTTGAACTTTATTAGTTACTAAAAGTGTCGCACTGACCAGCAGGAACGCATTCTTTGGACGGCTGGACTATTATATATTTGCAAAAATGAAGAGTCGCTTTGTCGATTAGCATTTTAGTAGCCTAGAGTTTGAGATAGTCGGAAAACTGAGCGAGGTATGCCGCTGCTGTCTTATGAGAACTTGGAGGATATAGCTTGGAAGGGTTAAATGGATTGGACACACTGACCTATATTAAACAAGTACGCTGGACTTCATACTATACGATGACAAAACGAAGATATTTGATTTTCGCCATTTTGGCGCTGATAGCAACTTAAGCCTCCGTGAAACTAATATTTTTGATAGCGAGTTTTACAAAATTTGCATACTCTCATGATAAAAATGTTCTAAATATCTCGTAGTAAACACAAATTACACACAAACAGGTTTTATTCCACGTTTTACACCTAAATCATCACAGACGCACCAAAACAACACAACGGCCATTTGCGGCAATGTATCAATTTTAGTTCTTGAGACGCTCGAGCGGGGCGCTTTGAATCGGCACAAAAAACAACTGTCATTGTCAACTGTCGTATAGTATATTTAGTCCAGCGTACTTGTATACAAGAGATCAGTGATTGGACATAATAATGGCATTGGACCCAATGATATTACATACAAAAAAGGTAGATATGGCACTAGCGCGCGCAAATTGTTGCAGACAAATTCAGACAATTGTTGTAATTTCATTTAGTCGGCTAATAGCAGCGAGCGAAGCAAAGCGTGTTATTGGCGCGACAATAATAACCTAAAATTCCAAGCTGTGTGTTAAGAAAGTGCAAAAACTATGGTTCCAAGATAAAAAAGAGTGAAGGAATTTCATACCATACGAAAGTATATAAAAGAACGTCATATTTTTATTTTGTTACGATTTTATTTCACATTTACAAATAAATTTCGAATTATTAACATGGTGGTTTGAACAGGATAGAGAATATGATGGCGACTGCAGCGCGACAAGGACAAATAGCATGTGTCATAGATTAATCAACCAGAAGCGAAATCGTAGGCAAAATACATAGCGTTCGTAACCGCTTGATTGCGCAACCTGAGTTTTCTTGTTAGTCAGTGACCGTCTTTCTAAAATAATATTATGATGATTATGATAAGTTCTGGCTTTCAACGTTTAATAATAAAGGTGATATAGAATGAGATTAGTAATAGTAGGCTATTAGATATTTTATCAGTAATATATTAGAATGTATGTCATGTACCCAGATAAAACAGACACGTCGTCACTCTTAAAGATATAGGTGGTTTGTGTTTTGCGTCAGATGATTTTTTTTTAGTTTGCTTAAAATCGGAAACTATTTTAAAGAAATTCATCACAGAAAATGGCCCCTATTTTAGTAATTTTCAAGACTTTAAGCGATTACAATACAGCATTTTAAAACACTTTACTTTTTGCAGTCTAATGTGTTCGATACTTTGTTTGAACATTCCATGAATCAAACCCCTATACTCAATCATAGACTGCAACTAATTCGAGCTATTATACAAAAGTATCTGAACGTCCGTTTGCACCATGAGCACAAAAATAATCCACACATTAAACACATGTCAAAAAGACAATAAAGAAATAAATTGCTTATAGGGTAAATAACGAATAATTTAAAAAATGAAAATCTCAACTGCCAACTTAACTTCCAAATTCAAATACTAAGTCTAAGTCGGAGGTCTTATTCGGGTCATAGTCTAGCTCTGAGGCTTCGTAATTAAGGGGATCCTATTTGCCAAGTGGCGCGACCATTAGTAAAAAAAAACGCAAACGATAAATTATGTACTCGCTGAGTAGGTACATAATTTATCGAAAATCCGGTCGGCAGAACTCAAATACAGGTACTGTAATTTATTTAAATTAATTTGTTTATGAATAAATAGATGACAATTTTGTTTGTTGTTTTATTTAAAACATCATACTTATTGTTATATTCAATGTCTCTTCTGTTGGCAAATCCGCATAATCTATGATTCATTAGTGTACTTCAAGCGCAACACACTACAGATAGCTATCTCTTTTTGTGTCATACGTTCCGTATTATCGGTCGCAGTCGTAGTTCAAAACTACTAGTAAGTACTTTGTAATAACAACGCAACAATACAGAACGTCGCTCATTATGAACGTAGCGTATCTTTCCTTTATAATATCATTGATTGGACCTATAACTTGGAGGTTCTTAAAAGATTATGGGTTAACCTATTTTTAAAAGGAAAGTCAGGTTAAGACCTAACTGACATTTTCGGTCCCTGTTGATGTTATCCTTCATAACATCAATAAGGACTTTGATCAATCGTGTTAAAAAAGCTTGCGTCTTCTCTGTGTACATAATCAGCCTACAACTTTCCCACTGCTGGGACACAGTTCTCCTCTCTGTGAGAGGGAGTGGACCGTAATCCACCACGCGCCAACCGCGGATTGGTGGATGTCACAAGTCGTCGACTTATCTTCTCTGTGTGACAAGAAAGTTTTGCAAAAGGATGCTACATTTATCTGCGAGTCGAAAAACCCTAACAAAAAAATGCCATAAACTCAAAACTCCATTATTCAAAAGCAAGTGGATGTAAAAACATTTCTTTAAAACAAGGTTTGCTAGTTTTCAGATGCTGTTTGCCATCACGTGTTTCTGAGCGGGTACAGCGCCGCCATTTTTTATTTTTCACGATTTGCGAGGGAAAAGCTGCACAGTGCACGTACATTGTTGTAAATTATAAGCGGTGGCGACTGTTGGTTTGAATGGTATGGTTATGGCAGCAAATGGTAAACTTAGTCGTATTTTAATGATAGTTTTTTTAATTCATTCGAGGTCTTTTTTTCTTACGAACAGATACACAGCACAATAACAACGTGACTTGGAATATTAGGACAGAAGTAACTATTAGATAAAGCTATATTTTTTTCCTATTATGTGTGTGTAACTAACCGAAAATAAACTGATTATAGGCACGTGTCTTGAATCAGTTTTCCTCAAACAAAAATATAATGTTTTCAAAAAACGACTTGTGTAAGTTATGATTTCCTTCTACACGGTAGTAACTCAAGCCGTGTTGAAGTATTGATCGAATTACTTCTTAGGATGCACTTGCAGGCTAATTGCGTAACACACTATCAGTAGCAATGGGTTTCATTTTGACAGTTCAACAACATTGATTGCGTTATTTACGTTGTTGCGCAGACACATTTTTCGAGCATATGGAGCAATGGATTAGCAATATGCTTCAAAATGATTCAAATTGAGAGTAATAGTGTGTTAGGGTGCAGATGTACGATGTAAGTATTGTCACTCGTGCTATTGGTCTACAGAAACTTGGAATTTTTTTTTCGCACAAGCGTTATTCGCAAAAAAGAATACAATTTTTTTTGTTATTTGGACAAATGTTCGTGTGATGAGCACGATCATTTGTTCTTTGTCTGGGTGTAATTTATTTATAATACCTATGTATGTATTTAGAAATATATTTATGTGTGTTTATCAGTTGTCTAGTACTCATAGCACAAGCTCTGCTTAGTTTGGGACTAGATGGCGTTGTGTGAAAGTTGTGGAATATTATTATTATTATTTTTTTATATGGGAGTTTGCTCAATGATTTCATCGCTACTCTATGTAAAATATCTTTGTACAAAATCGCTTTCCGCTCTTTCCTTGGCCTGGGGATCACTAGTCACGCTCCATGCCCAAACGCAGCTGTAAGGCATACTAAATGCTGTTTTTGGCGCAACCCAGCTTAACCTGCACCGTCTCTATTACAAATGGCCTTCACTGAGATTTCGAGTGCAATTTTGGGGTAAAACTAACCACTTTAGCTTTGTACATATTTTCGAAAACAGCTCTCGAAGTTTTTTTTTATTTTTTTTTATTAGCCGTTAATGTCCCACTGCTGGACGAAGGCCTCCCTGCTCTCTTTCCACCTTTCTGTGTCCAGAGCTGACAAAAACCAATCTTTATTAAAAAAGTCTGCCGCGGTGTCGTTTGCCACTAAGCGGAAGTATCCGTGTTTAACTCAATTCAAAAATTACTAAATCAATTCAAAAATGACTAAATCAATTCTAAAATTACTAAATCAATTCAAAAATTACTAAATCAATTCAAAAATTACTAAATCAATTCAAAAATTACTAAATCAATTCAAAAATTACAGAATCAATTCAAAAATTACTAAATCAATTCAAATTATTTCATACGATACAGCATAACTATTCACCTCTCCATGTGGTGGTCCAGTGGAGACAAGCGGTGGCCCAATAGTAACAGCCGCGACTTACGAGTTGTAGTTCGTAAGTTCGAACCCAGATGATTTTGACAGACTTGTCAGAGGCAGGCAACGCAACAGCAACCTTATTGGAATGAGAATAAGTATCATTGTTATTTGATTTCAAAATCAGAAGTTTAGACACACAAGTGACAATAGCTTTCAAAGCGTTTTGTATTTCTGCAACGACTTTATTCAGGATCGACATGAGCTTTTTGATAGCTTATGTCAGTTCAATACCACTTTGAGCGGAGCAACGTACACGTACGTATACGTAAGGATAAACGCTATTTGACACAACGTTTAATCACGTCAGCAAAAAATATGTCTTTCTTTAAAGAACGTGTATAAACCACTGCGACTCATACCAATTCCTTCAAGCTACGTCATCACGCCGAATCACTTTAAATTTTCGGACTGCTAGCGCCACTCCACGTTAGTCTTTTTTTTTTTTTGTATACTTTATAAGGCTACTCACACACATATGTTTTAATTACGCATACATTCGCAACGTCATTTATCTTTTATGAGAAAATAGTGCGCCGCGTAACAAACATTTGAATACCCAGATGCTCCACTCAAACTGATGATACATTTTTGACTTTTCCATCATCGTTATAGGTAATCCTATATCACTTTGTCTGGGGTTTCTGCTACACCATATTTACGTAAGTATGCTGTACTGATGCCATAATCTGGGTCCAAATTCCTTTCTTCCTTTCAAGCCTTAGAGACAAAGATGGAATGTCTCATGCCTTTGATTTTACTTGCACCGAACCATCGAACCGGAAAGCAAATAAGCAATACTTCTGCCGGTCAATTCTGTAAAAATCTGACCGTGAAATAATAGGTGAAGTGAGCACTTAATAGAGTTAATCCCTAGCGAATGACAGCTCACTCCACGCTCACTTCACCCAAGCTTTCACGGTGAGATGGTTACAGAATCGCACTGCTGGTCTGCACAAATATTTGAGGATAAAGCTAATACTTTCTTGTGAAACGCTGAACCCATATGTCAAGATCTCTACTTATTTAGCTACCTTAACTGAATCCAAACTATCCCACGGCTGGGCAAAAATTACCCCAAATATGCACAAGCATAGACAACATTTTGATTGTTTCATTGATTGATAGATAATTTGCCTATAATGTTCCCACCGCTGGGACACAGGCCTCTTCTCTATGAGAGGGAGTGGGCCATAATCCACCACGCGGGTCCAGTGCTGGTTGGCGGATATCACATGTCTTCGAATTTCTGGTCCTAGGACGGTTTGGTCTTCACCGGCTCGAGAGCATTTATGATGAAAAAATTTACACAATGTAAAGTGCCTGCTTGGATTCGAACCCACGACCTACACTCGTAAGTCGCGGCCGTTGTGAACGGGCCACCACTGCTCATCCCCCATCAAATCCCGCCCTCAAATCTGTGTTACTAAAAGTCTTACAAAAATAAAGTCAAGTCCCATCTTACAATAATAAATGCGAAGTTACACGCAAAGCGATGCGACAAAATATCTTCGCATTTCTTACGCGAGGCTTGCCGCATTCAAACCGCAACTGAGACCATTTCTCCCGAAACTCCGGCAGTAAGTCTTCGAATGAATGAATAAACAGGTTATTTTTGTGACAATACCACTATTTTTCCTAAGTAGTAGCGATCTTGAACATAATCTCGACTGCTTTTGCACGTTTGCGGTGTGGTACACGTTATGAGCGGAAAGCATTTTATGCATTTTATAGTATATTTAGTTATTATTTATTTATTAAAACTTTATGCACAAGTAAAAAAGTACTGTACAAAGGCGGACTTAATGTCTGAGGCATTTTCTACCAGTCAACCTTAGGGTGATGCAGAGACAAAATATGGTAGGTGCAACATACGGGATAGATAGCTAGGAAATGACTATACAATACAAGAATTAATTACAATACATAGATAGATACATATACGAGTATACATACATATAAACAAAATGAACTGTATGTATACTAACTGTATAATAACTTTACCTTGTGTTGTTCTCTTGGAAGGACAGTAGTCAACCTATTTGTTAGCTTAATCAGTCTTTCTGACCATTGAAGCACTTACAGTCTCAATTAACTGCCCATCGCAGTCCACTACTGGACAAAGGCCTCTCCCAGGATTGCCACAACACCCTGTCTTCCGCCTGCCGCACGTAGTCTAGTGATGGCAAAACAGCGTTAGCGTCAAATCTGTGAAATTGATCAAGAACTAGCTTCTGTCCACGACTTCGTTCACGTGAAATTTATTGCCCTCCCGACCGACCTCCTAGCATAGCATCGCATCACCGATATTACTTCGTTTTCGGTTACCGTAAGTTGGGGTGACTTTGCACCTAATTTAATCATGTAACTCGTAAATGTTAAATAAAAAGTTTTGTACATCTATATAGACTAAAGGACTCTTATTAATTGATAGATTAGATATTTTAGACTGCTTTTATTAACTAATCAACAGTGGCACATATTCAGGTACATTCATTTTTTTTAAATGAAATTTGGCGCAAAGTATTCCCTTTGGAGGGGATATTTTGCGCCACTTTATAAAATCAGCCTTAACTCTTATACAATTAATACTGGGGCAATTATACCCCACATAGTTTATGGCGCAAACCTTCACTGCATATCATTAAACTCTTTTACATTATAAAAACCTCGCCTAGAGATCATTTTTGGCGGATCAATTCTCCCGAGGACGTCGTTCCACTCATAGAAGTTTATATCTTTTGTCTGTGGCCACTTCCAAGACTTTAAGGATCTAGCCATTGCATCAACAGTTGCTGCCTTGTCATTGAAGTCGATAATAAGACCCGGGTACAATTGTTCATCATACTTAACCACCACGAATGTATTTACATTTTTAATTTTATAAACTAAAGTCCGCCGCGGAATTTTGAACTGTTCGCTAGCTTTCCTCTGCGTCATCTACCCAGACTTAATAGCCGCCACACATAGTTGCAGCTGTTCTTTTGAGTAGTCTGCATATTTTCGGGCACCTGGTTTTCTTTTATAGACCCTCGGCATGTTGCAATCTTTGTGAAAAACAAAAGCAGTTAAATATTTCGTTACATGAGTATACTTTGCGCCAGGCGCAAAGTACCCCCATTTTTGTGACATTTCGACATGACGATAAAGAACATAACTCATTTTGAAATCCCTTGAATGAAGGCATAAAATAATTTCTTAATAGATAAAAAGAATAGATAATGGATAAAATATCAGTAGGCTTACCTGCGTATGTACAGTGATTGTATGGATACACCCAGATTATAACAAACTTTTTTTTTTCGAAAATTATCAACTTAATCGTTGTTACACGTTGCTCTTGTGATACTGGCAATGGCGGCCTGTCAATTTTTTTGACAGGCCAGTTACATCTTGAACCTTATGCTGTAGCGATAAAGTTGAAAATCTATTAAAGAAATTTGGCAGATTGTAGTAGCTTGATGCGCTGGCGTCTGCACAAAGGTGGACTTAATGCCTTAGACATTCTTTAGCAGTCAACTAAGGGTGGTGAAGAGATTAGATGGCAGGTGCTTTGGTTACGCCAAACAATGATAAAAAAAAAACTATTATATATTATATTATATCCGGATTTTTATATACACATTGACATTGATGAATTTTATATAAACAATGACATGGATATTTACTTTGTAAAGTATCTTATTTTTATTATTATTACTGTGAGTGTGAAGACTATGTGGGTCATTTCTTTTTTTCGGTTTTCCTTCTTAGTTAGTTTTAATCATGATCTGGCAGTTTGAGTCATTTATGCGGCCTACCCAAATGTCCTTTCATTGGTATTGTTCGTCGAATCGTAAGGCGTGCACTGACTGGACAGGTCCGCTCAATCTGTGTGGTTCTTTACTCAAAAGACCATTTCAGACACCAATCTACATGGTCTTCACATTATCTGACCAAGATTATGTATGGACTTTAAAAGAGACTGTGACCTCTGAGTTTGTTTCGGCCTTTCTTCTCAGAGTAGTCAGATAGGAAACGCCGACCTCATCTAGTTTAAAAAAATATGACTGACATGTAAAAGTGTTTGTACAAACCTACTTACAGAAAATAAATCATTTATCATTTATCATTATCATTATTAAAATTATTGAACTATAAATAAAAAAAACGTACACAAATACATAAATAGGTTAAAAACCTGATATCAATTTAATTGAATATCTAATACAAAAAAAAAATACAACTATCCCGTACCTACCTGTTTTCTGAGGTCTTCAGAAAAACTTTCAAAAGTCATATTATAAATCTAATGCGACAAAGCTAGCTATAACTAGCTCATTCTTTCACTGAGTGACAAAAAAAGCAATGTGTCAAGACATCGAACCCATAGCACTATCCAACAGATAAATTGTGGTTAAAAACCCCGAGAAACGAGCATCCAAATTACGTAACACATCACAATCTGAATGATCCTGAAGGATATTGCTAATCCATTGCTTCATATGTTTGAAAAATTTGTCTGCTCAACGACGTAGGCAACGCAATGAATTTTGTTGAACTGTTTGTTTTTGTTCATTGCTACTGTTAGTGTGTTACGCAATTACCCCACAGGTATTAATGGACTAATGAAAACCAAGAAATCGATGTCTTATTTCCTCTCATAACTTGACCCACACTAAGAAAGTTGTAAACCGGGCCAAGTGTTTTGGTTTATAGGTTTATAATGTCAAGCGGTGCACTCGCCAGCTATATTTTATAATACATACTTTAGAGACTATTACGAATAAATAATACTCTTGTTCGTAAAAAAAACTAACAGATTGTTGGGGAAAAGTAGAAAACATTTTGTGTTCCCATTTTTTTTTTTTTTTGTCATAAATAGGTATTTTAATTTCTAATGTATCCCAATGTTACATACAACGTGTAACGTTAAATGCGCAAAACCTGAAAATAATTTGATCAGAATAACGAGCAGAATTAATTGAACCACTTTTTAATATAGGTCACATTTTTCAAAAAATCTTCATTAATAACGTTACCGTGTCTATTTATTAATAGGTAAAGCAAGCCAATGTCAGCGCGGCGCAGCGGCCCGGTGACGACTCTTCCCTCGGTAAAGCGTCGTCGCAGACGCAAGAAACGATCAGAATGGCCAGTAAAACTAAAACAGCACATAAAACCTTTACAATTTTTTAATGACTTATTTTCTCTGTGAAATAGGTCAATTGAATTAAAAATCAGTTGGGGTGTCTGAGGTTTTGCGCATTTAACGTTACACGTTGTATATTAGTAGTAGCCCAAATGTATGGAAGAAATCTAAGAGCCCGGTTTTTAGCCCGGTTTGAAACCGGGTAAGTATCTACTAATATTTCTATTACGGTGAAGTAAACAGTAACAATGGCTTTCATTTTGAAAGTTCAACAACATTCCTTGCGTTATTTACGTTGTTAAGACCAAATTCTACAAGACAAAATAAACTTATTTTCTTTGTAAATTTTTACCAGCTATCCAACAAACTATTAGCATCATAGAAATCTAACAGTTTTTTTTTTAATAGCTCTGTTTTAGGGTTCCGTACCCTAAAGGTAAAAAGGAACCCTTACCCTAAAGGTATTACTCCCGCACCGCTGTCCGTCCGTCCGTCCGTCTGTCACCAGGCTGTATCTCATGAACCGTGATAGTTAGACAGTTGAAGTTTTCACAGATGATGTATTTCTGTTACCGCTATAAAAAAAATACTAAAAAACAGAATAAAATAAATATTTAAGAGGGCTCCTGTGGGAGCCCTCTTAAATATTTATTTATTGTATTCTGTTATTTTGTTCTGTTTATTTTATTCTGTTGTATGCCACAGACATGATTTTTTTGCCGTTGTTATAGATAATGGTACGGAACCCTTCGTGCGCGAATCCTACTCGCGTTTGGCCAGTTTTTTCATAATAGCTCTTCCCCTTAGAGTTTTCCTCTCCCCTAAAATAATAATATTTAAGTACTAATGTTGGTAACAATGCCACCGGATACTGTCAAACGTTCAGCAGAAACTGAAATATTTGGAAATAGAAGTCATATTTCCGGTTCCGGGGCAACGGAAATGACATTCAAAGGGCGCGGGCCAAGTACATCCGGCTGGATATTTCAAAATGTGTTTCGCCAATTTCTGTGAAGTATTGAAATACAAAGGTTTCTTGGTAAATAGAAAAAATCGTAGGGCTGATATTGCCATCTCCATATAACTTTTATCTGAGGAATAATTTAGAATTTTTGACAGTTCTTCCATAAAATAAAAACTTTTTTATAAAAAAAAACAAACGACTTCCAAAAAAGCACTAGGTATAAACTGAAAAATAACTTTAATTTTGGAAGTCGGTGTCGTTGGTTCCACATTTTCGTTTTTATTTTTCACTTTTTAGTTATACCTACCCCAAACAAATTCATATAACACTATTTGCTATGTAAATATCAGTGACAGGAAGCTGCATCTGCGTTTATAGGGTACAAACGTGATGTCATGTTGTGCGATTGCGTAAACAATGCATACATACGCGATAGCAGCAATCGCGGTTGTTTCAATTTACCACTATGCTAGGTCTTTTTGGAGCCAAACAAAAAGAAAAAAGTAAGAAAGAAAAACGAAGTAATATCGCGGGCGGGCGATGCGATCTGACGGGGTGAGTCGCGGGCAGAAGCTAGTTCTAAAAGTGAACTGACGATTGAAAAACCAACTCTAAATCAAAATATTCTTTCTTCATCATCTGCCTAGCCTTTTCCCAGCTATGTTGGGGTCGGCTTCCAGTCTAACTGGATGCAGCTGAATACCAGTATTTTACATGGAGCGACTGCCCATCTGACCTCCACAACCCAGTTACTGGGTAATACTCCTACGTAAGACTGGTTGTCAAACAAACTTGGGCTTCTGACTACCCGTAACGACTGTCAAAGATATACGAATGACAGCCGGGACCAACGGCTTAACGTGCTTTCCGAGGCACGGTATGTAAAGATGGTCACCCATCCGCAGACCAACCGCGGCAAGCGTAGCTTAACCTGATCGATCGACCTGTGCGGCTGTTATTATTTAGACACGGGCCTCTCAAAATATTCTTTCTTGTAAGTTTTTAAATCTATTCCTCCTCTAAATGCACTTGCAATCATGCAAAGCCACCTTGGTACGGACTGTAAAACGAACTCTACAGTTTCAAATGACTACATTAGACTCTAAAACTGTACATAGAGTCGTTCTAACTTTCTCTATAAACGTAAACCTGTACTGTGGACTTTGTTAAAACTATTTTACATAGAGAAACGTTGAAATGTGTTACAAGTCCTACTGTAAGTACGGTCAGCAACGGACACTTCAGTTTTTTAAACATATTTTATGAGCACAATACTTAACAGCCGTTCGTTTCTATTACCATCTCACCGTGAAAGCTTGAGTGAAGTGAGCGTGGAGTGAGCTGTCATTCGCGAGGGATTAACACTATTAAGTGCTCACTTCACTTATGATTTCACGGTGAGATTCTTACAGAATCGACCGGCAGATGTTAAATTCAGATTCAGAATAAAATGCTTTTTAACAAAATTAATTTTCTGCCAAAAGTATTGTAATGCAGTTTTTGGGGATCTAAAATATAGGATGAATAGGAAAATATTTAAATCAAATGAAATATGGTTCTGCCCCCTGTATAAATGATAAATGATTTATTTTCTGTAAGTAGGTTTGTACAAACACTTTTACTTATTTATTTATTTATTTATTTATTTATTTATTTATCCTCCTACTGGAACGCCATACAGCAATTACACCAACGGCAGGGGCGTTCCTTTCATTAAAGCCGAAAAGCCCGGCTTTCAGTCAAACGTGAGCCTAACAATAAAAAATTAAAAAAAATAAAACTACACAAGTAAACTTGTAAATTAACCAACTCAATCATGTCGCAAGAATTGATAAGAATAATAAAAACTGCGCGCCCCGGCCGGCGGCCGCCTGCTATACGTTCGATGCAAGGTTGCCAGGTTTACATACTCGAAGAATAATATTTAAATCCCGCACAGTTTTCATCACGCGCACCGTTGCCAAACCTCTCCAATACCGCTATTGCGAGAACGCAACAATAAACATCGTCCCGTCTCGCTCGCACCAGCTGGCTTCTTATGAGGCTTCTGGACCTCTCACTATTTGTATACAAATTGTTCACGTTGTTGATTACATCAGTATGTACTTATTTTCCAAATTGTACTGATTTTTAAGCCGGGCTTCTGATTTTTTATGAATGGAACGTATAGTGAAGCGTGTATGTGTAAATAGTATGAATGAGCGCGTCGCTGTGCAAAGCTCGATCTATGGAATGGAATGATACAATTTCAAATTAGTTCAAGTTCGTTTCGAGCGGTTACTGGTGCATTTTTTGCTTGGACATTTTCTGTGAAATGAAGTGTTGTGATTAGTTTTGCGGTGATTATCTTTGTTTTGAAGTGATTAAAAAGTTTCTTGACATTAAAATGAATTCGGAAACGCTTGCAAATGTGCCTTGTGATGGATTAAAGTATGTGCAATCTTTATTCGGAAAGGTAAATACTTTCAAGTTTTACAGACGAATATAATCTCATTACTTCACCTAAACCTACTTTTTGAGTACCTATTTCTCAGAAATCTAAATTACGTAATATGTAGGCATTTTAGTCGAAAATTGCCTTCAGGGTGCCTTTCCGGAACTTTTAAAGATAGCTCATTTAATTGTGACCATTCCTGCGACAAGTTGTTTCGCGGAACGTGTTAAATAAGTATTCACACATATTTAATTAAGAAATAAGTACTCAAGAACAAGAACGGCTTTCCGAATTATCGAAAATTGCAATAGAAAAACAGCTGTTGGTAGAAATTAAAACGTTCACCAAATTTTGACGCCGACTGATTACGCCGTTTTGAGTTAGAATATATAATTTTTATATTTTGTAAAGGCCGCTTAATTAATTGTAAAAATTAAAGCAGGCGCCAGGATTGTGTTCTCTAAATGAATTGACAAAAAACGGCTTTTATCAAAGCTACTGAAGGTAAAGTAAATCTGTCTAGTAATTTTTACCATGCCTTCCGTGTGCGTGTGTGTGGTGTTTGTCATCTGTCTGTGATAAAGAAACGAAAATTGAAGAGTTATGGCTGTTCACATTGTGAGTAATTATAATTATAAATATTATCAACATCGTAAACAATGTGTAGTTAGAAATCAATCAATAACTTGTACGCCATCTAGTGGCCAGATTGTAATATTTTGCCTATAGCGACTGTTGCGAGCGAGTGAAATATGAACTAACTCTGACCTCTGTTATGCCAATAATGTTAATAGATGGCTCTTATACGTCTTATCATATTTTACACGAAACTGATAATATGAAAATGAAAAAGTTGCGATTTTGTAAAGGATTACCAATACTTTGAGTATATAATTTATAATATAAGAAAAAAATGGTGCTATTAAAAAACATTTCATTTTAATTGCTAATAGCAAAAACTTACAATTATGAAATAAGAATATTAGTAAGAACTAAAACGAATCAGTCGGTAGGCACAACTTGTGACAGGCGATACGGTAGGTACTGTCCGCGCGCGAGCTCCGAGGAATGATAAGGAATGTTGACGTAATGAGCTAGAGTTGTGATTTAGTCGATATCGCACTGTCGATACTAATACATCTTGAGCCTCCGAGCGAGTGTATTATGTACTTGAAATAAAAAAAAATGATGAAAATAAACTCTCCTGACGCACTTCAATAATAAATGAGTCGACAACATTCTCCATTAAGCCATCCCTTTGACAGCAATGTTCCTCTAATGCTAAAACATGTTTATCATATCCACACCAATCTTCTTTTGTGACATGCGTGATAGCTTTTTTGGTGATCTCCTTCAGTGTTGTCAGAGAAAAATCTGAAGTAATGTTGTGTTCCCTCACGAGCCTTTTAACTTTTGCCCATGCGAGCTCTATTGGGTTCAAGTCGCACATATAAGGCGGTAATCGCATTGCATCGTGACATAAAACAACATAATTATAAGTGTAGTACTATTTATAGTAGAAAATAACACTACCTACTATCGCAAAATTAAAAATGACTCGATAAGCGTGTTCTCGCGTCAAGGTCGACACTAGTACTGGGAGAGTGCGGGGGATGGAGCGACGGTCGGGCGCGGCGCACACCCGCCCGCTTCCTCAGCCACCGATTCCTCGGAGCTCGCGCGCGGACTGTAGGTACTTAGTTTTTTTTTTTAAGTATGTTGGCTTGCCCTAAGTTTAACCACTAGGCACGCCACTGACCAACGGAGCAAAAAATTACTTAATGTGCTGCTTCCCATCCATCCTGTGCGTGGCGGACATCGAACGGGCGGCGATGGAACACGCACGCTCACACAGCGTCAGCTCAATAGTGCCATTACTCCATCCAAATTGCGCACATTCTTTCCGATTTTTTGAGACACAATTAATTTTTCAAAATAAATGCATTCAAATTGTAAAAACGGAAAATTTTGGTGTGTCGTCCTGATTGACAGATGTCAGATGTTTCAATGTTTGCATGTCAATCATATTTTTTTAAACTAGATGAGGTCGGCGTTTCCTATCTGACTACTCTGAGAAGAAAGGCCGAAACAAACTCAGAGGTCACAGTCTCTTTTAAAGTCCAGACATAGTCTTGGTCAGATAATGTGAAGACCATGTAGATTGGTGTCTGAAATGGTCTTTTGAGTAAAGAACCACACAGATTGAGAGGAGCAGTATACACATAATAAGCCTATAAGTTTTCCACTTCTGGAACACAGGCCTCCTCTTGGTGAGAAGGAGTGGGCCGAAGGAGTGAGTTTATGTACCAGACGCCAGCACATCAAGCTACTACAATCTGTCAAATTTCTTTAGTAGATATTCAGCTTTATCACTAAAGCATAAGGTTCAAAGTAAATTGGGAAAATTTGACAGTTTCGGGTACCTTGATGTGCTGGCGTCTTTACATGTATTTTTCACTATTTTTAACCGACTTCAAAAAAAGGAGGAGGTTATCAATTCGACTATTTTTTTTTTTTTTTTTTTTTTTTTATGTTTGTTACCTCATAATAACCGACTGGGTGAACCGATTTTCATGATTCTTTTTTTATTTGAAAGCTGGTGCTTCCCGTGTGGTCCCATTGTCACCATTTCAATATCTGATGATGGGATCTTGTAGAAATCGGGGGAACTCTTCAATAAATAACAGCAGATTAACCGCGATTGTTGCTATAGCATATCTAAGCATTGTTTACACCATCACACAACATAATATCACGCCTGTACTCACTACAAAGGTTATAATTTTTTTTTATGATTATAATAATTACGCAATCGCCCAACATAAGATCACGTCTTTACCCTATAAACGCAGATGCAGCTTCCTGTCACTGATATTTACATAGCAAGTAGTGTTTATTATGAATTTGATTGGGGTAGATATAACTAAAAAGTGAAAAATAAAAAATTTTATATATAAAAAAAACAACCGACTTCCAAAAAAACACTACAAAGTGAAAAATAATTTTAATTTCGGAAGTCGGTGTCAAAAAACCAAAATGCGGAACCAACGACACCGACTTCCAAAATTAAAATTATTTTTCACTTTGTAGTGTTTTTTTGGAAGTCGGTTGTTTTTTTTATATATAAAATTTTTTGTAATAGAACTATTAATGTTGTTTACGTTCTCAATTAACTTTACATCCAATTAATTCCCAACAGTGACCCGTTACATAACTCCTCGTCGGATCGCATTGCATTTGGCGCCCTTAAGAGCGATAGTTTAGAATTACTGCCAAAACATTAATTGAAACCGTATTTGGCAAACATTTGATTCGTAAACTATTGACTAAATTCACAGCATGTTGGCATGTTGTGGCATTGTGCCAAGTTTTGGACTATTTATTGGGGTCTATCGACTAGCGGGCAGTTTTTATGATGTAATAATGATTCAGGTTTAGGCCTAATAGGGAATATTTATGTGATTCAAATAAGAGCCATTTTTTTTTTTTTCAATAAACCTTTTTACCTACATCAGAATTAAGCCTCAATCAATATTTTTGATTATAATTTATTTTTAAGTAAGAAATATTTTTTTTAAGTGCAACAAAACTGTGGGAAATCGAGATATTTGGAAAGCGACGATGTTAGTCATAGCGAATGTGATGTAAAAGTCTATGACAACAATAAATGCCAGCATTGCGATTCTGTAACCATCTCACCGTGAAAACTTAAGTGAAGTGAGCGTGGAGTGAGCTGTCAGTGTCATCCCGCCAGTTATAGGGATTGACCAAGTATACATTTACAATCATAATCGAGATTATAATTTAAAAAAAAAATGCGAATTCTATTGATCATTTCATATAATTTCAAAGCTAGTAGAATAGAATATTCATTTATTTGCTCAGAATGTAGGTATTACAATAAAGTGATTACAATAATATTAAAGAATTCTTGTACTTTCTACCATTTTGGCATGCAAACATTGATGCAGATGTGAATCGGGTCTAGGAAAAAAGAAAAAAAGCAACATTGAGATTCTGACTAAGTTTCTGTTTTGCTATTTTATTTCAAAACCCCACAAAATACTAGCTTTGAAATTATATAAAATGATCAATAGAATTAGCATTAAAAAAATTAATGAAACCTCGATTATGATTGCAAATGCTTGCTTGATCAATCCCTAGAATCAATGTAATGACTCTGACAGCTCACTCCACGCAAGTTTTCACGGTGAGATTTTTACAGAATCGACTGGCTGTATGTTTTAAAGGAGTGCTTGCGATTCAGTCCATTGTCAATGTGAACTATGACGTCATACAAAGCGCACCAAATTGGAGAGCGCTTAAGGTTCGATTCGTTATTTTCGGTATCGTTTATCGGTATCGGTTGTATATTATTAACTTTTTTTTTTAAGTGCTTTTAACTGCTTTTTTTGCGTTGAATAGTTTTTACTATTATATGGCGATGTAGTTTATTGAATAAAAATATTCAAAAATACATGATTCCCTATTCATTTTAGTATTTCGATCGTGTTCTTGTCCTACAATAGTTTAGGAGAGAGAAACTTACCCCGAAATGCAGAAAAGTCACGGACATACATATATTTATTAAAAATCCTTTGTGGAGATAGAGGGATAATTTTTTTTTTAATACTTTTTTTCTAGACTAATCTGCCAGCAATAGATTTTCTCCATTCCAATATTTTTTTCTTACATACCTACTATTTATTAATTATAATTTAACACATTGAACGCCGTGGTGGTTACCGGTGACCACCACTAATCTTTCCATATCTTTCTTTTGGCAGGCCTGTTGGTCTAGTGGTCAGTGGTAGTGGCAAGGTCGTGGGTTCGATTCCCACCCAGGACAAATGTTTGTGTGATGAGCACGATTATTTGTTCTTTGTCTGGGTGTAATTTATCTATAATATGTATGTATTTAGAAATATATATGTATGTTTATCAGTTGTCTAGTACTCATAGTACAAGCTCTGCTTGGTTTGGGACTAGATGGCGTTGTGTGAAAGTTGTGGAATATTATTATTATTATTATATGGGCTGACGCCGATTCGCGATTTCGACAAATTTTTATTTTTATTTTATTGGCTCCTATGGTTCAAAATAGTCAAAAAACCCACTCTAAATAGTTATTTCTTATTGCTATCCAAAGGATTAACAAAATAGTTGCTGTCGCTCACCGGTGATCACCACGGCGTTCAATGTGTTAACTGCCCCGTGCGTAGGTCTGGTGATCACAAGCCCGACTGGTGAGCGTGGGGTCCTGCGTTTTCTCTCTCTTCGGCCGTGTCGGGTACCCGTCCCATCGGACAATCAGAGTGTGGGAAGAGAGAGTACACCTGTACTGGCGCACGCACTTGTATAAGGCCCAGCGCCCATTATCGGCATCGGTAGGACTGAGGATTTTAGGTGGCAAATAGCAATATACTATAACATAATGGCAATAAAGTAGAAATTTCCGTGATATGTGGTCGTAATAACAAAAATACCGCTTCGGTATGCTTGAGGCTGGTGTATCGGCAGCCTTGAGAATGCTTCGGGATGCTTCGGCATCCTTCGGCAACCTTCGGTACGCCGCCGGCGCCGAGGCAACACTCGGGGGATAGTTTGAGAAATACGATATTGAGACGCTTCGGCAAGCTACAGGACGGTGCGGCATCCTTAAGGACGTCTCATCATCCCTAAGAACGTTGCAGCATGCCAAAGCATAATTGCCGATAGTGTGCGCTTGCATGTAGGATGCCGAAGGATCCTTTTCCTTGCCGATGCCGATAATGGGCGCCGGGCTTAAGTAGTATAATATCTGCTGCACCGTAGGCGAAGTCTCTGTTGAGATTACCGCCGTGGCCAAAATACGGTCTGGAGAACTATAATTTACTCATAATAAATACTGCTGCATAAAATGTCTCCTCTCATATAAAGAAAGAATGAGAATTCGCCAACCAAACTGGATAACTTTCAAGTTTCAAAAGCTTGAGTTCTGGTTTCCTCAATATGTTTTCCTTCTCCGTAACTCTAGATGTTTTTCAAAACTAACTTAGAATGTAGGTAAACATGAATTTAAAGAGTCAGCTTTGTACAGTCAGCTCCATAAAGATGCTTACACGGACAAGGAACCATTTTATTATCAACGGACTTTGTTCCATAACATTGTATCCACCTTATAGGTACAAAACATAGTATACAATTTATATTAGCAAAACATTGTAAACATTAGATTACTTTGTTTTGGCCATAGGGAATGGAACAAAATATTTAATTTGTTTTGGTAATATAATTTGTATACTATGTTTTGTACATAATTACATATACGATGGATACAATGTTATGGAACAATAGTTGTAGACAGTGAAATAGTACCGTGTCCATGTATTTGGAACTGACTGTACGTGTCATGTTTCAAACCTGCAACTAAGCGCTAACTTATTATGTAGGTACCCAGGTTCTTAACTTTTTGAAGTAAATAAATCAAACCAATTCAAAGAAGTTTTATTTTTATACAGCTTCATTCAATCCTGGGAACCTTTTCATCTGGGCAACACGCAATGAAGATAAAGGCGCTATTCCACTGCTGCGTAGGATTTTGATGCCAATCCCAATGACACTTTTCCACTAAAAACTAAAAGTATTTACACAGTTTTTTATTAGTGACTGGACGACTCCAGGTGCTCGTAAAAGCAGGGAGAGTTTTTGAAATTTATGGCTTAAAGCATAAATCTTTCATCAGTATGTAGCAAAATATTCAAAAACTTTTAAAAGTGTTTGCCAAGTAGCTAAAGCTAGCATTATCAATAAAATAAGTTCCGCTGATGATAAAATAAAAAGTACCTGGCAAATAATAAATAATGAAACAGTCAGGAAAAAACAGCGTAACACATGACTCTGTCAAGTCAGATGTAGAAATAACTCAGGAATTTGAAAACTTTTTTGCTAATATTCCCCTTATAACTAACTACTGAAGCTTTAAATTCTTCCCCACGTTTTTTGCTGCCTTACTTAAGAAGAATGTGAATGCATGCCCTTTGGAGTTTTTAAAGATCTTAAAATAAAATCAACAGATCTGCTGTTGATTTTATTTTAAGATCTTTAAAAACTAGGGAATGTCGTCGTCACCGAAACCCTTGCGCCCTATTTAGCTTTCATATTTGAACACCAGTGTTGACCAATCAGTCTTTCCGGACCTTGAAACATGTTTAATTACTACCATTGTTCAAATCCGGTTATAGTAAAGAACCCAACAATTATAGGCCTGTGTCATTTCTGCCAGTTCTCAGTAAGATGTTTAAAAAGTTGATGCTCAATCAAATGTTACGTCACTTTAATAAAAATTCCTATTTTTCATGAACACCAGTACAGTTTCACCAAAGGGTGTTGTGCCACTGCCGCCAGTGTTACCCTAATAAAGAAAATTTTAAACGCCTGGGAAGGAGCACAAAATGCCATTGGAATCTTTTGCCACCTCTGTAAGGCGTTTGTTTGCGTAAACCATGAGACACTCCTGATGAAACTGGAACACAATGGGTTTAGCAAAACATCAGTTGATTTGCTAAGATCATACCTGAAAGATAGAAAGGTTAAAGTTCAAGTAAACGTCATAAACTCATTAGGGTCTGAAATGAAAATGGGCGCTCCTCAAGGTTCGATATTGGGTCCATTCCTCTTTTTAGTTTATATTAATGATTTACCCCAATTACTTCAAAATCAATCAAAGATGGTGTTATTTGCAGATGACACATCAATGATCTTTAAAATAGACCAACGGTCACAAAATCTTGATGATATGAATAACTCTATTATTCAGGTCCAAGATTGATTTACGCTTAAAATACACACTTGTTAAAATTCTAGGAAAATTATCTACTTTTACAATATTTGTAAATATGTGAGCACCATGTGTCTATCACGTAATTCAAACGCCTGTCATTGCTTTAATTTTACCTTTTGTGGTAGAGTAATTTTATTCGAGGTGCATCGTCTTCACATATAAGTATATGATTAATGTATACAAAACCTTGTAAAACATTTTGAAAGAATAACGGTGGAGTTTCTTGTCCATTCTTCTCCATACAATAACTATCTTTTGGAAGGGGCGACTACTATTAATTCTATTTCATTTATTTGGTAATTTTTGACGTTCACAAATGCATTTTATCTGCCTTTTTGAAATAAATGATTTGACTTTGACTTTGAAGGCCAGTTCTGTCTGTAGGCGTCAAGCTCCTGCCATCTTCTCCTGAGTCTGTCTCGATGTCACCGGACGCGTTATAAATAATTCATAAATATTAAACATCCATTTTCAATTTTTTTTCAACTCGTACAAACCGTGCGAAGCAGAGGCCATTAGTAATAGTAATATATTACTTATTTCGGTTAACAAAGACATATTAAATATCTAAATATTAATTGAAAACAATATTAAGCAACATACATGCAACATTATTGCCAAAAACATTTGATATTGCAGTTCCGACAAAAAACAAAAAAAAACATCCCGTACTTCTTTTGTTTACCATGAACTGCAACATTCCGTTTCCCGCAGCACAAAAAATATTGCGCAACTTTCGTCCTACAAAGCGAAGCTGAGTGAACGTGCGTTACGTATGCAAGCAATGGAACTGCACCTTTATATCTCACGTAACTTGTGTATAAAGTTTAACTAAAACCGCGACGTAACCGCTTCATGAAGTTTCTATTACTTAAGTTTAGTTCGATCGCAACGAGGCAAGTTTTCAATTATAGCAGAGGAGCATTTCTCGTAATTTTAAGAACGTCCACAGCCTGATCGCAGTCTCTGTCAGTAATCTGTCAAAAATACATCTAATTTCCCTACATTTTTGACAAGTTTTTGACATTGGTTGTCGCTGAGATGAGATTGCAACTAGATCTAGAATCTACATGGTCCTCAAAGATTATGTCCGGATTTTTTTATGTACACATTGACATTGATGAATTTTATATATACAATGACATGGATATTTACTTTGTAAAGTATTTTATTTTGAATTATTACTATTGTGAACGTGAGGACTATGTGGGTCATTTTTTTTTCTGTTTTCCTTCTTAGTTAGTTTTAATCATGATCTGGCAGTTTGACTAATTTATGCGGCCTACCCAAATGTCCTTTCATTGGTATTGTTCGCCGAATCGTGAAGCTTCTCAAGCTCTGAGTTGAGCTGCATGATTTTCGAAAAATGCGTGCACTGATTGGACAGGTCCGCTCAATCTGTGTGGTTCTTTACTCAAAAGACCATTTCAGACACCAATCTACATGGTCTTCACATTATCTGACCAAGATTATGTCTGGACTTTAAAAGAGACTGTGACCTCTGAGTTTGTTTCGGCCTTTCTTCAGATAGGAAACGCCGACCTCATCTAGTTAAAAAAAATGTGATTGACATGTAAAAGTGTTTGTACAATAATAATAATAATATTCCACAACTTTCACACAACGCCATCTAGTCCCAAACTAAGCAGAGCTTGTGCTATGAGTACTAGACAACTGATAAGACATACATATATATTTCTAAATACATACATATTATACATAAATTACACCCAGACAAAGAACAAATGATCGCGCTAATCACACAAACATTTGTCCTGGGTGGGAATCGAACCCACGACCTTGCGCATAGCAGTCAGGGCCACTGACCACTAGACCGACAGGAATGTCCTACTTACAGAAAATAAATCATTTATCATTTATCATAGATTTTGAACGTTTTTAATTACGAGAACTACCGGTCGATTCTGTAAAAATCTCACCGTCAAATCATAAGTGAAGTGAGCACTCAATAGTGTTAATCCCTACCATTAGGAAATGACAGAGCTCACTTGCCGCTCACTTCACCTGAGTTTTTAAAAGAGTAACCGTGGAGTTTTTTGCCGGCTCTTCTCCATAGGAAAGTACCAATTGGAACCGTGCACCTAGCTTCTGACGTTTCATAAGCACCCATGTAGGTTTATGTGAAATAAAATAATTTGATTTTGATTTTCACTTATTATTATTACCAGATTAGGACGCCGTTACACACGTAAACACGCAATATTACGCCTGTAAACTCCCAAGGATTAGGCAGCGGTCGACAGACGCCATCATATCAAGCTACTACTATCTGTCAAACTTCTTTAATAGATGTTCAAAGTTGATTGGGAAAATTTGACAGTTAGTCCTTAGTACACCCACAGTTAAGTACCGTCCCAGGGCCGTGGGGTCCGCGTGCTCATGGCTTGTTCTATGAAATCTCCAAACGGCTGGTGGACACTTCACGTGACCCAAGGGCTGGCTTTTACCTTGGCCAGAGGCTAAGCTACGCTTTGCCATACAACGTGGCAATGCCGCCAGTCTCTTGGGTACATTACCAGTCGACATTGATGCGGAGGAATATTTCGACGCCATATTTTAGTTTGTTAATAGTTTTGGTTAGGTTAGGATTATATTTTTATTTGAATATCCGTAATATCTTTATTTATTCACAAAGACACAAGAATTACAATAATAAATATATAATGAATTACAATATAAAAACATAAAAAATATATACGTCTTATATACATTTAATATAAAAAAAAAAAAATAACAAAAAGGCAGGAGCTCATTGGGCATCAAAAAATTCGTCCGCATACAATTTTAACACCTAGTTTGTAAGTTAATTTAGTGTTAGAAGTTTATCCAGTCTGTCAATACATTTTCATCCTAAAAATAACCTGAAAGTATGATCCGTATAAAAACTTTACAACGAACTTTGACTTTTTATAGAACACTTTACGAATTCGTGTGTGGGTGAAACTGATGGAGAGTGATCCATTTCTCAGACTCGTCGTAAAACACGTGAATGTATGTAAAATATAAGAAATTTCGTGATCCAGTCACTAACGGTACCTACATAGGTGCCTGCAGTAAATATTTTGTCGCTCCGATACCTTTTTCTGACACGACGTTTATGTTTTAGGTAGGAAAAGAAAATAGGATAAGTACGAAATAGAAAATAGAGAGGTTTTTTACTCGATTGTTTCCGCCCTCTTACAATAATGGTATATTTTCTATTCTGAAACTTTAACCAGAGTAATATTTGTTCTGTAGCGGGTCACGTGAATCGCATGCACAGAGACCGCTGGGCAATGATCTCCACACAGTGGGGGCCTGAGGCGGCGAGGTGGCGAGACGACCTACATGTATACCGTTGGTGGAGGTGGAGGTGGCTCTAAACAAAGAAAGAAAGAAAGAAAGAAAATACATTTATTTAGCACAGACTGTAAGACACACAGTACACCTGAGACATACATCAGATAAACACAAATAAAAATCAAATAACAAAGTGTAAAGTCCGATGTACGAAATTAAACTGAAAAGTGTGCCTCACGGCTGCGCCAAAAAGGCCCAGTTCAGCAAAAATACCAGACAACTGGTGCCTGACGCTGGTTTTCAACTGGACCAGATTTGTGAGGTAACGGATGTATATCAGTTTTATACTGGAACGTGACGTGTGTATGCATACTTAAATAAATAAAATAAATTTGTGTCAGATAAAAACAATAATGAGTATGTATAAATAGTGCGATATAACAAAACATAAACAACAATGTAATATTGCAAAAAAAAAAAACAAATACTGATAAATACATAAATGAGATGAAGGTTATGTAAACAAAGAAATTCTTCGAAACGAGTCAGGACAAAAGCCTGTTTTAAACAAGGATGACACGAAGAATTTGGGGAGGCCTTGGCCCCGCACTGAGACACTGGAGGCTAGTTAAAAAAAGGGTGGGTTTTGTAACTTCAATTTCAGCACCTTTTTTTACTATGAACTTAAACCCACTTTAAAAAAAACAAATTTAAAGAGTATTCAAGCCGATATCAGACGATTCATTCCAGTGAATGGTTCACACGAGTGAAGATTTTTTTTTTTTTCATTCTATGTTCACACGATACCGACAAAAATAATTATTAGTGAACGTTCATCCGCTCCTCTCATTTCATTTTTAGATCATTCGATAGGCGAGTGAATGATGCCGAGCCCTGAAATCCAACATCGGTGGACCGGTTCACTAATGAATTAATTTTTAATTTTGATTTTTTTTTGTGTTCTGTTTTACTTCGAGTGAAAGATCCCGAATGAAAGGCAAAAATGAACAAAAAGTGAAAAGTCAGCTATCGGCTACACGTAAAAATTTTATTCTGTTTCTTTAACAAAACATTGCAAAAGAATATATTTTTTGCATTATATGTAGGCACTTATATTTATGTATTTATTTCAAATCAAATTATTTTCTTCTTGTTGCGTTTTCTTGTTGTTACACTATTGTCTACATTTCTTTTCATTTCTCCTTTCGCAGGTCTGCTGGAAGATTTTTTTTAAGAAATAAGCAGTACTTTTGTACTCAATACTAATACGAGTATGTCATATCTGTATCCATTTTACTGTTTGTGCATAAATACTAAAATTAAAAAAAAAAAACACTTTTCTACGTACGTAAATATCTATTCCAAACCAAAAAGTCATCCAAAACACCGAATTACACCTAACCACATCAAACAAAGAAAAACATCACACTCCTCAAACTACCTAAAAAATATTAGCACATTTTTATTAAAACCAACAACAAAGCTATTCAAGCGTAAAACAATCTACGAGTAGCCGCCAATGCATTAATTTTGTGCGAAAATCCGGTTACCCCATTTTCTGGGGCGACCGGCTTATATTTACTCCGTATATATTTTACGAGCAGGTTCCATCGGATCGACAGATGACGTCGGCCGTATATTACCTAGTAGGCTGGCTTTTACTGCCTTTTGCACTTACCCCCCGTTTCTTAATGAGAAATACAGCTGCAGTTTTTTTTAAGCGTTTTAGCTCGATTTTGTACCCGTTTAACAATATTGGGTGTACCGGAAAGTTCTGTCGGTTTTTGTAAATAAAACTCGTGGTTAGTTCTAAAAGCTATTATTTATATTTTAATCAATTACATATTGTCCCTGATTTTCTACTACACGTTCAGATACACACTCGAGTCCAAAATTATCAGAAAAAGTAGCAGCGTTATTTCCCTTCTGGAACTCATAAAGTATACAATGCCTGAAATGAAGTTTATCGTTGGTACTCATTTTGACACTGCAGCTACTCAGAAGGGAATGATAAATTATTGCGCAATACGTGTATTTATAGTCCGTAACCCAGAAATTATGACGCAATATTATTCAATACTTTTAACGTATTGGTATAGAGAAAAATTCGAAAAATTTCTATGTACTACCAAAACCGACAGAACTTTCCGGTACACCCAATAATTTTCAAACTAGCATTAAGCAAGCAATTGTTCGTCCAAAAAATAACTACATACTACTTGTCTATAACCTCGTATAAGGGGCGGATGGATGACCCTGTAACACAGGTTCCATCTAGCATGGAGGTCCCGTTATTCTTACGGTGTAAATGTTGCGCACACTCTGTACAGACGCCAGCACACCAAGCTACCCGAAACTGTCAAATTTTCCCAATCAAATTTTAACCTTATGCTTAATCGAAAAGTTGAAAATCGATTAAAGATATTTGACAGATTGTAGAAGCTGACGTCTACAATACAATGGAAAAATAAATTAAAATTAGTAGTTCAATTTTATAATTGACGTGTCGACGTCTTTGACGAATCTTAAAAATAAGATAAATCAATTTTTATTTATTCCTTTATTTCAGGCAACTAGGGCCCATAGAAAATACAATATAATAATATACTACTACAAAGATAATAATATTTATAAACTAATACATAAAAAATTGTCACAATATAATATAACTTAAAAATACTATAAATAAATACAACATAACAAACTAACACTACTACTACGAAGAGTCGGCGTCGTGTTTCGTGGACTGGTGTCATGTAGCCGGCCACGAAACTACGACGCAGCTACGAGCCTACGCGTCTACGAGCGTAGCGCAGTTAACGGAATATCTGTTTATACTAATAGTAAATCTGGAGAATTTGTTTTTTTCTTTATTTGTGCGTATTGCCAGTCGGATTTGAAAAAATCTTCTTGCAGTTTATGGCCCAATTTTTGAGGAACGCTATTATAGGCAATTTAACACGCTACGACTCTTAGGAGACGAGAAAAAAGATAAAAAAAGTAAGAAAGGACGCTTTGCGAAAACGAAGTAATAGCTCGAGCAGGCGATGCGATACAATGGGTTGGGTCGGGGGAACAAGACATTTCACTCGGACGTAGTCGCGGGCAAACGCTAGATTATATTCTAATTATAACCTAAATATATTCTATTATAACCTAAATTTAGACTAAGGTGATTGACATTCTGACTTGTATTGATTATTTTTTATATGATTTAGTTTTTTTATTTTATTTATTTATTTTGATTTACTTTTGAATTCTGTGACCGTGACAATTTTGTTTTATCTTTTAATATTCGTTTATTTTAATTGCATTGACATTGTATTTTAATTTTAATTTTTATCTGTGACATTTTTAATTTATATTCATTAATTTATTTATTTTGTAGCAGTGATATTGTGATATTTTATATTTTATGTTTTATGTAATATGGGTTTTGCCTGAATTAAATGATTATTATTATTATTATTATACTAATATTCTAAATATGAACAATACTCTGTCTGTCTCGTCTGAGCTGATTCGATGAAAGGGAAATGCCCATTTGATAAAGAGGTTTTGGCCAAGTGACGCCCACGAAAGAAACAAATTATAGGCGTTAGGGTTCACAACATAGATAAAGAAACAAACACTATTTTTTATATAGAACTCGGTTGGACTTTTATAAATCATATATAAAAATTGAAGGTTAAAAAAGACATACTTACAGGTTTCTGATTTTTATTCGTTCTCATTTAAATAACTGACAAGCACGTCATCTAGGAATTAGGCTGGGGATTTATATTTGATTGAAACCTTGCCCAGCCCCAGAAACACACAATTGTCATCACGTGGGCACAACACCCTACTGTCCTCCGACCAGATATACAATTGCAAGAATATTGTCGTATTGCTTCTAATCTTGTTTCGTCATTCTTAACAATTATACAAGTTGTAACCATATCGTAATCAAAGTCGTCGGAATATCAAATATAAAAACTTAGTAGAAAAGAAAATCACAAGTCGCAAGGAAACAGCACCAAACAAAATGTGAAATGTCAATGTCAATCTGTTGTCAATTACGATTATTATTGCCGTAGGCGTGAGGTTTTAAGATCGATTTATCGAAAAATCGATGTAAAAAAAACTGGAAACACGGAATCGGTTAAATAGATCGTACCTATTTATAAGACCGAATATGGATAAACATTTTTTTGCCTCTAAACAAAATAACAAAAGCGAAACAATACGTAATAAAAGTTGATTTTCCAAAAATCGATTTTTGGTACGTAACCCGTTTTAGTGTCTCGATTTTTTTCCGTAAAAGTTGTCATCCCTACTTTGACAGGACCAACGACCGGAAGTGTTAAATAAGGCAATAAACGATTGAGTTTCTTGATTAAATCAGTTTTTAATTCCGGAGATTTCATGACAAATAAGTAATAGCAATATTTTAGTTACTAAATGGGCATTTTTTTTGCATTTATCACATTGCTGGGCAAAACATGGCCAAGAATGGGCGTTTCCCTTTGGCACACATGTAAATATAAGACACTTTTTAGCCCGGTAGTACAGACGCCAGCGCATCAAGCTACCCGAAGCTGTCAATTTTTTCCAATCAACATTGAACCTAATGCTTCAGCGATAAAGTTGAAAATCTATTTAAAAAATTTGACAGATTGTTGTAGCTTGATGTGCTGGCGTCTGTATTATTAGCAATTTCATAGCGTGGTGCTAGGACGTCATCATCGTCCACCTGCAATTATGTAATTTTTTTTGGGTTCATTGGTTTGTGTTCAACATTTCTTTAAAGTATCTTTTCGGCCTGTTCCCAAAAAAAAAAAAACGCTGGGCAACAGTCTCCATACGGTATGTGTCTGAGGATGGACGGCGCTGCCGACGCCGGGTGAGGAAGAGGTGTCGAGACTTTTTTTACGTTCTGCGTCTGTACGTTCCGCGGGATATTTTTCAACCTCCGCGGAGGTAATACCGGAACTAAATGGTTTAACCGCCAGCATTATGCTTACGTCATCTAGAGGGTTGGTGAGCGCTGGTTTTCAGAATAAACCCTTAAATATGTACAAATTCTCCTTGGAATACAAATTAAATATACAACGTGTAACGTTAAATGCGCAAAACCTGAAAATAGTTTGATCAGAATAACGAGCATAATTAATTGAACCACTTTTTAATATAGGTCGCATTTTTCAAAAAATCTTCATTAAAAACGTTGACGTGTCTATTTATTAAGAGCCATTTCACAAAAGTTTGACGCTCGAGATTAGGTAAAAGACGGCAGCATTGTGTATGTGTGCGAAGCTATCCACACATACACAATGCAAACAGTGTAGCGCGAGTGTCGAGACGGACTAAACAATCTTGAGTCGTTATGATCGTAATGCACCTGCCTTGGTTAGAGACTTATGAAAAAGTTATTTTTCACTTCTCATGCTCTAAAAGTTCGTTTTTATATTGTGCGTAGGCTACATAAAATCGCTTTTTATATTCTAGTGCATAAAGTTTTTTTTTTTTTCTAAGACTAAGATAATCAGGCCCAATAGAACGCACAATAAAACGTCGCAGATTAAAGTCGTTATTTTATTCCATTTTGCTTTAATTTATATCACTTCTGTGTTTTCTATCGTTAATTTAATAAAACCAGATAAAATATTAGGTTGTCTCATAAGTTCTTGCCATATTTTATTTTTGTCGAATTTTCTCGTATTTAAACTAAAGTGAATTCAAGAAAGTTCTAGATCTTTCCAGTAAGGATGAGTATCTTTTATGGTGAGGGTATAAATAGGCGCGGACGCAACGCAATAATTAGTCTTTAGTGAAAATGGATCAGCGTCAACTGCGAGCTATTATGCTATATGAGCATCGACTTAAAGTGTCATCAAGAGAAACGGCTAAAAAGATTAACACTGTATTTGGACCGGGTACTACTAGCGATCAGACTGTTCGTTTCTGGTACAAGTGTTTTGACACCGGTGATATAAGCTGCGAAGATCAACCTCGCCCAGGCCGACCCACCAGCTTTGATGAAGATGCTTTGCGTCACGAACTTGAGCTACATCCAGACTATAGTACGCGCGATTTAGAGAAGGCGCTTAGACAATCCCACACGACTATAGATCGTTATCTCAAATCGATGGTATATCGCAAAGTGATGTCACGTTGGACACTTCATGCGTTAACGGACCATGACCGGTCCGTTCTTGTGGCCATTTGTCAAAGTTTGTTACTTCGTCCGCACAGACGAGACTTTCTCAAGGACATTATTACATGTGACGAGAGCTGGATACATTATGAAACTAACACGCGTCATGCCTATTGGATTCCTCGCGGGGAAAACCCACCAGCCCAGCCTAAACATAATGAACACGGTTGTAAGATTATGTTGTCTGTTTTCTGGGATTGGCAAGGAATGATTTTCTGGGAACTCCTCGAATCTCATCAGACTATTAACGCCAATCTGTATACGCAGCAGCTTCGCAAACTAGCAGAGATGTTAAAAATTAAGCGGCCAAAACGACTTGGAGTCCAACTTTTGCATGACAACGCACGACCTCATTGCGCCAAGTTAACACATAAACAGCTGGAGGAGCTAGTATGGCTGACTGTTCTACATCCACCGTATAGCCCGGATCTTGCGCCTTCAGACTTTCATTTATTTCGAGCTCTTAAATTTCATTTACTAGGAAAAAAATTCGAAAGTTCAGGAAGTATTAAAATTGAACTTGAAACTTTTTTCGAGTCCCAGCCTGCCTCATTTTGGGAGGAGGGTATTCAAATGTTGCCCAGTAGAGGGCTGACTGTTGTTGATAACGAGGGAGACTATATAATTGATTAAATGTATTTTTTATTAATAAAATATATTAATAATAATTTGTCTTTTAACTGGCAATAATTTATGAGACAACCTAATAGTAATTGTCATTTATTATTTAAAAACGCAAAGAAACGTTTTTATGACTTGGCTGTATAAAGTACCCATGTCGAATGACACGGTTTTGATAATGTAAAAAAAAAAGAATACAACGAAGATCAAAATGTTGTACTCGTAGTATAATAATGCGTTCACGATACGTGCGCTCCAAAATCGGGACGCGAGAAAAAATAGCACAGGTCCTGCGTCGACGGGCGCTCGCGCCGTACTAATCGTTGCCCGCTTATGCACTGTAATTTATTCTAAATAGGAGTAATGTCAATAACGATGTTATGTCTAATTAAATGAATAGATTTTAATAAAACTTTAGAATTACTTTTTTTAAAGAACATAGTTTATTTTGAAATGATTTTTTAAATCTAATTATGCTTTATTCAAACCAAAAAATCGCGATAAAATAGCGATGGAAAACGTAAAAATTGCCCTAAGACTTTATTTTTTTACTAACTAATGTTATTAGTAATCAATATTCTATTACATTATGTGTCAACAAAATTATATGCCTGATGATTTATGTATTTTTTTTTGTCAAATTTATAAATATTAATGATAGATATAGGAATCTGAAATTGACTCTGCGATGATTTTTCATTAAACTAGTTGCGGGAGATTAATCACCACGAAGTAAACAAATAAGTTTTTGTAAATGTGTTACATGAAGTATCAATGCGAAAGATTGGTCTTTTTTTTACATGTATTCAACAATGTCAGAGTATTGCCTAAGACGGTAAATTAGGCAACTAAAATCTTAGAAATTCGCGCGAAAACGTGAAATGGCTCTTAATAGGTCAAGCAAGCCAATGTCAGCACGGCGCAGCGGCCCGGTGACGACTCCTCCCTCGATAAAGCGTCGTTGCAGACGCAAGAAACGATCACAGTGGCCAGTAAAACTAAAACAGCACATAAAACCTTTACAATTTTTTTCAATGATTTATTTTTTCTCTGAAATAGGTCAATTGAATTAAAAATCAGTTGGGGTGTCTCAGGTTTTGCGCATTTAACGTTACACGTTGTATAAAAATCAATTCAGTGCGTTAGTCTCGCAAAAACTCAAAAATGGTGCGACCGATTGTGATGAAACTCTGGTAAGTTATTATATGCGCGCCGGAGAAGGTGTCTAACAAATAAAAAGAGAAATCATTACAACGGATGCTGGACTAATTAGCTAGTATTAAATAAAAAGCCCAACTATTCACCCATAACCAGTACTTATGATGCATATTACTTTCGTCATCATCATCAAAATCCACATTTCTGCCGCAAAACGTCCACTGCTGGACACAACCCTCTCCAAAGCGTCCCCACATCGACTGATCCATTGCTTCTCGCATCCAGCGGATTCCAGCGGCCCTCACAAGGATCCCGGCCTATTGTTCATACCCATTTAATTAACGGCAAAAGAAACAATCAAGCTTAACAAAACGTTATCTTTCCAACCCAGCAAGTCAGAAGCAACCGATAGGTTTCCTCTCACTGTCAAGATTATCGAAGGATCGGATCCCGCATCCTCTGAGATTCGTACTAAAGTAATCTAGCCAATTAATGATAGTTCGCTCCACGTCAGTGCATGTTAGCGCAGTCTATGGAAAGATTGTAGGTTTCAGATCGAAGGGAACGAGTGGAAAATCCCGCGATATAACTAAAAACATAGCCTGTTTTCCCGGAAAAAGTCAACAGCGATGTCTACAATGATGGCTATCGCGTATGGATTCACCGCTAGAGGCGCTAGTGTAGCGTGAGGTCTCCGAAATGTCACTGTTTGTGGGTGGGCTGTGCGGGTTTATTTCTAATTAGAATAATATTCACTACATCTCACAAAGACCGGTGTCCCAACAGTGGGAACGTTATAGACCGGCAGAAGTGAAAACTTAAATATTAACGTTGTGCATTTTTTATATTTTGGAATGGTTAGGGAATCATTTTGCACGAATTGCTTTAATTATCAGTATAAAAGTACTATCATTTATGGCGTAGAATACAATATTTATTTATTGCGCTATCTTGCACAAACATGGCAATTTATATTACATTAAAAAGTTTATCTCTCAGAAAAATCAACTTCCATCCATAATTTCGACGACTTTTTCACCATCATTATTACCAGAACCATTACTTTATTAATTTTTTCACGTCCACCGGAGGTGTGCCATATGTTCCACCAGTTATCTGTAGTTCCCAAATTGCAGATTTATTGTCGAGAGATGTACCTTCAAGTCTATCAATACATTCTAACTACAATTCTAATTAATTAATTCATTTAAGTTAAGTTTGTTTCTGTAACATAAACACACACGAACATTCGCGCAAGCACCCTGCCCCACCTAAACTAAACAACAGGCGCAGGCATACATTTTCGCCGCGCCGTAGAAAGAGAGGGGGATACTTCCTCGCCTACGCCGCGCCGCCGGCTGTCTACTCACCATCCGTCTTACGAATTTTCGATCAGGGTCACGTGTCCTGACGCGAGTTTTACATTTTTTACCCGTTACAAAAAAAGTGTACAACGCCGCTAAAGAAGTTTTCACTTCAAAAATTATAATAATTTACTCTAATATTAATAATAAAAAAAGTATTAAAAAATAATATAATACAAAATAATAATATTTAATATAATATTTTTTTTTTTTTTTTGTTATGCTATAGATCTGGCTGCCAGATTTTTAGTAATTTCTCTGTCAGCCCCGAGTCTGCATTTGTGCTCGGTTATTGTTACTAGGCTAACCCTTAACTACGCGGGGGTTAAACACAGGGCACGGAATTGCCGCAGTGTCTAGAGACGCAGTATTAAGGCCGGACCCTGACCAAATAACCTTGAGCATTCGTTCCCTCTTTGCCGCACCCCACCTCTACAATACTTCGTAAAAACTGGCCATCTGGCGAACAACTTACGAACTATGAAACTGCGACTAGTAAAAAGCACAGACCTTACAATACGCGGCATTTAATAAAAAAAATATTATTTCTATGAATGAAGAAACAGTGCGCCTATGTTGGTCATGAATGTCCACGAATACTTTCTAATTTTTGGAACGAAAAACGTTATGTGACTATTTTATATGATTATCCAATGGGGTCAAAATCCAAATTCAAGATGGCGTCTCCAAAAATTTGCAAATTTTTCGTCATGGGTGTCGTTTTCATGGTTTTCGAGGGCACTGACAACGATTATGGGG